>JAOTRA010000011.1:6320084-6342509 GCA_026260255.1 Pseudolaguvia tuberculata | reverse complement strand
ACACACACACACACACACACACACACACACACACACACACACACACACACACACACACACACACACACACAGGTCCAAAATACTATAAGTCTTTAGTACTAAAAGTCATTTTCTATATAAAATAACTCATCCATACTCCAATCATTGGACATCATTGGTACTAATTCAGCTCATAACTAGCATTTTAACATTTAGTATTTCCACCTTAAAAATTATTCTTATTTGAGACACAAAATTAGATAATCTTATTTCTACTATAGAATCTTAATCTTCCTCCAAAAGTAATTCTAAATTACAAATCCTATTTTACAGCTTAAGCAGAATGAAATAAATTAAAACTCACATCTTCCCATCTAATGACATTACTCCTGAGGATTATTGTGATTTACATTACTGCTAATACTGTTAATACTATGAAACAGTACATAAAGGATTGTTTATGTTGTTCAAGTAGGGGTCGGGATTAATGTAAATTCTCAAAATATTAATAATCTACTGAAAAAATGCTTGTCACTTTGTATTTCTGTAAGAAAAAGTGTTTTACACACACTTATACTTTTGCAATTATTATTATTAGTAGTATTATTATGGGCAGCATGGTGGCATAGTGGATAGCACGGTCTCCTCAAAACAAGAAGATCCTGGTTTCGAATCCCGCAATTGAGGGATAAGAGTCTTGCTTAGGGGCCCAGCTTTAGAGTGCCAGGATCTGAAAATACTATATTTTGATTAATCGTTCATGCTTATGATGCCTGCATAGGATGTACCCCTGCCTCTTGCTTTTTGTGCGCTGGGATAGACTCCAGCAGACTTATGTAACCCAGAATTAGGGATTAAGGAGTTTAGAAGATGAATGAATGAATGAATGAATGAATGAATGAACGAACGAACAAATAATTACATATAGTGTTTATTAAGGGAACAAGTAGATGGGCTGAAAATATGCTCAGAGAATTGGGACTACTCATTCATTCATGAGTATGAAAAAACCTGGGCCTAAGAATCAAACCCAGGACTTTTTTGTTTTGTGGCAACCATACTAACCACTAAGCCACCGTGCCACCATAAACTTGTTTATAATTATGAGTTAATTTAATTTTTACCGTTAAATATAAGGGTGACGTGGTGGTGTAGTGGTTAGCAACAACAAGAAGGTTCCAGGTTTTATTTCCAGGCCAGGGATCTTTCTGTGCAGAGTTTGCATGTTCTCCCTGTGCTTGCGTGGGTTTCCTCCGGGTACGCCAGCTTCCTCCCATTGTCGAAAACATGTACATTAGGTTGATTGGTCAAAATTGTCCATAAGAGTGAATGTGTGTGTGTGGTTGTTTGTCTATGTGTGGCCCTGCGATGGACAGGCGACCTGTTCAGGGTGTACTCCTGCCTCTCACCCAGGGATAGGCTCCAACAAACCCCCGTGACCCCAAATTAAGGAATAAGCGGGTAAGAAGATGAATTAATGAATTAATAATATATTTATTCTTTTAAAAATATTCCTTTTAATTACTAAAACTGGATGGCACTCTGGCGTAGTGGTTAGCACGGTTGCCTCACAACAAGATGGTCCCGGGTTCGAATCCCGAGCCGGGGATATTTCTGTGCAGAGTGTGCATGCTCTCCCCGCACTTGCAGGGATTTTCTCTGGGTAATCTGGTTCCCTCCCACAATCCAAAAACATGTACATAAGGTCGATTGGTGATTCTAAATTGTCCATAGGAATGAATGTGTGTGTTTGTTCGTCTATGTGTGTCCTGCAATAGACTGGTAAACTGTCCAGGCTGTACCCCTGCCTCTTGTGCCAGCAGCCCCTGTGACCCTAAATTAGGGAATAAGCGGGTAAGAAGATGAATGAATGATTGAATGAATGAATGACTAAAACTCACTCTTACCCCAAAAACTCATTTATACTGATTCATTATACATGATTCATCTTTTATATATTTATTATCAAAATGATCAAATCAGTGTATGTACTCTTTTGACCGTTCATTCATCATTGAGGACATACAAAGTGTGGGATAAAATCCCTTCACGCAGGACAAAGAGATGAGCCTTTCATACTGTATAGCAATTTTAGTTGTTAAAAATGGGATGTTTCTCAAGAGCAATCCGTAAATGTCATGCAGCACATCTGCTGAAGCCGTGCACGCGTGTTAGAACAGATCGTCTGTGTTAGATAATCAGTGTTCATAGACCAGCAATTGTCTGCTAATGACACTGCGCTCAGACAGTGTGAAGCACAGTAAGCAGGCTTATTAACCTCCAGATGATGTTGAATGAGTGAAAACAGACATCTAGTAGCCTAAAATGACATTGCTGATATTTTTTTTTCTAATACATGCATCGAGACAAATTGACACTTTTAGTATGAAAGTCAGTAGGAGTAAGACATACATGTGTGTGAATGCGAGGGAAGGAAATTGAGTGGTGAGGTTGCAGGAAGAAGAGGTAGCTGGGGTCAACAGTGCAAAGTAATGGTGAGTGGAGTGGAATGATTTGTGATCGGCGACTCTTTGCAAGAGTGAAAGGGAAAGTTTATAGAACTGTAGTGAGAGCTGCAATGACAGTGATGAGACAGAGACAGTGGTGTTGTCAAAAAGACAGGAGGAGGAGCTGAAGGTGTCAGAGTTAAAGATGATGAGATTTTCATTGGGAGTGATGAGGATGGACAGGATTAGAAAGAAGTTTATTAGAGGGACGACACATGTAGGATGTTTTGGAGACAATGTGAGGGACACTAGGTTGAGATGTTTTGTACTTGTGCAGAGGAGAGGAGGGACATGCAGTATATTGGTAGATAGAATGCTGTGGAGGTGGTGGGCAGGAGGAAAAGAGGAAGAAGACCAAGGAGGTTTATGGATGTGGTGAAGGAAGACATGCAGGTAGTTGGGCTGAAAGAGGTAGATGTAGAGGACAGGGTAGAGTGAAGAAGAGCAATCCGCTGTGTCGACCCCTAACGGGAGCAGCCGAAAGGAGAAGAGATGTAGAGGACAGGGTAGTGTGGAGAAGAGCGATCCGCTGTGTCGACCCCTAACGGGAGCAGCCGAAAGGTGAAGAAGATTGGACACATTGAGTCGCAAGTTGAAAAATACTTGTTACTATGTGTAAGGGATGCAATGAACCCTGAACACCATCCTAAAGCGCCATCTGAGGGGCTGACTTCCTATTCCGGGTCAGAGGCCATAGACGCCTTATTTAAGGAGCACCATCGTCGGGGCAGGTTGCGAAGTATTGTTTTGCTAACCCAAACTTACCAAGGGTCTTAACTATTGATATCACAGATCTTGACCCCGTTGCATGTTTTCCTGAGTATTCTGAGTATTGCCTAACGTTTTGGACTTGTTTGGCGTATCTCTGTTTGTGCGTGAACACTCCTAACCCACTCCTCCTTTAGAATAAATGCTATTAAGAGAACTGCCTGGAGTGTCCTGCATCATGGATTCTAACACCACACCACCTGAATTACACTATGATACTATACATAAATTATCCATTGAGTCTCCCATTGTCTATACCTGCTTATTCCTAATCAGGATCTACAGGAGTCTATCCCAGATATCATTGAGTGAACGGCAGGGGTTACAGTAACAAACAACACCTCGCTATGGGCAATTTACAATCATTCTGTGGGACTAAATTAACACAAAAACAGGGAGAACATGCAAAGTCCACAAAGAAAGACCTTTGCAGGGGATACAAACCTGAGACCTTTTTGGTGTAAGTGTTCTCCTTTTTACATATTTTTTGATTATTAATACAAAAATTAATATTCGTTCACAGACCGGTTAGCACAGTCTTTCTGTGAGTTTGCATCTTCTCTCTGTGCTAGCTTCTGGGTATTCCGGTTTCTTCTCCAAAAACATGAGATTAACTGGTGATTCTAAATTGCCCATAGGAGTGAATGTGAGTGGGGTTTGTTTATGTGTGGCCCTGCGATAGACTGGCATTACCCTGAGTTAGTGAATAAGCGGGTTAGAAGATGAATGAATGAATTCTTTAACACTGTTAACACTGGGGGCAGTGGTGGCTCAATGGTTAAGGTGCTGAGACCTGGGTTCAAGCCCCACCACCGCCAATGAAGACCTGGGCTCAAGTCTGCCACTTGGCTCCTTGAGCAAGACCCTTAACCCTTCCTGCTCCAGGGGCGTTGCACAATAGCTGACCCTGCGCTCTGACCCCAACTTACTAAGATGGGCTATGTGAAAATCAAGAATTTCCCTCATGGGATCAATAAAGTTTATAAAATACAAAAATAAATAAAAAAATAACTAGTAAAGGTATTATCTTTTTAATAATAAGTTAAATGAATTATTATCTCTAATTTATTCTGAAATTATGTACTGCTAAATTTTAGCCTTTTTAAACAAAGTTAAAATTTAAAGTGGAAGATGCTAAAGTGGTTAAAGTATTAGACTATAACTTGGACGTTGTAAGTTGCCTTCTCAGCATTACCAAGGTACACCTGTTTGACACCTGAGTAAGGCCCTTAACTACAAGGTTTTCAGTTGTTTAACTGAGATAAATGTAAGATGCACCAGATATGTCAGATTCTATAAATGTACACACTCCAAACAATCAGCAAAAATTGATTAAAAAATATCTAACGTGTATAAATAATCAAAAAATAATAAATGTGTATATTTCTATCAGAGATTCTGCTACACAAACTGGAAAAGAATGTGTTAATAGAAACGAACATTGCAATAAACATTATACATTTAAATGGAGGGCTTTTCACAGTTCACTGGGTCTTTTCGTGAAACACATTGTTATCTGTTTTGCATAAAAAACAAACATGCAGATATTTTTGGCCTTATTAACCATTTAAATAAAACAAAACCGTTTCTGAAATAAAATGAGCTTTTTCTAGTTTTATTGCATCCTCTTGTGGTTATAGGGTATCTGATATATTCATTCATCTTCTTACCTGCTTATTCCCTAATTCGAGGTCACAGGGGTCTGCTGATGCCTATACCAGCGCACATAGTGTTCTGGTATAATATTGATAATTTCTGTTATCGTGACATTTCTGTAATCGTGACATGAGGGGTGATAGTTGTGGTATTAAGAGGTGATGTTGGTGGTATTAAGAGGTGATAGTTGTGATATTAAGGGATGATGGGGGTGTTATTAAGAGGTGATAGTGGTGGTATTGGGAGATGATAGTTGTGGTATTAAGAGGTGATAGTGGTGATATTAAGAGGTGATAGTGGTGGTATTAACAGGTGATAGTAGTGGTATTAAGAGGGGATAGTGGTGGTATTAGGAGATGATGTTGGTGGTGATATTGGTATTAAGAGGTGATAGTGGTAGTATTAAGAGGTGACCGCCACTGAGACATGCAGTTACAACATACATATATACAGCAAACTAAAATGATTTAAGATTTAAGCAACAAAATATGCAACAAACAATGCAAAGTATTACCTTACATATTTTTATAGAAATATTTAAAGACTAAATTTTCGTTAAAAATTAGAACAATGACTAAAGCAAGATTGATTTAATCGTTTTATATAAAATATATGCCTCTCGCCCTGTGACCCTGAATTTGGGAATAAGCGGGAAGATGAATGAATAAAGGAATGAATATAAAATATATAATGCAGCATTTCATACAGGGTAAGCGATCCGAGAGGAGCCAACTGGATTTCCGGTGTGACCGGAAATAAGTGTCGCGCGGGGCAACCAAACTGACAAAACTGAATGAACTTTCTGAAGAAGGTACGCAAAATCGTTTAATTTTCATTTTTATTTTCTCAAACGTACCGATAGAGTAGTAATGGTTAAATGGTGGTGTTTTCCCCCGCGTTTTCTTTTTTAATGCCAAATCATTTTGGATGTATAATTTTAGCTAGCCATTTCATTCACATCACTAACAGACTAGCAAGCTAGGATAAGCAGTAACACCTGCGCGAGCAGCATCTGACGATAAAACTGACAAACCGTCCGGCGTGTGGAAACTGAAACGGAATGTTTAATAGTAAGTTATTGAAAAATCTTTTTTTTTCTATTTCGGTTTGGGACAGTGGTAACAATTTATCTTAAATTAACTAAATTAGTCAGAGCCTCTTTTTATTTCGCTAGCTAGTTCAGCAGTTAGCCAGTTGTTCCTGGCTGTAATAAAATACCCGAAACGAATTTTTCTTTTCAGATTAATTGTATTTTATTTGCATGTACATACATTTTCATATACATAATTTTTTACCGTGTTTTCTCTTTTATTTTCTGTCTCTCTCGTATGTATTCCATATTTTTACTATCTGCTGTCTGTGTAATATGTATCTGATCCTCTGCCTCCTCTTTACACCCTCCTCCAAAGCCACTCGGTTAAGGGCCTTGCTTATGGCCCGAGGTAATAAAAGCTTGCTGATACTAGGGATTGAACGTATGACCTCCAGCATTCCAACAACCAAACCACTTTTCCTTCTAATCCCTTAGCCAGGATTCACATACCCACCAACTTCCTCCAAGTAAACAATGAAGAAGGCTTAGGCTCCCAACACACATAAGGCAAGAGGCAGGGCTACACCCTGGACAGGTTGCCAGTCCATTGCAGGGCCACACATAAACAAACAAGTATGCAAAAAGTTCCCTACTTCCATAAGGATTTTGAAGTACTCATACGCCGTATACGTGATTCTCCCATTAGCATTTCCACAACCTAACCACTTTACTTTCTATCATTTTAAATTTAGTTAGTTATCAACTTCTCTGGAAATCACCTCATAGAATGAACACCTGACTGCCGTTTTGTTAATGCTGTCACTTTTTTCCACCAGCATGATTTGATGTTTAACCCCTTGGCGTCCTGAAGACGAGCTGTTGAAATGGCCAGTATCGCCATTAAAGGTTTGATATCACTTCTCAATGCAACTGATTTAAAATTGTTTTAAACAGTGTTTAGCAAGATAAAGATGGACTACCAAATTTAGCAAGATTCTGGTGTGTATGTAAATGGTTCATTAGAGCAGTCTCTGAAAAGCAGAGCTCATTATAGGCGTGATTGTGAGAGACACTGGCACGTTACATCCATTAAAGTCTCCAAGGGATTCTAGGCTGTGTGAAGGCAAATCCCAGGTCACTCTGCAGCACAGTTATTTAATAGAAGAAGCATATTCAAGAATAATTGAAGATAGTAATAGACAGTCATGTCTGTTTTAACTTAAACATCTTAAGCATTGACTTATTTTTGTAGTACATAAGAACAGCAATTTTCTATTCCGATTAAATAATGTGGTATTAGTGCTTTTTGTTATTGTGAAACAATAGTAAAAGTCTAATAATATGAAATAAATAAATATTTGCCAAGGCACTTTTAGACCCAATTAAGACATTCTATTACATCTGGGGATAATCTGAATGATTGTTGTGTTATAGAGGAAGCTCGTGCTGAGTTGGACTCTGTCGAAGCCGAGTTGGAGTTACTGGAGCTTCAGATTTCTGAGCTCTTGGAAAAACAGGCCGCTTTAACCTGTAGGAAAAACAAACTTCTGAAGATTTTGGACGGATCATGTGACTCAGCCCAACCCTCAGGATCTACAAAGCCGTCCACACCTGCCTTCAGCAAAAAAGATTTGCAGCACTATGAGGAGTATGGTAAGGGACAAAATTCAAAGCTTAAACAGAACATCAAGTGATGGTGCGTTTCCATGAAGTTGCTCAAGTGGCAGATGGCCGCATTGGTAACCTAGTACCCAACAGTAAATTAATCAAGGCATGCACAGGGAACGGAAAGAGTCGATTAGTGACATGAGTTTGTTTGCTGTTCAGCTGCACCTTTTGCTACTAGCAAGCATGTCATCAAGTAACTGGAAATGCAGGTGCTGGTCATATAATTAAAATCTTCAAAAATTTTATTTCACTAATTCTGTTCAAAAAGTGAAACTTGTATAATGTTTACGTTTATTCCACACAGACTGATATATTTCAAGTGTTAATTTCTTTTAATGTTGATGATTATAACCGACAACTAAGGAAAATCCCAAATTCAGCATCTCAGAAAATTAGAATATTGTGAAAAGGTTCAGTATTGAAAACACCCAGTGCCACACTCTCATCAGATAATTAACTCGAAACACCTGCAAAGGCCTTTAAATGGTCTTTCAGTCTAGTTCTGTAGGCTACGCAATCATGGGGAAGACTGCTAATTTGACAGTTGTCCAGAAGACCATCATTGACACCTTGCACAATGAGGGCAATGCTCAAAAGGTCACTGCAAAAGATGTAGACTGTTCACAGAACACATTAATAGAGAGGCAAATGGAAGGAAAAGATGTGGTAGAAAAAAGTGTACAAGCAATAGGGATAACCGCACCCTGGAGAGAATTCGGGGGAAAAATGTGAGGGAGCTTCACAATGAGTGAACTGCAGCGGGAGTCAGTGCCTGGAGGAAGGGAGTAGAGGCACAAAGTCCATGTTGCCCTAGAGCCAGTGTAAAGTTTCTGAGGTCCAAGATCAACGCAGTTGTATTACAGGATGTTTTTGAGCACTTCATGCTTCCTGGTGTTGAACAATTTTATGGAGATGCAGATTTCATTGTCCAACAGGGTTTGCACATATTGGTTAAGGTCCATGCTATCCCTGTTCTTAATTGGCCAGCAAACCTGTCTTTAGTCCCACAGAAAATATATGGGGTACTGTGAAGATGATTTGATATGCTAGGGCCAACGATGCAGACAGATCTGAGCAGTGCCACAGACAGATCAACTCCATGGCACGCCACATTGCTGCAGTAATTCAGGCAAACTAAGTATTTAGTGCTGTACATGTTCATACTTGACAGTTGGCTGAGATTTCTAAAAATCCTTTCTTTGTATTGGTCTTAAGTAATATTCTAATTTTCTGAGATAGGGAATTTGGGTTTTTCATTAGTCAGTTATAATCAGCATAAATAAAAGAAATAAACACTTGAAATATCAGTCTGTGTGGATTGAATGTACACATTATACAAGTTTCACTTCTTAAATGGAATTAGTGAGTCAATCGACTTTTGGAAAATATCCTAATTATATGACTCGCACATGTATATCATCATCAGTAAAGAAGAAAAGTTTAACATTAAAATGAGAGTAAAATCTTTGAATTGAAGATTTTGCTTTTCTTTAAATGTTCCGTTACCATCACTTGTTTCTTATGCAATATTTAAAAAATGTGCATTAACACAGGGCGAGTGAAACGTGTTTCCTGTGATAGATTTCCCATGGTCCAAAGAGGTAGAGGTGACACTGGCGAATGTTTTCAAGCTTCCAAAGTTCAGACCCCTTCAGCGAGCCGCCATCAACCTCAGCATGTCAGGAAGAGACCTGTTTTTGGTGATGCCTACTGGCCGTGGCAAGAGCTTATGTTACCAGCTACCTGCTGTCTGTTCTAATGGTATAACAATGGAAAATCCACCTTTTTAGATGACTGATTGTAGAGGAAATTTTTTTTTTACCAATCATTGTAAAGCAAAGTTGTGCTAAATTAGCAGAAAAAATAGCACAAGAGCTTGTAAGGTATTTCTAAACATTTTCTTTACTAAACAAAACGTTTGAAAACATGTGACCTGCATTATTGAATTACTAGAGTCAGTCATTCAAACCTGCCATGGTTGAAAAAAGACACGAAATTCATGAATTATGTCAGGAGAAAAAAAACACTTATTACAAACAAATATTTTGGGATGTAATTTATTTAGTAAAATTGACCTACAGCTCCACTTGCTGAAATTTAATGAGTAATGATATTTGCTTGTTTGCCAGGTTTTACACTGGTCATCACTCCATTGTTGTCTCTAATGGAAGATCAGCTCATGTATCTGAAGTCCATCAACATCCCTGCTGCATCACTTAATTCTTCCAGTTCAAAGGTTAACACATTTAAATCGTATACATCAGCCATAATACGTAAGCTTGCTGTTCATTTACTTATTGTTTTTTAACTTTATTATAAAATATATTGTGTTCAGGAGGATTCGAAATATGTCATGGCAGGTATGATTGATAAAAACAGCCCCTTTAAGTTGCTTTATGTGACTCCGGAGAAAATCGCCAAAAGCAAACTGCTGATGTCTAAACTGGAGAAAGCTTATAACCTGGGTCTTTTGGAGCACATTGCTGTGGATGAAGTTCACTGCTGCAGTCAGTGGGGTCATGACTTTAGACCAGGTGAGGTTAAAAAATAAATTAAAGCAAAGTTGGACATTTATCTTATTAAAGCTAGAAAGTCGGCTTGTCCTTTAAATAGAATAATTCAATGGTCTCTGCAAACTGTGCATGCTGATGTTTATGTTGCACTATATTATATAAGAATATATAAAATGTATATATAAATATGTATGTAATGTGCAATTTTTACCGAAACACCTCTTCAGATTACAAGCTCCTTGGCATTCTCAAACGTCAGTTTCCCAAAGTCCAACTCATCGGCCTGACTGCCACAGCAACCAGCAGTGTTCTAAAAGACTGCCAGAAGATCCTATGTGTTCAGGATCCAGTTATTCTGACAGCACCTTTCAACAGGCCTAATCTCTATTATGAGGTAAACTTTTATTTGCTTGATTTCCCATTAAAGATGCATCTTTAAAAAAAAAAAAGCTGTAAGAAGCAAAAGTCTTAAAAGTGGAAAACAGTTAATGAAGTTTCTCAGGATATCTCAAGATATAACTTGCTTTACCTTTTTTACATTTGATTATTTCTTTTACAGGTACGATATAAAAACAGTGAAGACTCTACAACAGAAATTGCAGCACTGGTCAAAGGAAAATACAAAGACCAGTCAGGTAAAATGGTGGAAAAAAACACAGCTTGTCTTGACAAACATTTGCTTTAAATCTTTATTCTAAAATATTAGTTTTAATATATATATATCCCTCATCTGAGACAACTTTCCATATCAAAGGTTTCTCAAGTAAATTTGTGAAGTAAAGAAATGTTTGGATAAATGTGTTTACCTGAATTGTACCTCCCTCACCCCCAACAGGAATAATCTACGTGTTCTCACAGAAAGATGCAGAGATGGTATCTACAGAACTGCAGCAGAGGGGTATTCTGGCCCAGCCGTACCATGCAAATATGCAACCTTCAGATAAGACCTTAGTGCATCGTCAGTGGTGTAGCAAAAAGATTCAGGTATTTTTGCCCCGAAAAATTACACTGGCCAATCCTTGCCTATCCTTATGGAAGAAAATAAAATCTTTTGCAATATCAAACATTAATGCCCACCTCAAACCAGTAAGTAGTTGACAGCAAAAGTGAGATTTAGTGATTAGTACTAGAGATTCAAAATGATGTTCATACAACTGGGAAACACTATATTCCTTCGTTTGCTCCCGTTAGGGGTTGCCACAACGGATCACCGTGATCCGCAGAGTTTTACGCTGAATGCCCTTCCTAATGCAACCCTCTCATTTAGGGCTTGGGACTGGTACTAAGGCTGTGAAACACTTCTTGTTCTTCTTATTCTTCCTTCGGCTGTTCCCGTTAGGGATCACCACAGCGGATTGCTCTTCTCCATACTACCCTGTCCTCTTCATCTGCCTTTTTCACTACCTGCATGTCTCCCCTCACCACATCCATAAACCTCCTCTTTGGTCTTCCTCTTTTCCTCCTGCCTCCATCCTCAGCATTCTTTTAACAATATACTGCATGTCCCTCCGCTGCACATGTCCAAACCATCTCAACCTAGCGTCCCTCACTCTTTTTGACAACAAAAAGGAAACACTAATTATGCTAAATGTACAATGTAGTCTTCATTTCATGGCATGCTATCAACAATATCAACAGTTTCAACACTGTTTTATCCTTAGGTGGTTGTTGCCACTGTGGCGTTTGGAATGGGCATTGACAAAGCAGATGTCCGGTTTGTTATTCACCATACCCTTAGCAAGTCCATAGAGAACTACTATCAAGAGAGCGGACGTGCAGGTGCGCTGCTAAATTGCACATTTTATATAAGGATTCCTTAATGTGAAGTAATGGGCTTCAAGAACTTTAATGTTTGTACCTGCCTCACTCCATATTGCACAGTATGTATGTGAACATTTCATTGTATCAAATTGAATTTGTTTTTAGGAAGAGACGATGGTCCGGCAGACTGCATTGTATTCTATGGATTTGCAGATATTTTCAGAATCAGCACATTGGTTGTGATGGATAATACTGGCCAACAGAAGCTTCAGAATATAGTGGCTTATTGTCAGAATGTAGACAGGTAATAATAATCATACACTACAGCTTTTAGAACAGATGCACCACAGGCTCACAGTTACAGTCTATTATGCAGTATTAGAAAGGGAAGTTCCTTCTCATTGTTTGCGCTCAGGTGCCGACGTGCCATGATGGCGGTTCATTTTGATGAAGTTTGGGAAGATGAAGATTGTAACCAGACATGTGATGTCTGTCGTCATGGCAATGGTGATTAGAACAATTTGCACCTCATATACACAAACATTTTGCAACAATCAAACCCTATAAATAAGGGTTTTCAAAATATTTTTACAAGACTGACTTGTGTGTTAATCTCAAATTTTAATAGTTTGAATTTTTAAGTCCTGTCTTTTAAATGACTGTTAACTTGGGTTATAGTATTTTAACTAAAATTTCTGTTTTTGACAGATTATATCACCATGGACATTACCAAGCACGCACGTGAAGTGGTGGACATAGTACAGTTGGCTGCCTCTCTAGACGAGAAGATGACTCCTCTGAAAGTATGCGACACCTGGATGGGGAAAGGCAATGCCAAGATCCGTAAAATGGCCAAAGTCACGACCCTGTCACGTCTCGAGGTGGAATCCATTATTGTTCATCTCTTACTGCTTGGTTACTTCAGGTACGGCTTTGTATCACTTATATGAAAGAAAACATATAGTTAAAGGTCTTAATTGGTCTGAGAAAACATTATTAATGTTGAAGTAGAAATTTAACTCAACTGTATTGTTTTAAAGTGAAGATTTCAGCTTCACGCCGTACACCACCTACTTTTACTTGAAAGCAGGACGTAAAGCTGGCTTACTAAAGAACGAAAACCACTCTCTAACCATGAAGATGAGGAGGAAGGTATCCATACCTGGCCCAAGTGTAATTATACCTTTCATTCCATTTATTTCATATTCACATTTTCTTTCTTTACCTTTTTAATTCAAATCTGTTGAAAACTGGAGTGTATTTTAATTACTTTTTAAATAAACAACACAACTTTTCTCATAAGTCAGTTTGTCATTTACACTTAACTAATTATACTTGCATGCAGTGTTTCCCCCTTTCTTTAATTATAGAATCTGAGATCTATCATTTCTAATCTCATCGTAACATCATTTATAAGCTTGACCTTGAGATTTTTGTTTAGGGTTGTTCTTTTTAAACAGGAGCTTGTAAAATTTAAACCATTCAAATGTCTTTTCAATGTACCACATATGGTCAGGGACTCCCTAATGGGGGGGGAAAAAATTATTTTTTACATTTCTTCCTGTTAGATGGAAGTTGCTTATCCAGAGCAACTTGCATTTCTCATTCATACAACTAAGCAATTAGTAACTTAAGGGACTTGCTCAGGAGCAGTTGTAAATTGGTAGTGCTGGGATTGGTGATTTTCTAAGCCAAGCTGTAGTTTGCACTAAACAGTTTAAAAAAGCTAAAATGCAAATGTAAATATTTAGATATTTAACAATATTTAACAAAAAATCCCTGAATGTTGTAAAATTGCCAAGATTGCAGACATGAAACGTAGAAATAGATTGATTAGCAGTTAAACAGGTTAATTCTTTAAGTGCACCGGTTTTGCTCTTTCTCTTTCCATTGTGCACATGTGGGTATAAATGTGTTCTGTTTGTTCTAGTATTGTTAAAAATATATATTGACAATGATGAATAATTTTACATAAAAACAATGTATTTTTCAATATATTCTGCAAAAGGGGCTGAAAGTTTTTTTTGATCCACTGGTCTAGTAAGATTATGGTCAAAAAGCAGCGTTTATTGCAATATAGGATTAGGGTATCTAAATCTAAAGAATTACCTAAATTATTTCAGTGATTTTATTTTGCACAAAGGTCATCAAGCTTGAGAATCAGTTTGCTCCCGACATTTGGACAAGCCACGTTGTGGAATTTATAAAGGTTTGGCCACTTCAGCATAAGAAAAATATAGATTGTATTCAGCTCTTCTGTAATCCTTATGCTATAACTCTAACGCTAGCCTGAGTGGCGGAAAACTCGCAGGATAAAGAGGAGGTGGAAAAATCTTGCTTACGCCAGTGAGGCAGTGCAGCAGACTGCAGTCGCCATTAAAAGGAAGAGAATTAAACGACGACGCCAACGTCGAGCACAGACACAGTACGTTCAGAGCAGTATGTGCAGCTCACAGGACGTTAAGCCTGTGTTTAAAAGCAGGAACAACCGAGTCAAACAGGTGACTTCATCAGCAGGGTTTTTAAGGTGAAGGTGTTCTCTTCACGTTGGTGGTCTTTAGATTATCGTCCAATAAATCTGCACTGTATTCTGGGGCTCTGTTTCATCTCTCAAAGACATCGGGCATACAGACCAGTACAGTATGATCTTACTGTGTTCCTTTTGCAATGGAATCAGACGTGGACACATCATAAATCTATTAGCCAACCCACCAAAGTAAAAACGCATAACTTTAATCTTAAAGATTTTCCTTGTCTTTTACTTTACCTATTTTTGAATTTTGCATTTATTTCATTTACATATAGCAGGTAAAATATAACCCTCTGCATGCTAACAGTAAGTGTTAAAACAAATAGAAATTAGTTTGTCCACTCCTGTGCCCCATTTTATTTAAGAACACACTACATAGCGCAGCCTTTGGAACATCGGATAAATGTTTAGGTTTCTTTCTCTTCAGTACCGGGTTGTATCTCTGCACTCAACCTTTCCTTCCCTCAAAGACTTGCTGCGTTAAAAAAAGCTCTTGTGCTGCCCACAGGTCAGTCAACCTGGAGGCAAAGGAGATAAAAGTAGCACCAAGCTAAAACCAAAAGAAGGAAAAAGACCTGCTGAGAGCGCTGGGAAAATCATTGTGGCCAAGAAAATCAAGAAAGAAACTATTTCCTAATACCATGAGGAAAAAGTCCAAAAGTACTGTTTCTTATTATTTATAAATTCGCATGAAAACATTATTCACCCAATATGTAAAAAAAAAAAATCACTTGTTTGTCCTACTTGTCCATAACTGTCACGCTTCTGCCTTTGATCTTTTTTGCTAACACAGGGTTTGCTTGGTTACTCACCTCCCATTACAGCAGTGTCTGACATTAACGCATTGCATGCTATATCACTAATCCCAAGTTCTCATAACTAGTTTTTGGTCTTTACTACTATCAATTAACAAAATGGATTTAAAATGTCCGTTTTCTCAGCTCGACCAGTTCACTGCTACGCAACAGGAAAAATCTCACAGAAGGTTGAAGGACATCAATCCGAATCAAAGTCCAAACAGAAACCCAGATGAAACCGACACCGACCAACCAAACCCTGAGACGAGATTTTCCCCAAATCCAGAGGACTCCAACTCATTGCAAGCACCTGAAAGTATCTATCCGTTTGTAATCGAAGTTAAAGTCAACATTCAGGAACCAAAACCCTTCTGCGAAAATATTCAATCTATTAATAAACCTACTAAACCACCGCTGGTGCCATCTAAACGAAGACCACGTAGGATCTCAGCTCGGCCTCCAAAATCGTCTCTGGCTAGCTTCCCTTCTGAGACCTCCATCATTTCCGCAGCAGCTCTTGAAGAGCTGTGTGACCTCCGTAGCTACTACAGTAAACAGCTGAGGAGGATAAACACCACATCCCATGAGCAGCTGCAGGAATCTGCTCCTGGAGTGTTGACCTGTATAAGAGAGCCACTACGGAGTCTCCGGCTCCCCTCTAGTACAACCATAGCAAAGAGTGCAAGAAATTTATGGACACGTGTTAGTATAAGAAGGAAACTTATTCAGACATGACGTGCTTGCTGTGCATATTATGAAAACATTTTGTGCAAAAATGTAGTTTTTTTTTTTTTTTTTTTGGTAACTTGGTTGTTACACTGCCCACTTGTTGCCACCAATCAGTGTTTTTAGGTATAAAATGATTAGATTTTCATTATTTCTGTTTATTTATATAATGAATATTTAAAAAAATCAGCACTGTTGCTGATTTTATAATGATTTATATTTTGCAGTAGTATTGTAAAAATTCATTCAAATGATCTCTACAAAGAAATTTTCTGCCTGATTGTCGTAAGGTCACAAATCTTGATGTTTTGTAATTTCTTGGTGTGTTAAAAGCTGCATTTTTTTTGTGTTGGTCCTTTTTATAAAAAATGAAAACTTACAACTGTGGCCTTGTTGGTACACATCAGCAATTGTAAGGGAAGAATGTGCCTTTATTTTATTAATAAATAAAAATAATGTATTTTTCCCCCCCTCAAACTAGTGATGTATCATTTACAAAACTAAGAGGAAATTACTATCCTAACCCTGTGTGCTCTGGGATAGGCTCTAGGAGCCCCCCGTGATTTTGAATTAGGGGATAAGCGGGTAAGAAGATAAATGAATGGATGATATTCTGTTTGTGCTTTTCATAAAAAAGAAATTGTAAATAAAATTTTCAGTGTTTTTTTAATTTAAACTCATTACTGTAGTTCAACTGAGGCCAAAACAATGAATAGTCTAAAAATGTTTACCAAATAAATAAAAAAATCTTATTCATTGGCCATTGCTCCTAATTTTTTTAATTGTTAATCAAAAGGTTTGTCCAGTAGATGGCTCCACAAACAAAGAAACTACATATTTGGTTTGGGCTGCTTTCAGTATGACTTTAGGATGGAACCTGCTGGTGATCTGATTCTAAATTGCCCACTGTTACGTCTTGTTGATTGTGTACAAATTGATCTGAAGTGCCACTGAAATATTTTTCTTATCAAGATTTTTTTTGTAGATCAATTAGGTCTCAGGTGTGTATAAAAAGAACTCCATTAAACTAGATCTTCACATCAACTGCAACTAGTCCTCTACGAACAGGCCTAAGATTCACCCTGAGACTAAAGTGTTGATTATAAAGCGGCTGAAGACCAGAAATACTGATGTGGCAGACACCTTCAATGTGTCTCAGCATCAAGTACAGAGGATTAAAAAAAAGATTTGAAGAGACTGGAGACATTTTTGACAAGCCCAGATCAGACAGACCCCGCAAGACAACTGCTCGAAAGGACTGTTGGCTCAACAATCCAAGCAAACCTGCTTTCTATGCTATTCCTGATGACTTAATCAATAAATTGTATGAATCCTTACCTAACCGGTCATACAAGTGCAGTCATACAAGATATAAAATTTGGGTCTCACAGCACCACTATTTAATTTGCTGACATCATTTTGTATTTGCAATCAATTTGTTCAGTTTCTGTATAGACAACAAAACTTTTGTCTTGCCCAAATTTGATCTTTCTGTCTGGATTAAATGATAAATATTTTTTTCCAGTGAAACTAATTTATTTCGTTTTGACTGACCTGTGGGCAGCACAAGAGCTTTATTAACGCAGCAAGTCTTTGAGGGAAGGAAAGGTTGAGTATTTATTTATATATTTAGTGCATTAAACATAACTTGGGAGGGTTCGGGCTTTTCATATGAGTTATTTCTAACACCAATTGATTAATTAAAAGTCAGGTTAATAGCATCACACCCTTTCTGTCTTTCTCCCCATGCTCACTAGGATAGACTCCAGCAGACCCCTGTTACCCCAATGTAGGAAATAAGAAGGTTAGAAGATTAATTAGTTAATTCATTCTAAGGTCAAAGTTGTCAATATTGAAGTGGCAAAAAGTGGATGTCGGGCCTGTTTTTTAAAGAATATTTTGTATCGCTGTTTGTATCGCTGAGTTGTAGCGCAATCTGCTTTCCCCTTTTAAAGCACAACAGCGTTCCTGTTTTGAGGTCCTTGGTCAGCCATTTGCCTGCAAACCAGTTGTCACAACATCAAGAATGCTGAAAAAGAACGGTAAACAGTGACCTTTGACCTGTCTGAACAATCTTCTTTAGCCTCTATTGATCCTGAGATTCTTTTAATTTGGTGTTCGAGTGTGACCACGTTCTAATCGTGAATTTTTTACATGGTTGCCATTCAACAACTAGTCGCTGGGACCGAAGAGAAGAGCATATAAGAACTGTTGGATGTTTAGTACCATCCTTTTAGGCCTGTTCTCAATTCTTTATTTCGAGCTTCACAACACAGATGGAGGGATGATTGAATTGGTTAAACGTTAGGTAAGGCTTAAGATTTCAGACTTAAATATCCCTGAATTAATTAGAAGGCACTCATCTGTTAGACACTGCAAGTTCTGACTTGAAACATTTCAAGGAGCCAAGTAAACTAACTGGCTTAAAATTTAGGTGGAAACTGCCAGCCAGCTTGTGACACTATTTTATGTGGATCTTATCATTCTTCTTTAGATCGTATAAGTGAAAAATGGGAACAGGAACTTTTTTTCTGTTTTGCCTTTTCGCTGGGTTAGAGACTTTAGTGCTTCTGCCAAGTAAGTACCAGTGTCTGATTTTGTTAGTCGATTGCATTGTAAATTAATAATAATTAGAAATTGTTACTAGATTTTTTTTCCTTTTTTACTACCCAAACGTTTACATTTATTTCCCTTGTTTGTTTGTTTTTTATAGGTCTGAATGCTTCGTCTCCACAAAATGTGTCTTTGGAAGATGAAACCTGGCCTGATCATTTCCATCAACCTTCAGCAGGGGGAGAGAAAGAGTTAAAATGGGAGAAAGAACCCACATCCCAGATTACAGTAACATTAAAACAGGATGAAAAGGTTGATGATGTTCACAGGCAGAACATTAAGCTAGAAGAGCATCAAATCCCGAATGGAGCAGAAGAGGAAAAGCAGAGTGAAAGTTCCAAAGAAAGGCGAGGTCATGGGGAAGGTCAGGATATAGTCGAAGAGGAGAACAAGACCAGAAATGAGGTACAAATTCAGGAAGAGAATCAAGTATATGCTTCTCTGGCTACTGTGTCTCCTTCTCAGGATCTCCCATCCATTACCGTTCCATCTTTTATCACCATCTCCATCTCTACACATCCTTCAGACATGACATATGAACACCTCTCAAATACTCCACCACCACAAAACAAAACATCAATGACATCAATTAGTGAAATCAGGATGTCCAATTCTTCCATGGGTCAGACTGAGAGTTCCAAAGTGAAGCTGGATGTCGCTGGCATGACCGAGGAGACAAAAGCAGGCTCAACTGCCCTAAGCTTACCCAGCACCTTCAATCCCAAGCCAAAGACCTCATTTCCAAAAATCAAATACAAGCGTATAGCAAAACCAAAGAAAACCAGTCCTCAGAAGAAGGTGAAGAAAATGAAAAAAAAGAGCAAAAAAAATGCAACACAAGCAGTTAAGCAGTTTAAAGCGAAGAATGATCAGCTGACATCTGCCCCATATATTCCATATTTTAAAGATAACTACTGTCCACCAGACTGTGCTTGTTATGGAAGGTGTGTATTAAAAACACATGCATACATATACTGCGATTAATGTTGTTTAAATCCTGTGAATTTTTCAAATGGTGTGTGTGTTTGTGGGCTATTTGTGTGTGCTGTTCATACAGGGTGGTGCAATGTTCAGACAAAGAGCTGGAGAATTTTCCTTATGGCATTCCTTTTAATTCCCGTTACATCCTTCTTATGAACAACCACATCAAAAGCATTCCGTTGGACCTGCTTTCAGAGTACCTTTCTTTGGAGTTTTTGGTACTGAGCAATAACCACCTGCTAGACAGTTCCATTGAAAGTGCATTTGATGGCATCCAAGCACTAAAGAGGCTGTATTTAGACCGGAATCTTCTCCAGAGCATACCTACTGACCTTCCAGCCTCGCTGGAGGAGCTCCGTCTGGACGGAAACAAAGTGAAAGGAATATCTGAGGTGGCATGGTTTCACTGCCCCAGCCTTTTTATTCTCAGTTTGAACAACAACAGTTTAGAAAGTACCTCCGCTTCATTCCCTGTCGGAGTTTTTTCTTCACTAACCAACCTTCGCACTCTCAGTCTATCCCACAACCATCTCACCACTGTTCCCTTCCACCTCCCGCTTAGCCTTCGAGAGCTCTATCTTCGTGGTAACCTCATCCAACGCTTCCCGGCAGGAGTTTTTCAGGGCAAGGCACAGCTTCAAGTGCTGGACCTTAGTGCCAACAGGCTGACCAACAAAGTTTTGGGAAAAGACGCGCTTATCAATGCCACCCACTTGGAAAGTCTCAGCTTAGAAGGGAACTTCTTGAAGCAAGTCCCTCGTTTTCTTCCACAGTCCCTAAAAACCCTTAACCTAGAGGGGAACTCCATCTCCAGCATCAGCAAGACCACATTTCTCTCACTTCCATACCTGGAGCACCTTGGCCTAGCCCGTAACAAGATTTCCAAGGTGGTTCCTAGTGCATTTCGGGTGCTTCCTCTGTTGCACCAGCTGGATCTTAGCTACAACATGCTTCACCAGGTTCCACGTCAGCTCCCAGCTTGGCTTATTTTTATATCGCTCAACCATAATAAGATTCAGACTATTCCACGTGATGCCTTCTGCTCATTTAAACAATCCAAAGTGACCAAAAGTCAACTGGTTAAGGTGCAGCTGGAGCACAATTTGGTAGACTTGGGCAACTTGGACAGTGTGGCTTTCAGCTGCCTTAGAGGATTTCAGGTGGTGCATTTTTACTGACAACAAAGGTCAGAGGTGCAAAATAATATAGAGGAGAAAAAATGTAAAGTGTAAATTATACTCACTTGTACAAGTAGGTAAGAGACTCCTAACATCGCTTTAGTAATGATGGGTTGGTAACTACAGGTGATGTAATTCCTCGGATACTGGAGTGAAGCAGATCCTAGCAGAGAGACATAAGGTTGCAGAGCAGGGACCAAACAAAGTGTTGTTAGTTACGTTTTTTGTGGTCACTTTCCCCCCTTTTTAGTTCCCCTTTTGGTAGGTCAAATGGATAAAATGGGGGAGATAGAGACAGAGAGAGAGACGGATCCAAGCCGGAGTTAAACCCAGGTGCGCATGTGGGTGCCGACGCCTTAACCTTGAATTTTTTTATTTCAACTGAACATTAATGGGCAGCGCCTGCTTGACCACCAGTTTATCAGAGGGGTGACCAGTAACACCCTAAACCACCTATAAATCCTAAACCAGTATTTTTAACTTTGACAAAGAGAAAAGGATTACACAAATACAGATAAAATCAAAACTATATATGGAGCCTTTTTTAATATTGTGAAATTAAATTGTTTTATAAAAGCAACTTTTTCCTGATTTTTACATTCACACACACAAAGTGTTTATTTGGATATTTTAAATGAGAATTTATGATCAAAAGTTCATTAAAGGACATTTTTCGACTTAAAAATGTGCAAAGAAAAAATAGATACATAATAGTATCTAATAGATACATAATAATATTCAAATGAAATACAAGGATTTGGTTTGTGCCGGTGGCGTAGTGGTTAGCATAGTCGCCTCACAAAAAAAAGATCGATCCTGGGTTTGATTCCTGGACCGGGATTTTTTCTGTGTGGGGTTCTCACCATGCTTGTATGGGTTTCCTCCGGGTACTCCAGTCTCCTCCCACAGTACAAAAACTTGTACATTAGGTTAATTGGTGATTCTAAATTACCTCATAGGAGTGAATGTGTGTGAGTGGTTGTTTGTCTATGTGTCCTCTGCGATGGACTGGTGGCCCGTCCAGGATGTAAAAGAAAGCCATTAAATTTTTGTCACATACATGTTTATACACAGTACAACATATATATAATATATACAACATTTCTTCCCAAGTTGGGGGTCAGAGCGCAGGGTCAGCTATTGTACAAAACCCTTAACTGGAGCAGGACGGGTTAAGGGACCCAACATTGACGGACTTGAGCCTTGTCTTCATTGGCGGTGGTTGACCAACAATTCAGCACCTTAACCATTTGAGCCACACACATGTACCCCTCTCTCTCACTCAATGTGTGCTGGGCTAGGCTCCAGTAACTAGGGAATAAGTAGGTAAGAAGATGAATGAATGAATGAATGAATGAATGAATGAATGAATAAAGTTAATTTGTATTGAATTAGGTACAGATTCAGCACTAGGTGGCAGGAGAGCATGGCTTTTACTTAATTTATTTTTTGGGCAAATACTCTTAATTATAATACCAAAATACATCATTTGTAGAACATGTGAATAAACATGTTAAAAACTATCTAAAATTATTTCTTATTGATTCTTTAATTGGTTTCGCTTTTAGAGAGAGAGCGAGAGAGAGAGAGAGAGAGAGAGAGAGAGAGACATACATACAGACAGACAGACAGACAGACAGATAGATAGATAGATAGATAGACAGATAGATAGATAGATAGATAGATAGATAGATAGATAGATAGATAGATAGATA
>JAOTRA010000011.1:6300765-6311066 GCA_026260255.1 Pseudolaguvia tuberculata | reverse complement strand
TAGATAGATAGATAGATAGATAGATAGATAGATAGATAGATAGATAGATAGATAGATAGATAGATAGATAGAGTTTTATTACATGCTAGAATTGACATGCCACATTTCAGGGACGCTCTGCAAGCGGTCTGACTGCTGTTTTCCATCTTTCTTGAGCCATTGTAGTTTAGCAGAATTGGGTTTCTCATTTTATATATCCCTCCTCTCGTTTTTCTCAACTTTTTTACCTCGCTCCCTCCCTCCCTCTCTCTTACCCTCCCTTTCATCCTCTCCAGAGACCTTGGGCCACACACACCTCTGCCTGCAGCCTGAAAGACTGAGAGAGAGAGAACAAGGTAAGTAAGAGCTACCTGTTAGACAAAGAGTTCTTCTGAAAAGTTAGCAACTGTGCAGAGTTTTCAAATATAGTTGTAGACATTTTTGGTGTTTTTGGATGTATAAACTGAGGTTTGTTTTTGTGGTATGACCGATTTCTTGATTGAAAAAAGATTAAATTGTTTAGTATATTGATGTGTGTGCATGCAATATAGGATTATATTAGCGCTGCATCTTATTTAGTATTTTATAGAAACGGTGAGTTATCTAGTATTTTATAGAAAGTCCCTGTCCCAGGACGGGTCTACTTTGTGGAATGTCTCAATTCAAGACATATGAGAAATTATCAAGGCAAATATATATTTAATATAGAGGTCGTATAAGTGTGTGCGTTATTTTCTTTTGTTGTTTTGGGGCATGGAATCTCACCTGTGATGGTTAACATATAAAAACGGGGTGCATTAGAGAGTGTACTAGGTTGAGGAGGGGCAAGTAGGGTGGGATTATTGTTGCAACAAAAAGATTCAAGTTTTTGTTTAATTTGATGTTAAAGGATTTGTGCAAAAAAATCGACAAAAAATGTTTTAAATGGGTCTGTATTTATTGTGATTAAGATGTTTAATCTATAAATCTGTATTTAGATCTATATTTATTTCTATTAAGAATTGAAGGTCATTTATTGAAGGTCAGACTTTACATTTATTGCATTTGGTAGATACACTTATCTAGAGCAGCTGAAGAATTAATTGGTCCTGCTGTGGGGGCCAAGCAGAAATCATGATATTCTGATACAAGTATTGGCCATTATGAATAGATTTTGGTATAAACTCTTCAGACCGTCACGCTGCCACTGCTGGGTGCCTTAATAAGCACTTAAAAGCTCGGTTAAAGAAAAAAATGATAAGCATTAGTCTCTCCAAAAAAGGGCGAAATGTAATTGTGAAAAATCTTAACTTGTATTTTCTGCTTGTTTGTTATTCAACAGATTTTCCACAGTGTTTGTTACTGCTGTGAAACCATGTTCCCTCTTCGGTCTGTCCTCTTGGTGGGTCTTGTCAGTCTGTGCATCTGTCAGTACTATGACTACGATTATGAGCCAGCTGCACAGTCAATGCCTTCCTCACCCAATTGTGCTATGGAATGCAATTGCCCTATTAATTTCCCCACTGCCATGTACTGCGACAACCGCAAACTGAAGAACATACCGTTTGTCCCGACAGGAATCAAATATCTCTATCTCCAAAACAATCATATTGAGGAAATCAAGACTGGGGTTTTTGACAATGTCACTGACCTACGTTGGCTGGTCCTTGACCACAATAACATCACCAGTGACAAGATCCAGTCAGGAACCATTGACAAGCTGGGCAAATTAGAGAAGCTCCTATTTAGCCACAACAAGCTTAACAAACCTCCCACTCTTAGCACAAAGTCCTTGGATGAAGTGAAGTTCATTGCCAACCAGCTTACAACACTGCCTTCAAGCCTACTGTCTGGCATGGACAACCTTACTACCATCCACTTGGCCAAGAACAAACTAACCTCAGAAAGCATTGCCGGGGCCTTCAAAGGACTGAAGTCATTGATGCTTTTGGATTTAAGTGAGAACAAACTAAAAAAACTTCCAGCAGGCGCCCCTGCCTCCCTTCTAATGCTGTATGTTGACCACAATGATATCGAGAGCATTCCTAATGGCTACCTAGCCAAACTGCCCGCACTGCAGTACTTGCGTCTCTCTCACAATAAGCTGGCGGACTCGGGTATTCCAGCAGGTGTGTTTAACGTTACTTCTCTGCTGGAGCTGGACCTGTCCTTCAACAAGCTTCAGTCCATCCCAGAGATCAATGAAGCACTTGAGCACCTGTACCTTCAGGTCAATCAAATTAGCAGTAAGTGCTTAGATGCTTAGTTCTTTCTTAATATATTGCTGTGTATTTATCATTGTCTGACTGGTGGGCTTTTTTTTCTCTTCTCAGAATTTGAACTGCCTAACATCTGCAAGATTATCTCACCTGTAAACTACTCCAGACTGAAGTCTCTGCGTCTGGATGGAAACAATCTTACCCAACACAGCATGCCTGATGATGCATCCAGCTGTCTCCGTCAGGCTTCTGAGATCATTTTTGACTAGTTCTTAACTCCTACTTAAAATCTACTTCATTTAGAAAAACATTAGATTTAAATGTCAATTTCAATCATAAATTGCAATCATAAATGGTATGGAATACCATAATCATTGAGTCAGTATAGCAACAAATAACCGAATAACTTTTGGCTATTTGTTTACAGAGATCTGCAGAATGTTAAAAAAAAATGTAACAGCGCCTTAAACTACACTGAGATCAATATAATAAAAGATGAAGTAGTTTACAATAAGAAGCCCACATGTATTATGAATGTTACTTATGTCTAGTGCACAAAACAAAACAAGCTTGAACCTTCACCTTCTGATCCTAATTCTCTTTAAACTTACATGTATCTAATATTTATACGGATTGAATTAAGGCACGAATCCTCATTTGCTCATATGCTTTTGTATAGATTGTCTTAATGCTGGCACCGACTCTCTATATTCACTGTACACTTGACAATATTACGCCTTCAGGAATTAGCTTTATAAAATGTAGGGTTTTTTTTAAAGTAATCTAATGAGCTTTATCTGTATACTATCACTTTTCTGTGTTGAATTTAGCTAAAGACGGCATCAATTACATTAACCTATGTTTCACGTAGCTAGAAATGGACAAAAGCGAAGAATATGTCTAAAATGACTTTACTATTCAGAATTTGTTTTTAGGGCGTGATCATTAGTTGAATCTTTAAAGTTGTACCTTGCAAGTATTATAGAGTTAAACTGTGAAGAACTGCGATATATTTTAAATGAAGCTAAAATGTAAATGACCAAGTAACATTTATTGATCCGTAAATCTGCACAATTATATGCAACGCTCTAATTTACTCGCATGTAATCCATCATACACTCTATAACGCACTTTCCTCCTACCTTTTTATAAGTAGAATATAAACAAAAGTTGACATTCAGCAAGTGTGAGCGTATATATTTACTCACATTGCATAGTTAAATGAAGAAGAGCATAATTGCAGGTCTATTATGTTAACTAAACGTTTTATTCTTAAGTCAACCCGATTGTCCAAAACATGCTGTAATGTATAAACATTTCACAATATTCTTATATTTGCTTTTATTGTTATTCAGCTATTTAATTTGTAACTTGAAACAGACCTTAAAACAACTACGGAATGATTTTGAAATAAAATTAGAATATGATGTGGAATAAATGATAAGCCTGAAATAGTCCGAATGATTCTGATCAGATACACTGCACACACTACTGATACAAGAAGATATTACATTCATATAGACAATTTGATGTAGATCAAAATAAAAGTGATTGATGCATTTGCTTTATAAAAGCTTATATAAAAAAGAAGGTATCAAAAAATCTTTGGACATGTCAACAGATAGCAGATGTTTTATCAATGGGAAACATTTTGGTTTTAATAGTAACACTTTCTTATCACAGCAAACGTTCAAAGCCCAGTGATTTCATAAGCATAAATGGCCTAAAGTGTCATCCAATGCTTTTTTGATGGGTGGGGGTCAATCAAAGCATCAAAGGTTAATCACATGTTTCTGTAAGATTATGTGATACAGTTACAGTTACAGTTTGGCATTTTGCAGACACTCTTATCCAGAACGACTTACATTTGGTTTCTTTTTACAACTGAGCAATTATGGGTTAAGGGCCTTACTCAAGGGTCCACAGTGGTTGCTTTGTGGAGGTGGGAATTGAACCCCCGGTCTTTCTGGTATTAGTTCAACACCTTAAACACTGTGATGCAGCATAAGTAGCAAGATATAAAAGATTTGCTTGGGTAGCTTGGCATTTCTCATAGAAGGTATGTGCTGGGGTGAACGTTTAGTGAAAATTAGTGAAACTTTTGCAGAAGACAAAAATCCTTTTTATAGTTTGTTAACCTTGTTGCCTTAATTTCCATTTCCAATAAAACCAAGTGGCAAACATACAATAAACATTTTATATATTTTAATATTAATATTAATATTTCTTTAGACATTATCAGGCAATTTTAGTTCATAATAATAAACTTTGAAATTGAATTCATTTGTACTACAACCTGAGAACTATTCTGTAGAGACAGGGTCTGTTCTTGTACAGGACTTTTTTTCATGAAGACCAGTACTTGATTGAGAACAAAAGGTTCAGTGGGTTTAAGCCCCACTGCTTCCACATTCCACTGTTGGGTCCGTGAACTAGAACCTTAACCTTTCCTGCTCCTTTCCTGCTGCACTGTATCATAGTTAACCCGACTCAAATGTATATCTTGCTAATGTACCAAACTTAACATTAACTTGCACCCAATGCTACTGCCTATTTCAGCACACATAAAGCGGAGGCAGGGGTACACCCTGGGCAGTTCGCCAGTCCATGGCAAGGCCGCACATAGACAAAAAACCACTTACACACATTCACTCCTATGGACAATTTTGACTCACCAATCAACCTAATGTACATGTTTTTTGGACTGTGGAAGTACCCGGAGGCAACCCACGCAAATGCGGGGAGAACATGCAAACTTTGCACAGAAAGATCCCCGATCTGGGAATCGAACACAGAACCTTCTTGTTGTTTGCCAAAGCAAAACATTTTATATTAGAAAGTTTTCCACCATTTTGGATTATGACATGCACAGGATAATAAAGAGTCTTCCATCTTCTGTGTATTTCAATATCCTGGTAAAATAAATGTGATCATCTGGACCCCCATTGCCCCCACCTTTATTTTCCAAATACTCTAATACTACTCATACATACAACATATAGTGTTTTTTACATACTATGCAAAATGAAAATATGTCACTTTTAGATTTAAAACAAGTTTGTATGTAGTTATAAATCAGATGATTGTGATTAACAGCAGCAAAAATAAATGAATAAAATTTGTAAACAATGCAGATTACTTTTCAAGTTGAGGGTATAGATGTATTCACTTAACTCCTCAACCACCACATCCGCAATCTTTAGTACTTCACCGTTCCTCTTGAACATTAAGGTAAAAGCCTGTGCATTGTTCTTTAGCTTTGACAGTTGCATTACAGGGAATAGTACTTGTGTGGGAAGGGGAGGGGGGCACAATTAATAAAGTGGAAAGTGGTAGCCTAGTGGATAAGGTATTGGACTAATGCCAGAAAGACAGGGCTTCAAATCCCATCTCCACCAAGCAACCACTGTGGGCCCTTGAGAAAGGCCCTTAACCCACAATTGCTCAATTGTAAAAAAGAGACCAAATATAAGTTGCTCTGGATAAGAGCGTCTACCAAATGCCAAACTGTAACTGTAAAGAATAGAGAGACACCGAAATGACCCAGAGACATCCACAGAGACTAGACCAGGAGTTAGAAGGCAATCAGAGAACTAGGAGAACAAATTTCCTCAGAAACTGCCACATGTTCAGGTTTGTGTTGTAGATTAGAATTATTGAAGTTGATCAGGTGTAAAAGAGGAAATGATGTATTTTCACAATTCTTGCAAATTACTAAAGTTTTTTTCTTAGTATATCTTTTTGTCTGGGATAATATTGTTTTTAGGTTCTTTTATATTAAGTGGTATAAAGGATGTGTTCACAATCAATAGTTACAATATGTTTTATTTACAAATCAAACCTAAATACATTTGGCAGTTTTAACAGATTGAACAGTTTTTAATAAACTTTTTAAATTCTAAAGAAGTTTAAAAACATCGTTAGAAATAAGAAAAGTTTGATTTCAACACAGCTGTCAAAAATGAACTGCACCCAAAAGCTGAGCAAGCACAGAACAACTTAACTGCGATTAACATAACTGTCTGAGAGACAGTGCTCGGTCCAGGAAATGAATTCGAACCGCTTGTTGGGGGATGTGTTTCCAGCCAACAAAGATTTCACTGATGTTTCTCATTTAAATGCTGAAAACATTCTTTTCATGAGAAAACTTTATTACAATGTATTACTAAGAATAAAACTCGATATAAAAATGTTATTAAATATGCAACCATGCCTTGATATTGCTATTGCTTCATGAGTCATTTGATGTCTTGATTAGTTTATTATCATTTGATCTATTGGACTTTTTAGATACCTTATAGCTTCCTAAAAATGACTCAATCTGTTATGTCCTTCTTTTTCCAAGGCTCTCCGTAAGCGCTGAGATATCTCAGTGAGCTATGAGAGAATTGAACAGATGCAGATGTGGGTTATACTGCCGACTCAATGGAACTATTTTTCCATAACGATGAGCTTAAATAAGTGTAATCTCAGTTAAAACATAAACTCAGATAAAGAAAGTTACAGTTTAGCAGACGCTCTTATCCAGAGAGGCTTACATTTGTTCTCTTTTTTTGTAGAACTTCCCCACAATACTCTAAGCCACAGATCTTCAATCTGGAGTTATAGAAAATATTACATATAAAACGTCTGGACATATACTATTTTACAACACTTTGGTTAAAACCTAGGGTGGGATAATAATTCTAAATCAATAAATATTTCAAAAGAACTTTTTTTTTTTTCAAAAGTGGTAATATGATTTTTAACACATTGGCGGTGCACTTTGAAACAACATTGAAGATCTGTGGCTTTGGGTATTACAGTGTTTTTCAGCAATTATAGTCGGGGCATCTTTTTTTGCAAGTCAAGAGTTTGCAAGAAAAAACGACGGTGTTACAAAATGGAAAAAGGATTTACTGTTCCTTTTATACAATAAAGTTGCACAGGTGTAATCCGGGGGCGGGCAGTGGCATAGGGGTTAGCCCGGCCTCCTCACAACAAGAAGGCCTCGGGTTTGATTCCTACGCCGGGGATCTTTCTGTGCTGAGTTTGCATGTTCTCTTTGCACTGTCTCCTCCGGGTACTCCAATTTCCTTCCACAGTACAAAAACGTGCAGATTAAGCTGATTAGTGATTCCAAATTGCTTATAGGAGTGAATGTGTGTGTGAGCGATTGTTTGTCTATGTGTGCCCTGAGATGGACTGTCAACCTGTATAGGATCTACCCCTGCTGCTCGCCCTATGTGTGCTGGGATAGGCTCCGGCAAACCCCTATGACCCTGAATTTGGGAATAAGCGGGTAAGACGAGTGGTAGATTGGTATAGTGGTTTAGCACGGTTGCCTCACAGCAAAGTCTCGTATTAGATTCCCGGGCAAGGGGTCTTTCCTTGCCCATGCTTAAATGAGTTTTCTTCAGTGTTTTAACAGCATAGCCTTTCTGACCTGGCTTTTAATTACAAATAATAGATGAATTTAAGTTCACTTTCTGAATTAAACTGAAGGTTAGTTGAAGTATAAATCCTGATATTTCACTCTGTAGTGAGTTACTAAGATTGGTGTGCTAGTGAGAGACTTGTAAATGGACCATTTTAACACTAAGATAAACTTCATATGAAAACCAGACTGATGAATCAGGGACTGTAAATCATATACAGAAGAGTGAGTATATATATATATATATGACTGAAAGCCTTCTCTATATATTTCTCTAGAGTGACTATCTCGGGTTGGGACAAAGGGTAGACAGGACCTGTTGGGGTAGACCTGTTGGGGGGACAGGAGTAGAAGCTCCATACTACAGTCTCCGTGCCCGGTGAGGAGGAAGGGTTTCAGCACTTTCTTTACTGAAACCTTTCGCCAGATCATGCTAAGCAGTAGGGACATTATCAGGGCAGGTCAAGGTGGCTGAATATGGCACAGTAGTAGCAGGGTGGCCAAGATCACAATGACTCTGGCAGAGAATTGCCCATCTGAGTATCTCCCGCTTACTCCACGAGATTACTGTCTCATGCTTACGCAGGGAACCAAAAATTGGCATCGTGGGCAGGTGCAACCTCCATTGTGACACAAATAGTCTGACGAGTGATGGATTGACCAATATGTCAGCAGGCAATAGTAATAAGAATTGGGGGGGATGCAGTGAGACATGGGGATCTTGAACTGTCGTACCAGCTGATCATCAATTAAATTTGGCACTGAACCCTCATTCAATATGGCAGAACATGGATGAGACACAATGTTAAATTTGAGCGTAATAGGTAATATTAGATTTAGGGCAGTTGCTACTGCGGTCACAGGCGCACTTAATTTCTCCGCAGTAAGGCGAGGTTTCGCGGGGCAATAGCGACAGGGATGACTGTCCGCAATACACTGCACAAAGTCAGTAGGATCAATGTCACATACAGCAGCCCAGCTCAAGGCTTTACCAGAAAGCAACAAGAGGATGAAAGAGCATTTCTTACTTTCTGATGGAAAGTCTTGGGGCTGTTCAGCAAAAAGGATGCGGCACTGCCGGATAAACCCACGACACTGTTCCGGATCCCCCATCAAACTTGTCTTGCAGAGAGGTAGGAATACTGGCTTGAGTTACCGAGACTGTAGCTGGTTGAGCCGGGGCCGGGGCTGGTTGCTCCAGGGTGTTTAACCAGTCATGGAGAGATTGTAGTGTCTGCGCATGGAGATCGGGGGCAGAGAAGTCAGGTTGATTGGGTGAAGTATGCTGTGATGAATTAGGCTTAGTCGGGTCTATGTTCCAGAGATCCAATTTAATAGAACTCAGGTAAACAGAAGAAGAAAGCTGGCACAAACTGAACTAAAAGATTTAATTAGCAGAGAAATAAATTATAGAACAAAGGCAATCACAGGAATAAACAACTCATTATAGTCTGTACAACAAACAATACTTTATGTCGCATGGTAGCAGAATGCTAACTTAAATAGAGTGCTCTTGTCAATCCGAATTCATGTGAGGTTTAGTGTTCATTACAACGCCACTGCGCCACCCCGTTTTGTTACATAACAAATCCAGTTTATTATCCTTAGCATGTCAAACATACTAAATGAGAGGTTATACAGTTGCACAGCCACATTAGCATAAATGGGGTGTTTACAATTGCATGAATTTCAGCCTTTTGAGTTGTACTTTTACCAGCGAAACCCATATATCGGTTATACACAGACACCCAATGTATGCAAAATGGGTGCAGATTTATGGTAATGATTTTAATGTGTCAAGAGTGATTGCCCTAGACAATTATCTACCAATCAAGACGCAACTACGGGCAATACAACCATTTATATCTGTGGGCTCAATTATGTGGAAGAGGACAGATGGCAATGGTATGACCATGAGACATAGCCTACCGGGAAATCTCCTCCTGGCCCAACATTTCTAAGACATGCCCTAGTTATGGCTCCCAGCTCTTCCTCCTCGGAGATCTTATTGTTTCTGGCTAGCCTGTCAGCCAATCTGTCCGGGGGCCCCCACTCCCTGTGGTCAGTTTCCGGTTATGAGCCTCCCATAGTCTTTTAGTTTTGGTCCAAGTATTCTTTCAGTGGTTGTACCCCTAATCTCAGATTTCATAATGCACTGTTTACCCAAGTGTTATGGTTTAGCCCTATGCTTTATATTTACATTTCTGCCAACTGAGGATTAAAAGCCAACTGTACAGAGGTCCAGTTGTGGCCACATTATGTAAAGGACATTGATTCCATGACCTTATACAGTAGCAGTCCAACACCTAAGCTACCACTAGGATGTTAGTCCACATATCAGAAGGTCGTAGGTTCAAGTCTCACAACCTGTTCTTTTGTTGAATAAATGACATAATTGTACAGTAATGTGTGAATATTATTAATTGACTAGAAATTTACACTTTCAAAATGATAAGGGTTTAAGGATTTATTGATTTATTTTACTGTACTAAAATGTTGTAGATTCAGCTTTTTATTGGTATAGAAAATTATTTGTCGAATATATGATTTTACACAGTACAGCATTCAGTGAAATGTTCGTCTACAACTGTAAAATAGAATAAAATATACTTGTTATTTTTACAGTTAATCTAGTTTTATCTATCTATCTATCTATCTATCTATCTATCTATCTATCTATCTATCTATCTATCTATCTATCTATCTAT
>JAOTRA010000011.1:6255760-6281913 GCA_026260255.1 Pseudolaguvia tuberculata | reverse complement strand
ATATATATGAGAGAGAGAGATTTAAATATCAAATGGATTTTTTAAATTCATTTTTTAGTAGCATTACGTTAAAAATATATTTTTTCGTGCAACTTGCTTTAATTTCCAACACGCTCTTGAAGCTAAGCTGCTGCTAATTTTTTTTCGTAGATATATATCCACCTCAAAAACTGTGTAGCCCTTTCTTTAACGTTAGCTAGCCAAATTGGCTAGCACTGGTTAGCACATAGTGACGACAAGACAGACAAGTCACTGTGAATGCAAAAAAAAGCCCTATAAATGTTCTACTAGATAAATAATCCAGAAGGAGGACGAATAAACGGTAACTAGTCGATAGTCAGGGAGCGATAATGACAGCGTTCCGTTGGAGAGTTACCGTTAAGTCTTTAGAATTTAAATATTTAAAAATATAAAGAAGAAGACGACGCGATTTGAGTGCGAGTCACGATATGGTGACAGGTCAAGAAATGAAACACGGACAACTAAAATTGTTGAAATTATTATTTATAAAATCGCATTGCGCTCAGAGACGTGGTATAGGTATACGTCAATATTGAAAGGAAAATATAACGTATGGTTATTGATTTTAACACTAATATACTAAGGGAGACATCAAGTATAGTGACATGATCCGAGATGAGATGCAGCCCACACGAGCTGTCATTTATCTGTTTATTTATTTTTCTTTTTATTTACTAGTAGAGTGATCATGGATTGACTCGAGATGTGCACACAGTTATAGATAGATAGATAGATAGATAGATAGATAGATAGATAGATAGATAGATAGATAGATAGATAGATAGGTTGAGTTTAGACTGATTGATATATGTGGGTAGAGACAGATATATAGGCATACAGATAGATAATGACACATGGAGATTGTGTGTGTGTGTGTGTGTGTGTGTGTGTGTGTGTGTGTGTGTGTGTGTGTGTGTGTATGGAAGATTTTGACCAAAAAGCAACTCTGAATCTTAGCTTCATGATTGCACCTTGATTCTGATTTTGGTCACGCTGTTATTTGTTTGTTGAGTTGTAATGGAGTCATGTATTCCTGTTGGCGGTTTTATATATATAATACAATACATTTGATGACTTCTTGGCTTCTCCATTATTCATCATCCGTTCAGCTGTCGTTATTTTAATATTCATGCGGCAGTGATATTTTTGTCTCTGAGCATTATTTATATGCGGCATGCATGTGAGAGTGCAGCTCCTTGTCAAATGCACCTGTTCACACACCTGACCTGAGATCTTGTCATGAATCGTCTTCACCGGTTCAGTTGTGGGTCAGAAAGTAGATTGTGACCTCCCAGTTACATTTATTTATTTATTGCTGCTTTCTCTTGCATTAACTCATTTACTTTCTCTCTCTCTTACTCGCAGTCTCAGTCTTCTTTTTCTCCCTCACCCTCACTCCCTTTTTCTCTCATTCATTATTTCATAACCTCTTTTCCCATAGCTGCTACTTTTGTTTCTTTTTTTCCCCCTTCCTCTTCTTCCTCCCCCCCCTCTCTCTCTCTCTTACTGTCTCTCTCTCTCTCTTACTCTCCCCCCCCCCTGCAGTTGAATCTTTAGACATTAGCTTTTAAAGCTGTTGTTTTACTGAATGTAAGTATTAGGTATTCACTCTATGTATGAAGTAAACTCCATGAGAAGTGAAGGTCTTTAAATGTTTCTTCTTTTTCACTCATTCTTGCAAACAAATCAGTTTAGGGAACAGTGTCTTTCACAATTACAGAGTTCCAGCATGTTTGTCCTTGATCCAGCTTGTAAACATGTATTATTCTGTGTCTTTACACAATCAGACACAATGATTATTTTTTGCAACAACACAACAGAGAAGTTCCATGCTACACTGATCGATCGGCAAAGCAAATACAAGCGAAGGAGAGAAGCAAGGCGCTAAGTCCACGGAGTCACTACACAATGTACACAGTGGGTTCAAAAGTTCAAGAAGCAAAAGCACTTAATGGTGGATAGTCAGCATTTATTATCTAATTGGTTAGACGCTGCAGAGCTCACACTTTCTGTATCATGTGGTGTTGATGGGTGCTAGTTCTTTTTTACACCGTTGTACAGGGTTGCCAGATTGTGTGTGTAAAAATGGTATTGGTCGAGTGTTCAAAAATTTGTAGAAACAAGTTTTTTTTTTTTAAAAAGATGGTACCAGAAATTGAAAGGGATATCTGCTCTGAGCTCTTGGCATAATTGCTCAGCTCCAACTCTGCACCGCTCAAATACTCTGTCTAATAATGTGTGACTGAAATGGTGCTGCTTTATGTTCTTGTCTATATGAACTATATAAAAACACACCTTAAAATCATGTGTGAAAATGAAGTCCCCTGATGAGGAAATGTGCGCTGAGATCCATAAATAAACATAACATTAATGTGCTAAAATTGGCCATTATATTTAAAATATTTGATATTGTTTAGATTTCTGTGTCTGTCTGTCTGCATGAGAATGTCCTAATGAATCCTCCTAACTCTGTGGTGGTCTTGAAGTAGAACAGAAAGGAACAGTAAAGCAGCAGGTGTTATAGCAGCATGTTACTGATACACACTGTCGGGGTAGCCAATGACACGATGCCTGACATTTGAACCTGTGGTCTTTCTCTGCGCCTCAGCTGTTGGCATGCATGTAACTGGTGTTATTTACTGTTTATTGAAATTACCCAATGATCAATTTATCTTTTTGTGGGACTAGAAATAACAATTATAATACCAGAAATATTTGGATGGTAAAAAAAATATTTAATTATGAATTTATATGTAATTCAACCTGGCCACTGAATTTGCACACCTGATTGTCTTGTCTTATAAACAATTGAAAGACCTAGCAGATGTACCAACATTCATTCATTAATCTTCAAACCCGCTCATTCCCTAATTCTGGGTCACGATGGCATGCTGGAGCCTATCGCAGCACACATAGAAAAAGAGTCAGGGGTACACCTAAATAGTTCGCCAGTCCATCGCAGGGCCACACATATATGAACAACCATACACACTTATAATCTGTTCTTCACTCTTTTAAGAAAGTGTTTGAGTACTGTTTGGAATATAATAGGTTCAAGTTCCAGGATCACTAAAAGTCCCACTGCTTGAACAAGGCCCTTAACCCTTTATAGAACAGTTTGAGTAAAAATAAATTGAAGTATCTTTGTATAAGGGAAATAATTAAAATATTTTATCACCCAGCCCATGTTCAGAAACAGTGAATCTCTTTATTCAGCCACAATCCATTCCTGTCCTCTCTCAGTTTAGGACTAGTTTCTGAAAGTGAGAGAGATGTGCAGAAAAAATGGATTAAGAGAAAATCCGTTCAGTTCCCAAGATGTTCAAGCTACTTACAACCCTGCTGGAGTATCTAGTGCTAATGTGACTCTTTGATTTGAAATCCACTTGTAGAAAAAGATATTTAAAATTAGGAAACAGGTCCACACTTGATTAGTGTAGAAACTGGAACCAACTGAATCGTGTTTTTTTTAAATCCAGTTTTGTAACACAAGTAGTCCAAGTTGAGCAAATGGTAGTAAATTTTTGCTCATAAGCTGGTCACAAGTTTAAATCTGAGGACTGTTTCATAACTTGCTTGTATTAAACCTATCTATCCAGGCTTCTATGGTGATTGAGTACAGCTTGATATAATAGCTAGCTGTCATGATATTTTGATTCATGATATTCTATCTATGTATTCAAATTATATTTTTGTTAAACACTTTTAATATTTCATTAAAACTTTAAGGGTGTGTTCAATTACAGCTTTTGTCTCAGAAGCTAACATTAGGACATCTATTTAAATAAAAAATTAGAACATCTTTTTGAATTTTTGTATCTTTAGTATTATGTATGGTATCGTGAGGCCCCTGCTAATGCATAGCCATATTAAATCTCTGATCGAGACATTAACCTAAACCTCACAATTCTTGCAGATACACAATCAAGGTTTCCTAATGCCATTTGAAATTATGCAAGTTATAGACTGATTTTTGTTTGCATAAATGTATTTTTATTTTTTGATACCTACTTTTACCGACATTTCCCAGGTCCTAGTTCCTTATGCACACAAAAAGCTTTAAATGCAGACTGTACCATCCAGCACGATTAAAACTGTCACCTCAGCTTTATTCCCCTCAAAGAGACATGGCAATACCTACTTTAGCGGAAGCAGCGGCATGGATGAGGACGGAGACGTGGAGGAGATCAAATTGGTGCTGCTAAAAATATAGCAGATGGAGGGATCCCTGGAATCGCTGTCCTTGACTTACAAACATAGAGCTGGCACACACGTATGGGGAGGTCTAGTTGCCAAGTTAAGATGGGCATGGGGTTGGGGGTAGTTAAGGAGATTTACATGCCCCAGCATTGCTGAATCAAAAGTAATCTTTTAAAATTGATCCGACATGAGCATGTGAGCTCATCAACTTTATACAAGACAAAATGCGTTTCCTTTCAGTCTGTTGTAAAGATGGCTAGTCCTTTGCCGAAAGAGTTAACACAGAATTTGCCCAGCTGTTCTTTAGCCATCCAGTCAAAATGATTTTCTGCTGTGACCTGCTTTGCAACTTGAAACTATTAATGTAGCAAATGTTGGCGATGCACACATTTTGGGTAGACCGGTGCTTTTGTTCAAGCTTCCCTTCCTCATTGACAGCAGGGACTTAGGATGTAAACAAATGTCCAATTAGTTTTTTGTTTGGAAGTCAGACACTTTTTGGGTGTTGTTTCCTGCTTTACACATGATAACTGGAACATTTAATTATGAGATGGAAGTTACACAATCAGGAAGCCAGGTTGCACACCAACTCTGACAAATGCAGCATGTTGCTGTAATGCTGAACATGAGAAGTTCTGAGAGGGTTTTTTTTACCTTCGCTATTCATGAATGTTATCATTCTGCTTGTTCATCAGATTAATTTTATTTAGATTTTCTTACACAGTGGAATGTAGAATTTGAATGAATTAGGATTACCGACTTCCAGCAAACACTTTCTAGAACAATGTTCCTGAAACACAAAGTTTGTAGATTTAAGTAATAGTTAATGGGGCTTCAATTTTATTACTTCTGGTAGCCATTCTTCAGGACTCAGAATGGGTTAGGGTTAGGGAAGCTTTAATAAGAAAAAAAGTTGTAATGTGGAAAGAGAAGAAACATCACTCAAACATTTTTCAAAACATAAAAATTGTATATTATATAACAGTAGTAGTAGCCTCACAACGTAAAGGTCCCGGGATCGGTTCCTGAACTGGGGATCTTTGTGTGGGTTTCACTGTTAAACAGCTAGTGCCTGTTTAAGAACGATTTTTGTAGCCAAACTCTTTATAGTGGCTTTCTGACTCCAGAAAATTACAAACATTATAACCCATTATTACATTATTTCCATTTAAACAAGCTAACTAATGTGGAAGGAGTTCTCTATGATTTGATCAACCCTTTTGCTTGTCTCAATTTTGTCTTTGCATCCTCTGGATTGGATTTTGTCAAAGTTTTACTGCTTTTCAAGACCCTCGGTAAAGGCATAATTTTTAATAGTTCACATCATCTTCAAAATATTTCTTGCTACTGAGCCATTATTTGGTATTAAAACAATTATGTTTAGTGTCCAAGATGTAAGGAATAATACTTCCGGCTGTATGGATGTGGAGAAAGAGTTCATCTTGCTTGGTGCCATATAACACATTGTGCCAGCAGAGTGCTGCTAAATACCATCTGTTTTGTTTTTTTAATTTCTTTTTAAAATCCGTTTAAATGTTACCTAAACTAAAACTCAAATATCAGCTGTACATTTTAACATTAATCTTAGATGATATAGTGTAAGTATCCACCATACTAGAGTTGTTACTAAAAGCTTCCATTTAGATTGGGTCTCAATTACGTCTTCAGTATTCAAAAGGCAACAGATAATTTGAGTAAAAAGAGAGGATTCCCAAAAAGCCATTTTTTTGGCGTTTTGCAATTAGATTGCTTCATTAGAATTTAAAATTAAATTGTCAATTATTTTTAGTTTTGCTGCATACAAGTTTAAAGTTTAAAAAAAAGAAAAACCTGTTGGGCTACCAGTTCTGTATAGCAGCTATGGTGTTTTTCCTCAATGTGTGCGAGAAGGTAGTGGGTCATGTTGATCCTGAGCCAGTGACCTGGTGTTCCTACATGGTATTTATTTTTAGGTGTAATGGAATCTTGCTGAACTTTAGGCGCTCAGTGTTTCATTTCATAACAACCTTGCGTAGTTCTGTACACTGTCCAGTTGCCATATGTTATTCTAACCCTGGAATGTTGTGTGTCTTTTTTTTTTTTTTTTTGGTCTCTTTCTCTTTCCAGAGCTGTATGGATTGCGTTTTGCATCTCTTTCATCAGCATGAACGAATGAGTTTTTGCAAGCAACTTAAGGAAAATGGCTTTTGAATTGTCCCAGTTTTTCCTCATCCAGTCTGTCCTCTTCCTCCTTCTTCTTTTTCCACGCTGAAGGACATCAACTGTGTATGGGAACTACTGGCAGCAGTCTCCTGAGGATTTAGCTATTCTTTTGGAACGCCTTTCCCCCCCTAAATCAACACCACATCATGGCTAACAACTCTTACAGCGGGGTGAAGAACTCTGTAGCAGAGCCCAATCACGATGGAGAATTCGGCTGCTCACTCAAGGACCTACGTTCGCTCATGGAACTGCGGGGAGCAGAGGGATTACACAAAATCCAGGATTCTTATGGGGACGTTAACGGACTCTGCAACAGACTGAAAACGTCACCTGTAGATGGTATACAAGATCTTTTGTTTTTTACTCTTCTTTCTGTAAGTTGAGTTTGCAAATAGTCCTGAGATGCGAGGTACATATGAGACTGCATATGGTAAGTGAGGCCTTTCTTTGTGGTGTAGGAATACATAGAAAGATCAACCTGGTTGCACAATATCCAGTAAAAGGATTTTGGTTTGTTTTTTCAGTTTGTAAGACCATCAATTGTCCCCACTTACTTAGTTTATATGCTAAGATAGCTGACTGATACCACTTGCTTGAACGCATCACTTCCATCACCACTAAATTACATTCTCATAGACAAACAGCTAGTTTAAATAATCAGGACATCATCTTGGTCCTGCTGTACAGCGATGCATGTGTCATCGTTTTAGAGTTCCTGTCTTGTAATAAATTTATTTCCAGACAATGCCACTTCTAATGGGTAATTATAAAATAATTACATGCTTGTTAATCAGTATTATTTTATACGGTATACAGTTATATACTGAAGATCAGTCATCCACAGCTTCTAATATTCATATTTCTTTTATCTAACTGAGTTAAGTGTTAAGAGCCCTTCTCATGGGACTAGCAGTACCAGCTTTGCTGTTCTTGGAATTGAACTTCTGGGAATTTAATGATCATCTGATCAGTTGGTAAACACCTTAACCACTAAGCTACCAAATCCCTTAGTATAAACAGAACTACATTTCAGCAACTTACATTAAAGTGGCATTTATTTATTTATTTTTCTGTCATTCTGAACACAAGCCATATCGGACAATCTTTGAAGTTTGTGCGTGGGGTCATGCATGTGTGTGTGACAAATATTCCAGTTGATGTCACCACCTTTTTATCAAAACTGATTGTCTGAGGTTTGTGCAAATTTGATGTCAATTTAAAGGGGTGGAAATCAAATTTTATACCTAGCTTCTAATCCAGAGTGAGGGGTGTATCTCAAGAGTTATTGGGTTATATATTTACACAAGGAACACAAAGTATTGTAGTTAAGTTAGGATGTATTTGCACAGCTTTAACCAGGGTAAGTTGTGAGTACTGCAGCAAGCCAGGTCCCAGCATCCCATGCTGCTCTATTTCCCCTCACCCATGAGAATATTTGTTACGAAATATATATATTCTCAGTGCACTTCTCTTGTTAACTAAAGTTTCCCCTTAATTACGCCATAGCCCATGACTACAACTTCCAGTGAATAGCTGAAATCCTGCACATTTGAACCTAATGACCCGTTAAAAAGTTTTGACTCCTTCAGTCACATTAGTGCAAACTGCCTAATAACCATAAATCTTATTATAAAAGTAATATCCAGTTCCACCAAACTCCCACCACACTCCTACCAAGTTACTCAGCAGAGATCCCAGATTGATCCTTCAACCATTGGATACATGTTCCCTCTTTTTTCCCCTCTGAACATATTTACAGGTGCCCAATTGGAAACTATGTTTCAGTTGTTCACTAACAAAAATTCTGTCAGAGCACAGATTCTGACTCCAAACGGGCCTTGAAACCATGCTGTACTCGACTGATGTATGTATGAACACCAGCGGTCGGCCATTCCACTTCAGGTTGTAGTTTAAATAGTGTGTTTGAAACGGTAGTTAGTTCTGGTAAATTAAGAACAATTAAATATCAGATTAGGCACAGTGGGAACAGAAGAGATAAAAGCACATGTATGAAAAATGAGAAACAAGAAAACACTTTTGTTTGCCTTGGTTTAAACATTTCAACCCTTCTCATCTTCCTGAACAAAAGCATTCACCTGCCACAGTGACTGATCATTTGCACTGATGCTTGAAAAGATCTCATTTGCACATGACTATTTTATTTGCAAATGCGAGCAAAATGCTGCTACTGTACTGCTCACGCTTAGTTGTGGAGTGTGATATGTCCTCTTCAATAGACCAAATAATCTTGGAGAATAAGTCAGTAAAGAACTGTATCAGGAGTAGGGTTGAGAATCAGATTGTAGAAAAGGGCTTCACATCAGACAAATTAAAAAGAGGTTTTTGCGCACACCCCTGTTGCAGAGCAGTCTAAGGGTAATCCCGAGCTGTTGCTCAAATACCTTGCAAGGACAGAGTTTACGCTCAGCCTGTGGGATCTGGCTGGAAGTGATCAGATGCAAGTTTGGGTGTGTGAACAACAGTCGAGTTTGTTTCGAAGAGCCCTGGTGATCTAAGCACCAGAAAACAATCAACAATATGACAATACATGAATACATTTCTGAGCTGTTGAGGTTTAGAAGCCTTGTGCAACTTCCAATCCAAACAATAGCTAAAAAAAGTAAATCAACAAAATATGTAATTATTACAAAGATACAAAATTAAATTGTCATTTTCCACTTTTTTTGTCAGTCCAAATGATCAAATTGCTTAAACAGTATACATGTTTAAATGTTATTCAAAGCTAAATTAAAAAAAAAAAAAAGACACAAAAGTTTGTCTAAACGATTTTTTTTAAACTTTTGGACATCATGTGCTGCTGATTCTGCTAAACTAAACAAATCAAAAAATCTACTATGTCTTAATTATTAATTGTTTTTGAGTAAAAAAACATCCAACAAACTTTGACAATGATGGTCTCCAAAGCGTACATTTGTGCATAAATAAATTAGATATGATTGCAAAAAAAACAAAACAAAAATACATTTTAAAAAAAAGTTATGGATTGATTTAATTTTTAATGAGTGAAAAAATTATTTGAACCCTTTGCAAAACAAGACTTTGTACTTTTTTTTTTGTGTGGCAAAACCCTTAGTCGTCAGAGTTCAAATGTTTCTTGTAGTTGGCCAATAGGTTGCATACATCACGAGAGATTTTGTCCAATAACTCTTTGCAGATTCTCTCCAAGTCATTAAGGTTTCAAAACAGACATTTGACAATCTAAACCTACAGGATTAGGGTCTGGAGACTGACTAGATCACTCCAAGACATTAATGCACCTCTTATACGCCATTCTTTGTTGCGTTGGCCGTTTGTTTTGGCTCGTTGTCATGCTGGAATTCCCATGGTTGTTGTCATTTAATCAGCAATGAGTTCCCTTCCATGTTTTTACTTTGGGGGTTGTGGTTTTGGTGTCAAAGGCAGCATTCCTTGATTTCCTCCAAACATGTCGAGTTGATGGCAAAATTTGGTTTTATCATGTCAATGGAGGGCGTCTCGGTTGAGAGGGCGTCTCGGTTGAGAGGGTAAACTTTAAACATAATGAGCAGTTACAAAGTTTTAACTCAGTCAAATTAGTGCAGTTTGCATAATAACCATAAAATGCTGTTAAAGTAATATTCAGTTCCACCACATGCCTACCAACACAGTGAGTAGACATAGCCGAGTTAACATAGTAATCCTTCTGGCAACTATTGCAAATGTATCCCCCCCCCCCCATGTCTCACTGATGCCCAATTAGGAACAATGCTGCACTTTTTCATAAACAAACATCTGATCACTGCTCTGTCAAGAGATTAAGCATTAAAGTCAATTTGTAACTTCTGTTCTTGTTTTTTGGTTATTCCCTCTCACTGTAAAATGATTAAAATTATAAACTTGTTGTTTCTTGGTCAGTGGGCGAACAAACAAAATCAGCAGGAGATTTTTTATATATTAAATTCTGGGCGTCATGTTTCGGCTGTCGGCTCATGTTCAGATTGCTGAAGATAGACATTTAATATCAGGTGTGAACAGGTAGTACTTTAGTTGTTTATGGTGGCGGTATTGAAATGCTGAAAATGTAATTTTTATTTTTTAAAACAGTAACATTTATATCGAACTATGAATAAATATAAGGAAATGATTATCTAATTAACATTAAAACCTGTATTTTTTCTATAATTACAATTCAAAGCTGTTCTTCAAAGAAAACATATTTTTGATATGTTCTGAAAGCAAAGGTTCACCTTACCTGAATTTTTTTTCCCCCTACACCAGCTCTGTCAGGGTGTCCAAACTTGGTCAGGGGGTTCTACAGAGTTTAGCTCCAACTTGGCTTAACACAAATAACTCTTAAATATATACGTAGAAAGATTTTCATTAGCTAGTTCAGGTGTTTTTGATTAGGATTGGAGCTACTTTGCAGGACACAGACCCTCCAAGACCAAATTTAGACATCCCTGGCTTAGTCCCTGACAAAAGTCTTGTTGCTTGTGTACAAATTGACCTGAAGTGGTGCTGAAATATATTTGTAATCAAGATTTTATTTTTATTTTTTTTTACAAGAAATGGCTCATTTTAATCCCAACAGTTTTTGTAATAATGTTTCAGTGCAAAACTGTCAAAGTTTCTAATATTCACAGCTTGGTAAAACCCATTGAGTCCATTTTTGCAGAATTAAGTGTTGTGGTCTTGACATATGAGCTTCACCTGTGACTAATAATGGATCAATTAGGTCTCAGGTGTGTATAAAAAAATCCAGTACACTAGACCTTCACATCAACTGCAACTAGACTTCTGCAAACATGCCTAAGATTCACCCGAGACTAAAGTGTTGTTGAAGAGGCTGAAGACCAGAAATGCTGATGTGGCAGACACCTTCAATGTACAGATGATTAAAACATTTTTTTGACAAGCTCAGGTAAGAAGACCCTGTGAGAGGACTTTTTGTTGGTTGGAAAATCCAAGGCAAGCCTATTTTCCACTGCAGTAGAGCTCCACGAAGCCACAGTCTCAAAATGGTCTTCATGGTCGAATCAGTGCCCAGAAGCTAGCACTAAACAAAACACAATTGAAAAACCAAGGCCAGCAGCCTGCTACAAGGATGGGTGTTGGAAAAGTGGCAGAAGGTGGATTTTTCAGATGAATCTTCTGTTGAATTACACCAGTCACCACAAATATTGCACCCCACATTGATCAGAGATTCACCCAGAGAAAGCAGTGGTGGGAAAAATCATATGGGTTTGTGCGAGATATCTGCAGGGTGGAGACGAAATCCTGGCTACCTCTCATACTCCCAACCATGCAATGGTGCTCCATTGCATACCTCCATCTCCATAACAAAATTCCTCAAGGTCGAAGATCAAGATCCTCCAGTATTGGCCAGCCCAGTTATTAGACATGAACATCATTGAGCATATGTGCGGTAGGATGAAAGAGGAACGCAAAGAATATTGATGCAAGACTGCTTTCTTTGCTATGCCTGATGACTTAATCAATAAATTGTATGAATCCTTACCTAACCGCATGGATGCAGTCATACAAGATATTAAATTTGGATCACGTAGCACCACTACTTAATTTGCTGACATCATTTTGTATTTGTAGTAAATTTAATCAATTTCTGTATAGACAACAAAACTTTTTTTTTTTATCTTGCCAAAATTTGACTTTTCTGCCTTGATTAAATGATAAATCTTTTTTCCAGTGAAACTAATTTATTTTAGTGCATTAAACATAATTTTGGAAGGTTTTAGCTTTTCATATGAGCTATTTCTTGCACAACAAGTAGTTTTCACTGAGTGACAGAAGGAGACAATCATGTGACTCAAAGGAAAAAGTAGTAGCCCGACCATACATTATATCTATGTATTGTCACCTCACTTACCACCTTTAAAGCAATACCTCATGTCATTTTATACACACGTTTACCACTAATGGTTTTTTTTTTTTTTTTTGCAACGAGAGAAGTATCCAGACCCTAATCTGGATACTGTGTCTGGTGTCTGTAGTGTTGTCTGTCAATGGAAGTAGTATTCAGTGCTGCAATTTAAGGCTGAACTGAATCTATTTGCAGGAGCAGTCAACAATTTGAATGCCTTGCAGTCCCGACTTGTCTGTCACCTTGCTTTTTAAACTGTAATTACTGCCTCTTTCCAACTTGGTCTCGTCACCCAAGCGGGTATTAAAGCATCCTCTGGAGTGCACTGTGAAAGGGGTGTGTACAGATCTGATTAAATGGCATGAAAATGCACAGGTGCATGTGTGCGCGTGCGCATTCATTCTGGGCTGTAATGATTTTTCTTTTGACTTTGCTGGATTTTTATTCTTAATCTGTTGCATGTTAGTAAATGTAACCACCTGGACGTGCTGAAAATATGTGGACTGTGTCCTACTATTTGTCTTGTGGGACATGCCAACAGACATGGTTGTGGTGTAACATTTAAAGATTGTGACATGGGCTAGCAAAAAAAAAGCCTGGTACAGGCTCCTGGGTTCATTAGCAGTTACAGCAGCACTGGTGGCAATACATCACGCTTAATACATTTTTTATAGTCTTTTTTAATGTTTTTTTGCAGAGAAGACTACTGTCTGCAACATTTGGCATCATTGCACATTCACAATATTAATTTTCTGAGATTATTATAAGGTATGTGTTTGTATGTGTTCTGTGCACGTATTCCACTCAGGTTGAAAAAGGTCACGTCAGTGGAGCAAGCTAATTAATGACTAGTGAATGCTGATGTGCAAAGGGCAGTGAGTGCTGGGATTGTATTCAGTACAACAGATTTGATAGGCCAATGTCCCAGATGTGTAATTGTAGTGTCTATTTGTATTGTATACATTAGCAAGAAGAGAGATTAATTCTGGTTGTATTTCATATGGCCATCTCTTCACTTTGTTCACAACCTGGTCTTCTGAAATTGGCTTTTGTTTTATTTTCTTTTTTCACTTATTAATTTCTCACAATCAAACAAATTGTAAATAAATCCATTGAAAGGCCCTTTTAATCTAACCCTCTGCTCCATGGTTGCCTCATCTTTTAAGATGGCATATATAAAGAAAAAAATAAAGTAATAAATAAATAAATCAGAAATAAATCATAATTCATTTCCCAGAACCTTTAGGCTGCAATCTTTGGGCCATCACATCTGTAGATTTGAATAAAAAATTAGATAAATGTAAGCCATTGTTGCTAGGAATATACATTTAGGAATGTTTTACTTGAAGATTTTAAAATTACATTTTTGCAATGGTGTTAAAGAAATTTGTGGTTTATTTGAACATATACATTTCATTTCTTGCAATGTTTAATAACTAAGATTTTTAAAAATCTAATCCTGGTTTGAATTATACCTGTTAAATAGTTTAGTTTTAGGAACCAAGATACATTTTTGGCATTAATTCGAAGTTCGAAGTAGCTCAGTAAGTCTTTTTCCTCATGAAAACAAATTCTCTGAGCAATCATATGGTACGCGCAAGCCACGGTTCTTCATCTGCTGTTTGTTCCTGCATACTATTTAATGATGCACCAAAACACCTCATCATGTCGTTTTTTTTTTTTTTTTTTTTTTTTTAAACGGTTACTGAGGGGAAAAGAAGTTGGAAAGATGGTGTAGAGCTGGTTAGTCTCTCAATAATGTCTTCGATTACACTCAATAACATTTTTAGCAGACAGATTAGCACTGAGAATGAGCCGGAAGCAATGTGGTCGTGTGAGAGCAGAATGCAAATTAAAGCAACAGAAACACTTGGAATAGTAGGAAAATTTGCCTAAGGTCTTAGTGTCTTACAGCTAAAAAAAAAAAAACTGTTAAAAACAGTCATCGTCTATTAAGCGGTAGAAAGTTGGTCACTGATGTGATTCCCTGCTGCCAAATGATGATGGCTTGACCTTTGCTCTGTTTTTTTTTAATATTTTCTGAAACTGCACATATTCACTGTCTCACTTGTAATCATTTTCTTTTCTCACCACTGCCCCCCACCCCCAGGTTTAAGTGGTAGCCTTGCTGACATTGAAAGCAGAAAATCAGCATTTGGACAGAACTTTATACCTCCGAAAAAGCCAAAAACCTTTCTTCAGTTAGTATGGGAAGCTTTACAAGACGTCACGTTAATAATTCTCGAAGTGGCAGCCATAATTTCTTTAGGCCTTTCTTTTTACAGACCTCCAGAATCAAGCGATGCAAGTAAGTTGCTAAAAGCTAAAATTCTAAAGCAAATAAATTTTCGTTAAACTGCTGTTTTTTAATCAGTGCCTGTGTGTAGATTGCGGAGAGGGAGCAGGAGGTGTGGAAGACGAAGGCGAGTCCGAGGCAGGATGGATTGAAGGAGCTGCCATCCTACTTTCTGTAATCTGTGTGGTGCTAGTGACCGCCTTCAATGACTGGAGTAAAGAGAAGCAATTCCGTGGCTTACAGAGCCGCATTGAACAAGAGCAGAAGTTTACAGTCATGCGTGCTGGGCAGGTCATTCAGATCGCTGTGGCTGAGATTGTAGTTGGGGATATCGCACAAATAAAATACGGTAACTACACACTACAATTGTATTATCATATGATGATGAGCTCATTTATACAACAGCAGATAGTATTAGTCATTTTCTTCCTCTGTATGATAGTAAAGAACTGGTACAGGATATGATGTAACATTTTTTTAAAACGTTGCTGATGTTGCTGTTGCACAGGTGATCTCTTGCCTGCAGACGGTGTTCTCATCCAGGGGAACGATCTTAAAATCGATGAGAGCTCTCTGACTGGAGAATCGGACCACGTAAAGAAACTTTTGGATAAAGATCCCATGCTTTTGTCAGGTACAATTAAAGATTTGCCATTACTTAAGCAGTAAACTCAAATAACTGGTTCAGCATCAGATTCATTTTACTGTACTTTATGTAACTCCACTAAAAAGCCTTTACGTCAAACTTTGGTTACAGATCAGGAAATGATTATACTTTCATAAGGGTTTTTTCCCCAGTTTTTAACCTCAGCATTACAGACTCCTGAAGTTTGTTTATTTGTCGATTTTTACTTAGCATGTAGTGCTAGTTGGTGTACCAGACAAAATACTGCTGTTTATTTTGTAGTGATATTAATTTGTACTGTACCACAGTTCTGGTGGATGATGCTTAAACAAAGTTTGGAACATGGCAGAACGCGGGTCCTCTGGTTACCTGTTAATTAAAATAGGGAATCATCTCGTTTCCTATTGGTGAGTTAAATAATCCACAAACCAATATGGGATGATGTTTACCCTGTATCTTTGAGTTGTAAAACATTCATGGAAACTATCCCACCCATATTCTATAAAAGTTATTCTAACTCTGATTGGATAACACACTGTTATCAGTTTGTTGGCGGAGACAGCAGCTGCTGTGTTTAGCTTCGAAATTTCCAAAACGAAATGAAAGTTAATTCAAGAAGCAGAAATGAGTTCTTGAACCAAATGTGCAATTAAAGCAACATTAGTTAAAATGTGAGTCAGTTACTGATTCAATGCAAGGAGTTGTGTTTAAAGGGGCAAGCTTACATTAGTGTTTTATTTCCACCCCTTTTACACCATGGTTTCTTTCTGCTTCTTCGCCAATGACTAATTTGTTCATTCATTCATCTTCTTACCCGCTTATTCCCTAATTCGATCACAGCGATCTGCTGGTGCCTATCCCAGCATACATAGGACAAGAAGCAGGGGTACACCCTGGACCGATCGCAGGGCAACACGTAGACGAACAACCATTCACACACATTCACTCCTATGGACAAATTAGACTAACCAATCGACCTAATCTGCATGTTTTTGGACTGAGGGAGGAAAACCAGAGTACCCGGAGGAAACCCACACAAGTGCGGGGAGAACATGCAAACTCTACACAAAGATCCAGGAATACCTTGTTGTGAGGCGACCGGGCTGACCAATTTAAGCTGAGGAAAACAGGAGGGTTAATAGTATATTGGCTGAAAATAGAATTACGTCTGAGATTAGAGACATTATTAGATTTATGAAGATTTTTTAAAATAAAATTGTATTTGTGGGCTGTGCCATGGTGTTGTGCGTTAAAGATGCTGCCTTCATATTTAAGCTGCTACACTCCAGTGCTGGGTTCGATTCCCGGCTCCAGTCCTTTTTGCTCTATCTCCCCCCATTTCATCCCTCTGTCTAATTATTTAACGCTTAATGATTGTTATCGAGATGTGATGAGACTTTCAACCGGTGGAACTGGTTGAAAACGAATCCCTTATTGTATCTTTAAAGTTATAAAATGCTATCATTATTAGCTGTGTTCACTATGTTGAAAATCTGAATGAATCACAAGAGAATGAATGTTTGTGAATATATTATTTTTCTAGGGCGTTCTTTGAAGCTGTAATATGAAGCATTACAGCTTTGCTTCAAACTGTGTTAAAAATAGCGGCCATTTGGTCCAAACGACAATCCTTGTTTAGATTGCACTTACTCAGATATTAAACTGTGTGTGGCTGTGTGGGTGTTGATTACTTGCAACTCAGCAACATGCCCTCACCTGTGTGTCTTCTTGTGTACAGGCACCCATGTCATGGAAGGCTCTGGAAAAATGGTTGTCACTGCAGTGGGAGTCAACTCCCAGACCGGGATCATCTTCACGCTGCTGGGTGCCGGAGAGGAGGATGAAGATGAGGAGAAAGAGGAGAAGAAAAAAGAAAAGGAAAGAAAGAAGGAAAAGAAAAGTATGTCAACACTTTTATTTAGTGTCCCTCCAGCCTCTCTGACAGTCTGGCCTGTTTTTTAAATTGCTCAGCCACATTAGTGTCTGTGGCTTCTTAGTTTTTCTGCCTCTGCACACTGTTATCTGATTTGGGTTTGTCAGCTTGTGTAAGCAGGAAGAATATCCAATCTACTGCAGGGCGCACACACAGATGCACACAGCTTCCAGCACTGTGCTAATGTCTGACTGACTGTGGGTTAGAATAATGTTTGCTTTACTTCCTGCTCAGTCAAGTTTACTCGCCGTAGACAAACACAGAGGCGCCTAGTTGCTGCCCACTCGTTTAAAGCTTTGAGCTACACACTGGGGTTGCCAGAACAAATACAATTTAATTTTTGTACAATTTAAATTGTAAAACAAAAAACTTTACATTTATTTTTTAAAGCAAGGGCTGTTTTTCAACCAGTCATTATCATGAGTGCATCTGGCCCGATTGCTAATATTTTATTATTTAGGCAAATATGGCTAAATAGACAATGTCACATGGAGCAGTATTCGCTCAAAAAAAATAGTTGTTTATTGAAGGATCAGGGTCAAGCTGCTGCTGTTAGGGCTTTTAACCACCTCTGCTCCAGGGGTGTTGTGACCCAAAATCGTATTTAAAGACAAGAAATTTACTGTGCATAAATGTTTATATGATAGGTCAATGGGTTTTGTGGATAGAACCAAAATCTCTCCTTATATATATATTTCTAGTGTAAACTGTATAGTAATTTATTCTGTGTAAAACATATATTTTATAAGAGCATGCAAATATCCTGAGAATTCGATGTGGAATACAAAAGTGAATAGTAGTATACAGTTGAATTAAAGTTTCTGGACTCAGACAATATATATTTTACTATTCCATGATCACACAGGAGAGACGATTTGCCATATGTGAAAGTGATGGAAAACATGACTTGATTAGCTTAGGGTGCCTAAAGGAACTTCATTCAAGCTAAACATTGTCCAACTTTAAATTTAAACTGCTGGGACATCATGCCATATGACTATATTAACATGGCAAATGTTGTAAGTCCAAATGTAACATAAAGCAGACTTTTCAGATAGTTTTCTGTACATATATACCTGTACATAATGTAGTATGCAATTTTGCACTGTGTCAGAATTATAAAAAAATTAAAAGAGAATTTGCTGTTTTGATGAGGATGATGATTAGCTTTATGATCTGAGGAAAAAGTAACTTGTGTACATAAGAGTGGTGTAGTGCATGATGTGACTGTGGAATTGTAGCTATATGGTTGCTATGACTTTGATTTAGAAAATGCAGCGTTTTAAGATTAGAAGATGGGTTGATCCTTTATTATTTATAATAACAAATGAAAAACATTTTTATAGTTTTTTTTAAGCAGCAGACATCATGTAACATAATATCCCTAACATTTTATCAGCTGTTGTTTATTTAAATAAAAACGGGATAATAGACCCCCATAATAAACCTTTCATTTCCACAACTAAAGCAGATCAGCTGGTTGTGAATTGCCATTAATTATAGACAAGGACTTAGGTGTGTTTACTCAAGTATTTCTTGTTGAATTTAGTACTATATGATCTTGTGTTGAGAAGTAGATGATTATAATTAATTTACTCATTTGCTTTTAATTTTTAATTGCCAACAGAGGTACAATCCAGCCTTTTTTCAGTGATTACCATCTTTCCAGTTTAGCATATAGCAATGATTTCTGCTTCATTAGCCTTTTGTAATAAATTTCAGCAGCTACCTGTGCTTGTGTAGTAGCATATACCAATGACTGCATTTTATCCTGAATTAAGCTGCAAAACGTCACGTTTTATTGATATCTTTCATTATTATCTGTACATTTATGTAAATTTAGCAAAAAATTATGCATAAAATCACAGTATGTATTTAGTTATTCTAGAATCTGGGGCCAGTTCACAGGGTCAGCCATGTGGGAACCTGGAGCAAGAAGATGGATAAAGGTCTTGCTCTGTGACCAGACTTAGCGGTGGTTGGGCTTAAGTTCCTCCAATCTTATGAACAACACCCCATTACTTTGAACCATAAAATACATTTTGTTGCTGAGTTTTAAGTCTGACATTGTTTCCATAATCTGAAATGGAAGAATCTCAAGCACAGCACACCGTGGGGCTGTTCCAAAAGTTTCTGACCATCAAGTTTCTTTCCACAGACAAAAAGCAGGATGGATCTGTGGAGAACCGGAAAAAAGGTGAGTAACACTGTTGACGTAACTGCATAACAAACCCTATATAGATTTAGCTAGCAATCTCTGAGGTGCTGCAGCTTGCCTTAAAACCGCTGCCGTAACTCATTGCCCAGTCTATTAGAGAATCGTTAAAGCAGTCGTGCTTCGCGGTACAATTCTGTGCATGTTGAATTGTATGGCACAGTAAACATTTAGTCAAATAAGCTTCATTGATCTGGTTCAATCAACATAATCAGCCTTGCCCCTTTGACATTTGAGCTGGATGGACTTGGAGAACTGTATTCTCCTTAGAACAGAGTAAATTAGAGAAGTTCAAATGCTCCAAATTCACTTACACTGTGTATCATCCCTTCATCTTATTACTGTTTTGGGAAAGGAATGTAGTCTCATTCATGCTTGATATCGCAACATTAAGATGTGTTGCTGCCATCGATTTATATGGTTTATTTCTCCATTTTACATTTGTTATCTATGCTATATAAACCCCCCAACTTTTTGGAATTGAGGTTGTATAGTAAATATTTTGTTTATGTAAAGTGATTGCGACCTTATTTCTAAGAATGTTGCTGTTCAAATCAAACAGCAATGTTTGATCTCTGTGCCTTTGCTCATGGTATTCATGTTGGTGTCAGATGGCTGGATTGAGTTTTCTAGAATCATCTGAACTTCTGAGAATAGGACAGTTACTTCAATCTGCACAAAACGGAGCAAAATAATCTAGCTTAATAAGCAGAAGTTCAGCTCCATTTATCAAATATCTGGTTGGTTAGAAAAGTCGGTATATACTGTCAATCAGGTCAAGCTGCTGGGTTAGTGTGATGCACTCCATTCATTCAAATCATCTTCCTTTACACACACTCCACAAGAGGGCTTCAGCCTGCAGATAGTCTGTGCCCAAGAAAGGTTATTTTCCATTCTCTGTAAATATTGGAGGATTACTGTGAGTTACCACGGATTTAGAGAATTTTACCTCATCCGATATCACATGCTCTTCTGGTTTTTACTTACTAAGGACTCTACATATACATACTACTCACCTCACATGTAGATTCCTTAGTAAGTAAAAACCATTAGATGAAAAGTTCCCGGATGATTTACTATTTTTGCATAGATTCTGAAGCATGTATGTTGGGCACTGGCATGTTTGTTGGGCGCATGATCTCGCTGAAGAGAGGGCTGGAAATGCTTCAAGAGAACAGTTGTTTCCTGTCGTTAAACTGCACTTTATTTACATTATCCAACTAAAGTTTACGCTGACGTTCTGTCATTTATCATGTGACTTTATCAACGCTCTGCTACCACCTGGCTGATTAGACGACTGACGAAGTGAGTAAATATGTAAGTGTTTTAAGCGCTAACAAAACAAGCATTTACAGTTTAGAAATGCCTAATCAGTCACAGGGGAGAGTGTGCCGGAGAGTTGCGCCTGGTGCCTGTTCTGATAACTGGGCGTCTGCCCTGTGTTCTGATGTTTGATATCACAGCAGAACGGCTTTGTTTACTGAAGAGTGGCCAAGTAAGCTCCCTCGGTTCACCCATCATATCTTTTAAAACTGTATTATCTGTTTCTAATACCGCTGCACATTTACATCTTCTCACAGTGACACGCTGATTATAAGCCTGCTGTTTTATCACTGTTGGGTGTAAATTTGTGTGATACCCTGCTGTGAATTTGAATCACAAGTAAAGACTGTTCATTTCCTTAAGCTACTTTAAAGTGCCGCTTCACCGGTATATGACACATCCTTTATCTGCTTCATGGGATAGTAAAATGTATATCGTAATCTATTTATCTAAAAATTTGTGTTTCTGTATGTGGAATTCATTTGTGAACTTCTCAACTGCTGTTTTTTTTTTTAACATACTATATAGTAGGGAAGTATAGTCTGCCATGTCAAATTACTCTTTTTTTTAGAAAGAGTGTCATGGCGCCCTAGTTTCCTTGCCCCTTTTTTGCATGGTTAAATGCAGCATGTTTACTCACAGAGAACAGAAGAACCCTACTGTCGTTCTCTCCAACAAAGAATGATAGCTGTTCTTCTATTGCTCCAAAGACGCACAAAGCCTGACACGCAACAGGACTTGAACCCAATCCTTTATAATAGCTACTGTAAAAACTGGAACTGTTAAATAAAGTATATAGTGTTCTGTGATTTAAAGTGCTACATGCAATGCAATTCATGCACAGGACAATAAATTGACAGCATTTAAGCAATAATAACAGTGCAAGTGAAGTTGAATAACAGACTAACACGTCTATTTAAGTTCAGTATGCCATGCTGACATGTCGACATTTGTGCCTTTTTATTTAAAAATATATATTAAAAAAATAGGTATCTCCTCTATCCATTTGAGTAGTTGAAGGTTAAGAGCCTTTCTCGGGGGTTCAGATGACCATAACACACACACATATGAGCTTCCTTAGTGTCTCTGTGGAGTCTGATTCATCCGGAGTCCACAAATTGGTTTGTTGTGTCACAAGAATAGATTGAGTAAAGAATATAGAAACAGTATGACGTCTATGACCGCTATGTTTGTTTTAATGATTTTTGTCTGGATTACTCTTACTCTTATTTTACTGCTTTATTGCCTATTTGTGTTGTGTTCAGCTAAAGCCCAGGATGGAGCTGCCATGGAAATGCAGCCCCTGAACAGTGACGAAGGGGCAGATGCCGAGGAGAAGCGCAAAGCCAACTTGCCAAAAAAAGAGAAATCTGTTCTCCAAGGGAAGCTAACTAAACTTGCAGTCCAAATCGGCAAAGCAGGTCAGAACATTTTAGTTCTTGTCCTAATTGCAGTATCTTCTTGCACTCCACTTCATAGGGAATTTGTTCTGGCTGCTCATTACCATCCTGTTGAACATTTAAATTTTTTTTCTCTGTGCAGGACTGGTGATGTCTGCCATCACAGTCATTATCCTAGTGGTATTGTTCATAGTGAACACCTTTTGGGTGCAAGGCCTCCCGTGGGACAAAAGCTGCACCCCCATTTACATCCAGTATTTTGTCAAGTTCTTCATTATTGGCGTGACAGTCCTGGTGGTGGCTGTCCCTGAGGGTCTGCCTCTTGCAGTCACTATTTCTCTGGCTTATTCTGTTAAGGTATGTCCTGTCATGTTAGAATTTTTTTACACTATCTCATCAGTCAGTTAACTGCCCCACATTTTCACCTCCTTTCTGTTTTTCTCTTTTTATTTCAGAAAATGATGAAGGATAACAATTTGGTGAGGCATTTAGATGCCTGTGAGACCATGGGCAACGCCACTGCCATCTGTTCAGATAAGACAGGCACTCTGACTATGAACAGGATGACCGTGGTGCAGGTGTACATCGCAGAGCAGCACTACAGGAAAGTCCCTGAGTCTGAAGTAATCCCTGCCAGTACCATAGACCTACTCGTTCTGGGCATCAGCGTCAACAGTGCTTATACTACCAAGATCATGGTGAGTTCACCAGCAGCCATTGTGCTTTTAGTTAAGTTGGACCTACACCAGAATATTGGGATAAATCTAAATAAAGATTTTCTTGAAAAAATTTGATTTATTGTCTGTGCTATTTTAAACTTTTTTATTTTTTAAAAATCCTCTTTTTATTTTTCCCCCCTCAGCCTCCTGAAAAGGAGGGAGGTCTGTCTCGTCAGGTGGGCAACAAAACCGAATGTGCCTTGCTTGGCTTTGTGTTGGACCTGAAAAAAGACTACCAAGCAATCCGCAATGAGATCCCTGAGGAGAAGCTCTATAAAGTTTACACTTTCAACTCTGTCAGGAAATCCATGAGCACCGTGCTGAAGAATGCTGACGGTAGCTTCCGGATGTTCAGCAAAGGAGCCTCTGAAATTCTGCTCAAAAAGTAGGCATCTTCTGCACTTTCAGCCTGATTTTGTCATTTGTACAGAAAAGGAGTAAATAGGCATCTTTAAACCTTATACCTGGGAAATGTAGAATTAGTATCTGATTTGTTTGTCTTATCCTAACCCTGATTCCTAACCATTTGTACTTTACTATTCTTCTCTCTTAAGATGTTATAAGATCCTCACAGTGAACGGTGAGACCAAGGTGTTCCGGCCCAGAGACAGGGATGACTTGGTAAAGAAAGTTATTGAGCCCATGGCTTCTGAAGGCCTGAGAACAATATGCCTAGCCTACAGAGACTTCCCTGCCTCCGAGGGAGAACCTGACTGGGAAAATGAAGCAGATATACTTAGCAGACTCACCTGTGTAAGCGTTGTGGGCATCGAGGACCCTGTCAGACCAGAAGTACGGCCTTGCATTCATAAATCCTTAATAACAGCAGTTTGCCTGTCAGTGCTATCTGACCCAGATCTCTTAAACAGGTTCCTGATGCTATTAGAAAGTGCCAGCGTGCCGGGATCACAGTGCGCATGGTCACAGGGGACAACATCAACACAGCTCGCGCCATAGCAACAAAGTGTGGCATTCTGCAGCCTGGAGACGATTTCCTTTGCCTGGAAGGTAAAGAATTCAATCGGCGGATACGCAACGAGAAAGGAGAGGTGAGAAAGCTGTTACACCCTAGAGAGCGCACTCCGCGATTTCAGATTTATTTTTGAAGCTCTGAAAATCACTATGTGCTCATTTTATAGATTGAACAGGAGCGGATAGATAGAATATGGCCTAAACTTAGAGTTCTAGCAAGATCTTCTCCGACAGACAAACACACTTTAGTTAAAGGTATACTGTTTTTTGTTTTTCTATTTTTCAAATTGTTTTAAGTACAGTAATAAATCAGATCACACAGTGTGTTGACTTACACACATTTTATCTCTAGGTATAATAGACAGCACGGTTATAGAGCAGAGGCAAGTAGTAGCAGTAACTGGCGACGGTACAAATGATGGCCCAGCATTGAAAAAAGCAGACGTTGGATTTGCTATGGTAAACCTATCACCTCTACAACGAACCAATACATTTCATGATCACATTTAATGCCACATACACATCTGCAATGCAAATGCCAACTATTTTCTTCGTTCTCAGGGCATTGCAGGAACAGACGTGGCTAAAGAAGCTTCTGACATCATTCTCACAGATGACAATTTCTCCAGCATCGTCAGAGCGGTTATGTGGGGACGCAACGTCTACGACAGCATCTCCAAATTCCTGCAGTTTCAGCTGACTGTCAATGTGGTGGCTGTAATCGTAGCCTTCACTGGTGCTTGCATCACACAGGTACCATAGTCAGCGTGAAAGACCAGTCAAACAATAGAAATAAAGGAAACCCCAGAAGCAGAAGATACATAATGTGTTAAAGCAGTTAATGATAGTTTCCTCAGTCATGGTAAAATGGCAAATGATTATCCAGGTTTTTATTTTGTCAAGCCAATTTTCTACATTGATTCTAGTTTTTGTACTTAATGATTTTAGAGTTTAAACCTGGCACCCAGCAAATTTTTTTTTTATTCCTATATCCAAAGCGACTTTCACTTTTATTTTTTTTAACCAGCAGTTTGTCATTAAATGAAGTTATTAGTAGTTAGGTACGTTGTTCAGGTGCTCAGCAGTAAAACCCTTGTGTTAAGCCTTGAATTAATCCCATGTCTTCCAATCAGCAAACCAGCACGTTAATCGCTGGACTATCGCTTTTCTTCATTGTTACATTTGTACCCATTAAGTGTTACTTGTTTTCTAAGAAACTTCAGTACCTTGATCTGGATAATTATTGGTTGTGCAAATTTCATTCTTATGCGCAGAATAGGTGAATTATTTGTAGCTGATGATTTAATAAAGTCACTTTGACTTTTCTCTCATTTGATGTGGTTTTTCCTCATAGGATTCTCCATTGAAAGCTGTACAAATGTTGTGGGTGAATCTGATTATGGACACCTTTGCCTCACTGGCTCTGGCTACTGAGCCTCCCACAGAGTCTCTGCTCCTGAGGAAACCGTATGGCCGGAACAAACCGCTTATTTCCAGAACCATGATGAAGAATATCCTTGGCCATGCCGTTTACCAGCTCATAGTCATCTTCACTCTGCTGTTTGCTGGTGCGAATAAACATTTTTTTTGTCAATAAAGACAAAAAATATAGTGGAAAATAACCTATAACAAGGAAATACTGCAGCCTAATTGTGTACTTGTTACAGTTACTCATTTAGCAGACGCGCTTACCAGATATTTGGCTAAAATACAAAACATTTCGCTACTGATACAAATACAATCACAAAATACAGTGTAACAAACACCAAAAACTGTTGTAGCAAGAGGGGTTTTTTGTCTGTTTGTCAGGGGTAAGGTGTTTAGTGAAGAGGTTTGTCTTCAGGCATCTCTTAAAGACAGCCAGTGACCCCTCTGTTCTGACGTTGATTGGAAGTTTGCTCCACCATCATGGTGTCAGAACACCATGTTGGCCTTGAGACCTAGGAGGTGGACATGCAGTGGTGAATCTGAGGGAGCAAGGTGCTATGAGTGATTAGTGTTTGGAGGTATGGTTGTGCAGTGGTGTTCTTGGCTTTGTAGGCAAGCATTTGTTTTTTGAACCTGATGCATGCAGCTACTAGAAGCCGGCGGAGGGCACGCAGCAGTGTGTTAGCTTTTTGGTAGGTTGTAAACATGTGCAGCTGCATTCTGGATCATCTGCAGTGGGCGAATCGCACTCTCAGGCAGAACTGCTAGAAGCCAGTTACAATAGTCAATTTTCGAGATAACTAGAGTGGCAACTGAGTGTATTGAGTGGATATGAAAGGTTTATGTTGTGGAGGACAAACATGCAGGACCATGTAACGTCAGTAATCTTCTTCTTCTCCTTTCGGCTGCTCCCGTTAGGGGTCGCCACAGCGGATCATTCTTCTCCACCCTACCCTGTC
>JAOTRA010000011.1:6228650-6244657 GCA_026260255.1 Pseudolaguvia tuberculata | reverse complement strand
TATAGACAACTTTTACTCAAGCCCTGAACTTTTTCTATTCTGAAAGAAAACCAAAACTGTTGTGGAAACAATCGCAAAAATATAATAGGTCTGCCAAAGAATGTTGTTGGGAGGAAGTTGAAGAAAGGAGAGGTGGAAGTCAGAAATGCTGATGATTCCCTGATGGACATGAAATGTAAAGTTAAGAGACATTATGATGCTCAGCACATTTCATAAAGGATATCAAGATATACCGATAGAGATATAGAATAAAATTATTATATAAAGAAAATTTTAAAATTTGACAGTGTAAGCATTTCTTTCAATTAAATTAAAAATGTCTCATAAATAAAGGAGTTATACTACTTTTCCTGACAATACCACTAATATTAAAATGGGGCAAGATAGAAAAGCAAAAACATTAAAACCGGCAAGGGGTTAAGAAAAAATATTGGTTGTTTTGGATACGTTTATTATCTACCCGTTATAAACAGAAAAGTGTATCGGTGTCTGTTCATTTCTGATTTATTCATCACAGTAAAAGACTTTGGATTTAACATGAACATGATGCAACTGTAACTTGAACGGACAAATTAAATTACAATTACCTTGTGTTTACCACCAATGAATAAGCAAAAAGATGAGAGAGCAAAATGTGCTAGGTATACAAGCATACATGGAGTGAGTGGGATTGGCATGTGACCCCATCACCAGAAGTTCCCTCAACCCACTGAGGCAAGAATGACATCGACAACATTTTCATCCCCACTTCGCACAGTCACCTGCATGGTTACACCATCAGCGAGAGCAAGGCGTGCACGCACCAAGACATCGTAACCACCCCGAAACACGCCTGCACACAGACAAGATAATTAGTTTTGGTTACTATGTGAAAGATGTAGATCATCGCTTACATCTACTGTAGTGGTCAGGATGAAAAGAATTGTTACCTGCAAGGAAGAGGACATGTGAATTCTTGTTTTCTGGCACTTTGTCTGAACGTTCACACGGCTGCATGCCCAGGAAGCTAATGATGTTGTTGACTGCCTCTGCAGAGTCACATACAGTAGAGGAAATGCAAGTCAATTTATTTTCACTTGAGAACCTTAATTTTCAGATTTCTAACCTTGAGGGATGTGCTTGATTGGAAGATTTGTGGGTTTAGCTGGGGCTGCTGGTCCCCTAAGAAATGCCCTTAACCCTCAACTGTATGGCTAAATAAATGAATAAATTCTAGTTGCTCTGTATAAAGGCATCTGTCACTACATCACTATGCACACATTTCTTACCACATTTATCTTGTTGATAAAATATTGACTCAAGCTTGTTATTTAATACAATTAACAGATGGCAGCACAGGGAGCAGAGTAGACTAGAAATTATCGATACCCCCTCCAAAGCAATAACCAGGTAGAGGAAAGGCAGACAGATGATATCGATATGACAAGGTTACCTTCCAAAGTTCTGACTGATGCCAATGCAAATGTCTCCTCTTTCTCAAAGTCAGCTCCAACCTCCTCCCATGCTGCACCAAAATTGGGTTTGAGCACTTTCTGGATGTGGTCTGCAACAGTCACTTCTAGATCCTCTAGCTAAAACAGAAGAAACAGAGAGACAATTGGAAATACAAACAAACAATTTTACAGATATAACATGTATAACAATGTTGGACCCAGAGAACTTACCACATATTCATCATCATAACCATCATCATCGGGCTCACCGGTGTTTGGATCGCAGTCACGCACTAGATATTTCATTGTACAGCTGAATGTGCAAGACACTGAGAGGAGGAAAAAAAATAACTAAATGAATAAATTTTAAAAGAAATGAAAATTTTTAGACATTGACCATATAAAACTTCACAGAGGCCACCATTAATCTCCAGATTACAGCACATTAATTAGTCTTGGAGATAGAAGCTTTTGTCTGTTTCAGTGACACTTGTATGTAATCTTGACTGACAGACTATCCCTGCAGATAAAGCTTTCATTAGATCAAGGAAGACTCAAACAACTACTATGAAAAAAAGGCGCAATGAGCAAATCATGTTGGTGAAAAAAAGCTCTGTTCAATCCAGTGCCCTGATATTTAATTTTTGCAAGTTAAGAGAATGTGAAGGACAATATTTTATGAAATGTTAATGTAAATTCTAAAACAAAATTACATTTTGAAAACCAACTTCTGGGCGACACTATGACCTAGTGGTTAGCACGGTTGCCTCACAGGAAGAATGTTCAGAGTTCGATTTCCGAACAAGTAGTCGTGTGGATTTTGCATTAAACTAATCTGGTTGAATCATGAGTGCTGAAAAAGGTCACCTGCTGTGGGGTCATCATCTGGCAGGCGGACTAGTGTGTAGCAGGAGCCAGGCTGGTTGTAAGCGAGGCTGATTGCACGGATATGATGCACCACTTCATAGGATTCAGACGGCTCCATCTGTACTAGCACGCGTTGCAGGAGCTGGTCGTTCAGCGTGTTGGTGCAGTCAAACTGGAACACCATGTGACCAGCAAACGTGTGCTTGATGCAGCGAACCACATATTCAGTCTCTGCCTCGGTTAGCTGCACCGGCTCTGATGACTTGAACAAAGGACCGAGACTCTGGAACTCTGGAATGGCGGACAGTTGCTCTGAGAGAGAAGGAGAAATTAAAGTAAACGACAAAAGATTACAATTCAATGTGATCAGACTTCTTCCTGTGTAATTGTCTCCTAGAAAAAGCTGCCATGTTTTTCAAAACATTTGTTATATTGTACTTTGCACTGAACATAACTGCTGACAGGACATACAGGATGCCTGAAAACCAGGAAATTACTAGGTTAAAATTACTTACTTTTAAATAAGTAAGTTTTGGGAAATGGCATCTAACTAATACTGCAAATGTAAATGACAATCTACATGTACCCGATTTTATATTTATTTGAACTATATTTGAATTTGCAACTTGGAATTTCTTTACATTCTGCAACAAACACTTATTTTGATAGTCAATTAATCAAAGATTATTAGAACAATTACACTGAAAATTGTAACACGTCAATTGTCTACTGAAAGTGTTTTAATAAGGCTCCAATTATGTACCCGAATTAATTAGTGGGCTTTGATTAAATATTTAGCTTTGGATCTCTTTTGGATGTTGCACTGGCTTGTACAACCCTAATCGCTGGGTTTTTATGGTCAATTAAGAATCTACCTAATGTACATGTTTTTTGACTGTGGGAGGAAACCGGAGTAACCCCAAAGAAACCCATGCAAGCACGCGGAGAACATGCAAACTCGGCACAGAAAGATCCCCGGGCTGGGAATTGAACCAAGGACCATCTCTAGCTCCAAACTGCTGTGTAAATTGTATTTTACCTTGGTAAATGTCTTGACGTGACGGTGCCAGTTTTTCAGGTGCTTTACTGGTGGCCACTGGTGCGATTTCTGCCACAGATACAACATATTAGAAATTTATTTAAAACAGTGAGAAACTGGACAGACAGAGGGCAAGAAGTGCACCTGTCTTCTGTTCTGTGATTGGGGCAGTAGCCAGTGGAACGGTCTTGATGTCAAAGGGCTTCTCTGAAGGCTCCAGGGTGTACTGATGCAATGTTTTCTCCAAGCCAGGAATGGATACAGACAAACCTAAACATAAGTTAAGATGCCATTTATACGACAGGCCAATTTCTATTTGTTTTCATGCAATGATAGTATTATTAATTCTGTCAGTGAGTATTGAGGTTTTACCGTTAAAGATGTAAGCAGCATTAAGAGCTTTCTGTTTCTGCTGTAGGATATTCATGTAGAATGTGGCTCTGTCTCTCACCTCATCATCGCTGTCCATCATGCACCTACAGACACACAATTCATCAACAAGACATACACATACTTAAAAGTAAAATAAATGCATTTATTGCTGGTGCATGTATATTTATTCGCTCTAGAGTATCATTACCTCTGCATCAGGACCAGCACACTGGGCAGGAGGTCATCATTCTGTGCTCCAAACTTAGCCAAAGCGCTCACAGCAGCTTCACAGAAGAGAAAACATTATCAGAAACTGCTTCAAGAAGAAAAGTTGTGAATGGAAAAAGGTTTAAGGTTCAAAGTGTTTGTCATGTGTACAGGAATGGAAACAGGTTTCAGTGTACAATGAAATGAGAATGCTAAAAGTTACAAGGTAAAAAAAAGTAAGAAAAAGGGCATAATATACGGGTAGAGTCAAAAATATAATTGTGCAAGTTGTGCTACATTCTCCTTCCTCATGTCAACTATCATCTCCTTGGTTTGCTCTGTGTTGAGGGTGAGATTGTTGTCCTCATACCAGAGTCACCTTCCTTCTGTAAGCCGCCTCGTCCCAGTCAGTGATGCATTCTATCACAGCGGTGTTGTCAGCAAACTTGATGTCCTTGTGGGAGGACTTGCAGTCATGGGTGAGCAGGGTGTAGAGGATGGGACTGAGGACACAGCCCTGTGAGGGTGGGAAGTCTTAGCCTAGTTGTTAAGGTGTTATACTAGACTAATACTAGTGGGTTCGAATTCCACCTCCACCAAGCAACCCCTGTGGGCCCTTGAGCAAGCCATACAATTACTCAGTTGTAACTGTGGTGTGCCGATGTTTGTGATTTTGCTGGCTGACATCTTGAACCCTATTCTGACAAACTGAGGTCTGCCAGTCAGAAAGTCCAAGAGCCAGTCACAGAAGATGGGTTGTAAACTGAGAGAAAAAAAATTTTTGTTTGTGAGGGATAACTTAGAAATGCGGAACTGTAATCAATAAAGAGTTTCCTGATGTAGGAGTCTTTGTTCTCCAGGTGTGAGAGTTAAACATGCAAAGCTGCACCAATAGCTTCTGACATGGACCTGTTGGGCTATTACGCGTACTGCAGTGGGTCAAGTGTGTCCGGGATGCTGTTCTGAATGTGGGTCAGCACCACTCTCTCAAAGTACTTCATAATGATTGGAGTGAGAGCTACTGGTCTAAAGTCATTCAGGCATGTAGGGGGGCTTTTCTTGGAGAGGGGGATGATGGTCGTGGTCTTGAAGCAGGAGGGGACGTTTCTCTGACTGAGGGACAGAATATGGAGAGAATGCCAGTCAGCTCATTAGCACATGCTCTGAGGGCTCGTCCAGGAATGTTGTGAGGACCTGCAGCTTTGCGGGGGTTAATCTTCTTCAGGTCTTTCTTTACCAGAGTTGATGTCACGACTGGAAGTATTGAGGTGTTTGTAGTGGGCCATATATCCGTGAGCCTTCTGTGTGGGGAGTGAGGCACTCAAAACGTGTGTAAAAAGGTGTTGAGGTTGTCTGGTAGGCTGTCTGTTGTGTTAATTGTACTGAAATTGCTTCTGTAATCTGGGATGTTTGTTGCTACAATTTCTCATCAACAAAATGTTCCAAGAGAATCGGTTTGTCTTACTTTATTTTATTATTTAAGAGTGAGAGCTTTTTAATTTTAAAAATTCCATTTATCTTAAGAAATTTTTATTAATTGATAAGACAAGTGCTCTGACATAAAACACTTCAGAACATCAAAGTGTAGAGGTGACTTTGCATCATCATACAAAGCTGTTATTGATTATTTTTCTGTGAGAGCACTCCCCCCATGTTTTATTCAACCATAAATTACTGTTTAGGTTATAGATTGCATCATTTCTTAATTTATATAAGTGTTGATCGTATTTAATGTTGGATACAGCAAACTATACTGAAGCATTCTTTTTCTAACTTCTCTTGTTGGCAATCTTATTTTATTGAATATTTTTATGCCGTCATGAAATTTCTGAGGCTCACCTGCACGGACCGCCTCACTTTCCAGCACCACACGGTTAAATATGAAGCGGATATATTTGGAAGGCGAGGGTGTGCGGGGGCCCTCTTTCCCCAGCAAGTGCAGGATTTTGGTGGCCAGAACAGTGTGTTCGCAGTCCTCTATAAACTCACACAGGTGAGCCAGACCAGTCTCCTTACTCTCAGGATTCTCCTCAATAATGCTGATGATGCAGTCTACAATAGCACGCTTGTACTCAAAGCCACCCTGCCAAATACAAATGCAGATGCAGATATCAAACAGACAACTATCGAAATTTCTTACTTTTCTACAGGAGGTGCAGGTTAACAAAATCTAGATTTTCTAATTATAATCCTTGGAACCAATAACACAAAGGGCATGCTTTTAATTAACAATAATATACTTGGCTCATAATCTGCTGTATAACTTACATCATCTCTAAGCATGCTAGACAGGAAGTTCATCATCACACTGTGCTTTCTGGGGTACTTCTGGCAAAGGGCACTAATAGCTTGGACCACCACCACCTGAAAAAAAATAAAAATAAAAATAAACCTCTTTAAAAAAAACTGACATACATCGTAGATTTTATGATTCTTCCCCAGTTATGGACCTTGAACTCGTCGGAAATCTCTGAGACAAAGGATGAGATCTGTTTCATCAACCGGTCCACACTGCTCTCACTGCCCGTCTTCAGCAACGTGGTGATGGCCAGAGTAGCAATGCTGCGGTTTGAGTCAGTGATCAGGTTCTCCAGGTCAAGGTTACACGCGGTCACGGCAGACGGGTGCTTCATCGCCACCTGGTGGACACAGACAGTGACTGCGTTTGGATAAACAGGATACAGTGCAACATTTAGGTGCATAAAATGTAGCGAGTGTAACACGCTGCTTTACATATCAGGAAGCTCTCAAGTCTGTTTCCGTCTGGTTCTCATTTTAGCTATGATGTTATACTTAGTCTTGCTTGAATCTATGCTTTCACGCTACACAAAATGTATTGTCAGTAATCCAGATCCCCTCTCCTAACCTGGTGACCCGTGACCTGTTTATCACATCACCAGTGATCACACACAGCTCCAGCTGTTTTCTGAGGGTTTATGACTACAATTGCTTAAACACAGTATGACTACATAACTCCTGCTGTTTATACTCAAATGAGGATGGGTTCTCTGTTGAGGTTCTCAGCTTGCTCATTAAGGACAATTATTTAATGTCTAACTTATTTCTGGTTCAGTCACATTTCTTTGATTGTGTAAAGCCGCTTTGAGACAATGATTACAAAAGGTTCTATACAAACAAAATTGAATTAAATATTAGCAACTGTGGATATTTAATGGCCAGAGCTGATATAATCTTCAAAATGTAACATTTCTAAAACCTTTCTTTTTAACAAATATACATAAATCAGACATGGAAACAGACTCACTTTATTGAGGGTCCTCACAGCTGCATAACGCAGGGCTGCTTTTGGAGAACTACAGAAGAGCTGGAGGACTGAAAAAGGCTTGATCAGTCACTAGTTACAGTAACACACACGCACGCACGCACGCACGCACGCACGCACGCACACACAAACAAACACACACACACACACACAAACACACACAAACACACACAAACACACACAAACACACACAAACACACACAACCAACCAGACACAGCAGGGGCAAGCTCTCTGGCAGTGCAGTTGGGCATGTGGACGATGGCCGAAGCAGCTTCATACACCACCATCTCATGCTTATTCCTCAAACAGCTCTCGATGAAGTCAAACAGTGGGCTGTCATGTCTACAAGAGAAACTGGAAGTGAGAAATCTTGGATAAAAAACTAAACCTCTGATAAAAAAAAAAAAAGTACCACCATGAGCGGAAGATGTACCGTATCTTTGGAACTAAAAGACACCCCGGATTATAAAGTGCATTAAGCAGTACTGTATTACTCCACATAACTCCTGGCTACAGTAGCTGTAATGCTCCAACAATCCATCATGTGGTGCAGCCCCGTAGATTAAGACGTACTGTCGAATTTTTGTGAAAATGAAAGGATTTTAAGTGCGCTTTATTGTCAAAGAAGGTATGTATTAGTTATTTTGTTTATAAAAGACTTGCATCAAACTACATTCAAGCCAAACACTAAAGTTCTTTTGACTTTTATTTGCAAATATGCAGTCTTTATTTTCTTTCATTAAAAAAACAAATAAATATTGATCAAATAAAAAGCAACAAGTGTAAGTAAATACAACATCCTTGAAAGATGTCTACAGATTTATATGATAAGCATATGATTAAATACTAAATTCATTCATCTTCTAACCCGCTTATTCCCGGTAAAGATGTTGACTGCAAATAACCATTTTTAAATCGATTTTTAAAATATAAAATAAAAAATTATAGGATAAAATACCAAAAAAGTCATATAAAAAGAAATCATACAGTGTATGTTTTAATTGGTGGCTCATATTTTTGCATTATACAATAGGCAAGCTAAACATTTAAAAAAACTCACTTTTCATTATGTTCAAAAACTAAATACATTTTTCTCCGTCTATACTATCCTATAAAAATAATAATAATAATAATAATAATAATCCCTTACCCTCCTTCAGTCTCCTCTAGCAGCTTGCTGGCGATGCGGATAAGCATGCAGTAGGCAAATGGAGACTTAAGGCCTGACTTGGTGAACTTGTTGAGCATTTTGGTGACAGCAAGCCGGTCGTTCTTCCTCAGGTGATAGAGCAAACCCAGTGCGTGATACTGCACATCAGAGCAGAACATTATTTGATGAAGGAAAAGAATAAAATGATAGACAGATAATGTGTTTCACCAACCTGCACCATGATGTTATCACTTGACGCTGCTTCCTGAGCCTCGTTAACCCAGCGCTTTACTACATCATAGCTCATCTTTACCATGTGCTGTAAAAAAAAAAAAAAAAAGAAAAAACACTAATCAGTAAAGAAAGGTCTGGTACAATTCACATATCAGAAATCGGATCTCACCAGAGAGGAGACGAGAGCAGAGCTGGACACACTGGGCACTTTATCCACAATAGCCTGCTTCATGTAGCGCTCAATGGCTTGCAGCATGGTGGTCTACAGAAGATACACCAGAGTGTCAAGACTACAGCAATGAACCACTGATACAAACATTTCATTATTCATATAGAATGTTGATTTTAGCATCAAGGAGAAGCAGAAAATACTATTATATATTAAATTATTCTCAAATAAGTGGTCACATACACGAACATACACAGACAAAAGTTTAAATGGGACTTGAAAGTCATCACCATATAAATTTTTTACCAAGCAGACAAAATCGATAATATTAATTACATTTATCTTTAATAAGGAGAGAATTTAACATACACAAAAAAGTTAGACTAGAATCAAACCTAAACAAAACAAAAAATAAACAATTAAATAACAGGTAAAGTATTTGTGAAAGGTTTTTGTGAACATGTAAATACAGTTTTTATGCAAATGTTTGGGCACTTCTGGAAAATGACCATAATTTCATAATCTGCTGTGTGTTTGAAGCAGAACTGCATTTAGATACAACGCATAGCTTATGTAAACAGCAACAGTTGAAATAATGTTAATTTAATAAGTGCAATGTAAATCATAAAAACAGACAGGTGAAGTAATGACATCAATATTTAGTAGAATATAATATATATTCATTCATCATTCGCAGGTATTCCCTAATTCCGGCGTCTGCTGGAGCCCATACCAGCGCACACAGGGCAAGAGGCCTGCCAGCCCATCACAGGGAACACACAGACGAACAACCAATCGCATTCACTCTTATTGGCAATTTAAAGCAGATTAAATAAACTAGAACTACTAGTTTTAGTTTTATACTATTTATGAAAAAAAAAAAAGTAGAACAAATATACAAACACAGCTGTTTTGGCACTCACATCAGTGATCCTGCAGAGCGCTCTGATGGCAGGACCTCGGTACACATCCTCTTTACCAGTCATGTCCTTGGTCAGACTAACACACAGAGACAAGAGACACACAGAGTAAAGCTCTGAGCAGTAAATATTCATCCTGTGACAGGTGATGCAGAATCTCACCTGCTGGTAACAATGATGACGTCTTCTGAGATATTCGCCATCTCCTTGATGGTTAGGTAGCACATTCTTCGCAGTGTTTGCTACAAAAACAATTATCTAATTTATTATTTTTTTCACACCTTCGTGTTCCTTCCTGCATAAGGCCTTCTTTCACTTACAGAACGCAGTATATTTTATGAACTCTGACAGCTCTCAGATCTTTCCTTACACAGCAAGGGAAAAACCACATTCAAGACCCAGAAAGATCAACAAAGAAATCCTATGCAAGATCAGAGACTTCAGATTTCATGAAAAAATATCTTCTATTGCAATCCCGAAATAAAAAGAAGGGATTACGGATTTGGAACACCACAACATTGAGTAACTTAAATCATTCTTTTAAATTAAATCAATCATTCTTAAATCATCATTTTTTTGGTTCCTTTAATCCTTTTGTTCAATTACAAGTATAATTTAGGCTTTAATAGCAAGTAAATTACTGTTTACATCATTTGACTGGAAGAGCCTGGTCATAGCAAAGAAAGCTTCAGTAGCCTCTGTGGTTCCAAAGTGCTCACCCTGGACAAGCGAGAGAAAGAGAATGAGAGAGGGAGGGGGAGAAAAAATTAAATATTATATTAATACTTTATTACGTATATTGTGGCACATTTAAATCATGCATAAAAACTGTATAGGTAACTACTGTACCTATAAACTACTGTATAGTTAAAAAATATTCTCACCTGGTTGAGCAGGTAGATGATTTTTGTCAGGATGTGGAGGCATTTCCGTGGGTTGATGGGGGTCTCGTTAAATATGCGAGCCTTTGAAGATCAAAAAACAGATCAGACAACAAGATTAGATGCTTATGCGACTCCACTCAAGTGTCCATCACTCGGTTGCATAAACCAAATCTTTGAAGCCTAAACATGATTTGACATTCTGATCAAACATCTTAAAAAAAAGAGTAAACTCAGAGTAATGAGTAACCTAAACACACAAAGCAAAAACCTGTTTTAACAACTCAAATAACTGCTCCGACATAATTCTACTTATCATTGAAAGCCGCCAAATTTAAAGCCAGAAACTTATTTATGACATAACTAAAAAAGCCAAACTGACAATAACAAAACAAAATCAAAACAACTTAAAAAAAATCCAAGTCACCATCAAAATTCAAACTAAAAAAGACAAACTAAAGCAAGACTCCAAACAAGGCAAAAACCTTAATAAAATAAAACCAAACCTTCTATAGCAGGGATACCCAAACTACCCAGGGATACCAGCTGCGGCCCGCAAGGTCCTCTCATCTTTATCTACGAATAAAATTATGGAAATTTATGTGTATCGTGCCAAAATCAGCTGCTGCTTATGTGGACTTTACGTTTTTGAGATGAAAGATGAAATACCGCCATCTAGTGGCAGAGTTTTGAAATGGGTTGCTGCCTGCAATTCCGTTCAGTCTATCAGGGGGCGGTGCTATTCATTAAACAGCAGTTTCGCAGAGCTTCGCTGCTGATAAGGTGCTTAGATAATCGCTTCGTCTTATATTAAATGAGTTTGGAATGTTTTAAAGCACAAAACTACATAAAACAAAATACTATATAAAAGTTTATTCAGCTCCTAGTTGTTATTTTTCATGATGACACGAAGAGTGTGTGTGTGTGTGTGTGTGTGTGTGTGTGTGTGTGTGTGTGTGTGTGTGTGTCTCAAATGCGACTTTGTTGAGCTGCGAATATTTTCAACCTTTTTTCAAGCTTTGTGTGTAAATATGTGAACATTGTGTTCTGAATCCTGTGGTGAATATAGTGAATTCTTATTTATTTGGACCTCGAGTGTGTAATCGACCCCCAAACTGCTGTTTGATAGTTAATGCGGCCCCTGGGCTGAAAAGTTTGGACACCCCCTGATCTATAGGAACAAATCAAACCTACCAAAACACAAACAAAACAGAAACTTGATCTTGCAAAAAAGCTAATGGAAGCATTGACAAATCTAACCCCATGCAAACTCCACATCAAGAAAGTTAAAAACAAACCAAACAAATTAAATCTTAACTTTAACTACATATTCTACTTATTCTTTAACTACAGTTACATAAAATAAATCTTGTAATGTGAAGTCAAGTCACTTCAGCAATTAAGTGCAAGGGAAAAATGGACTATCACCAAAAGACCCAAACAACAAACAACAACTAAAACACGTCAAAATCCCAAAACTTCATTTATTCAATTTGCTTATTCCCTAATTCAGGGTCATGGGGGTCCACTGGAGCTTATGCCAGCATACATAGGGCAAGAGGCAGGGCCAAACTCTGACAAACAACCACTCACACATTCACTCCTTTGGCCAATTTTGAAATCACCAATCAACCTAATGCACATGTTTTTGGACTGTGGAAGGAAACTGGAGTACCTGGAGGAAACTCACAAAAAGCTCCTCAGCCTGGGGAAACCCAGGACTTTCTTGTTGTCAGGCAACTGCGCTAATCACTACGCCACCCCCAGACCCCCAAATCTTTACAATTAAAACAAACAACTTAGTTTTAATTGTAAAGAGAGATAAAACCAACAATCACAAAAAAACTATTCTAAAATTCTAATTAAAAACCAAAAAACTATGAACTGAAATGAAATGAACTGAAACCCTTAAAATCCAACAAGTCAAATCCCAAATCAAGTCAAATTAAAAACTCTAAAGAGTCAAAAATCTCTTTGCCATAAATTCAAACTCAAATGCAAACCAAAACTCAAATCAACTCAAACTGGAATAATTTCACTTGACCTTCACAAAAACAACAAAACATCTTTTACCACCTGTCTGTTCATCCAAAAACTACATCTGATTCTAGCTTAATGGTTAAAGTGCAAGACTGGGGTTTGATTCCCAACTCCACCAAACAACCCCTTTAGGCTCAATCCCTTTGTACAAAAGTGATCAGAAAGCTCTGGATAAGAGTGTCTGCCAAATGCTGCATATGTAAATGTTTATAAAACTGTTTCTCAACGGGTCTAAAAGAAGGAAACAAGTGGCAATGAAGGATAATGGATCACCTCCTGCAGGACAGCACTCTTCTCCAGATGTTGAAATGGGTTTGAGCCACTTCCTGTAAAAAATAAAAAAATAAAAACATTTGTAATAAATTATACTGCTTTGATTTTTTTAATATACAGGTTAATCATTTAACAAAATAACTAATGAGGCAGGTGGCACAGTGGTGTAGTGTTTAGTACGGTTGCCACAGAATCCTGGGCTCGATTCCAGGGCGAGGAACTTTTTGTGTAGAGTTTGCATGTTTTCCCTGCGCTTGCGTGGGTTTCCTCCGGGTACTCCGGTTTCCTCCCACAGTTCAAAAACATGTAGATTAGGTCGATTGGTGGTAAAATTGTCCATAGTCGTGAGTGTGTGTGCATGTGTGAGTGGTTGATCGTCAATGTGGGCCCTGAGATGGACTTGCGATCCGTGCAGGGTGAACCCCTGCCTCTCGCCATAAGTGACCCGAATTAGGGAATAAGCGGGTAAGATGAACGAATAAAAGAACGAATGAACTAATGAGCTTGAAACTATCACAGGACATCTGGATGACAGAATGACGTGGGAAATGACGTCAAATAAAGATTCACTAATAAAGGAATAAACCGTTAACATGTTCAGTAAATATTGAACACGTTACAAAGTTTACAGTATTACTAATAATAACCCAGTAATTATTATGCTAGCTAACTACATATTAAAGATGTTAAAAAAACACATTTCCAAATATTGTATAATAAACCCGCATATCCCATTATTATAATTGTTATTTATAACCTGGAACAAAATATAAAACCTTTAAAATGTATCCGCCAATTAGCTGAACTAGCGATGTCAGTCAAGAGCTAAGCTAACGACAAACACGTAAATATTCGTTTGCTTTAATTACCAGTGCAAAATTTAGTAAAACAATTAAATGAAAAAGTTTTACCCGTTTCCTCGTCCTTTTTATCAAATTTCTTGATCATTTTTCGGAATGTTTTGGTTGAAAATTGCGGCTGCTGAGCTTCTCTCTAACCTATAAAACACATCCGACTCTCAGCTCCACGTCAGCTACTGGAATCAACGCAGGCTGACGCTCAAAATGGCGGCGACAGAATTAGCTTTCATTATAAAAGTCTCGATTTTAAGTTTCATTATTAAGTTGGGGTTTTTTTTCTTTAACTAATTATTTTTATTCTAACTACACAATTAATATTAATAATAAATAGGTTGAGCCAAACACTACATCGTATAGCTTAACCCATCTCCTATCTTCTGTCTCTCTAATATTTTTACGTTTTTTATACCACCTCTCATTTTTATTTATCTTCCATGCTGTGGAAGACCATTTCCACCACCAAAAAAAATTTAATTTTATTGATAATCAAGTTGACTTTTAAAGTCATAATTGTAACTTTTTATCTCATTATTATGGGTTACATGTGACTTTCAAAACGTTTTGGGTCTGGGAGTTTGCTGGAGCCTATCCCAGCGCACATCTGACGAGAGGCAGGAGGCCACACACTGGTAAGGTTGCCAGTCCATTGCAGGATAACACATAGACAAACAACCACTCACACATTGTCTCCTATGACTCAACCTAATGTACCTGTTTTTGGACTCTGGGAGGAAACCAAAGTACCCAAAAGAAACCAACGCAAGTGCGGGAACAAGATGCAAACTTGAATCCGGATCTCCTTGAGGAAACCATGCGAACCCAACATAAACATTGAATTAATCAATTTTTAAAAATAGAATTTATCCCCAGTGAGCAAGACTGCAGAATTAGTTTCAAACTCAAAGTAAACTCTCTGAGAAGTTGTTTGTAGGAAACCTTAGGAAGAATCAGACTGAAGTTCGAATCCATCTGGGCGACAGCGGAGTGTGTGATTATCAACAATGTCCTGTAGACCCAGAGCTTTATGTGTCTTTGTAAGAAATTCACCAGCTTCTTTCTTATCAGGATTCATTTGGTGATCTGATCAAACTTCTTCGTCTCCTTTCGGCTGTTTCCGTTAGGGGTCACCCCGAGTCTCCAAACTACCCTGTCCTCCACATTTGCCTCTTTCACCCCAACTACCTGGATGTCTACCCTCACCACAACCATAAACCTCCTCCTTGGTCTTCATGTTTTCCGGCACCGCCATCCTCAGCATTATTCTACCAATACACTGCAAGTCCCTCTTCTGCACATGTCCAAACCATTTCAATCTAGCCTCCCTCACCTTGTCTCTAAAACATCCTACATGTGCCGTCCCTCTAATAAACTAATTTCTAATCCTGTCCATCCTCAACACCCCAAATCTCAACATCTTAACAATGTCAAACCTAAAATATAATAAATATAATATAATAAATATAGAAAAATAAATATAATAAGTCATCTAATCGTTTATGTTGTCTTGGCCAACACTCAAATGTTCACCTTATTTTTAGTACGCAGCTCAGAAGTTACAGTTACAGTTACAGTTTGGCATTTGGCCAAACTGTATACTCTTATCTAGAGCGACTTACATTTGGTTTCTTTTTTTTGTCTCTTTTGTGCAAGAAGTAGCAGGTTAATGAATTGTATTTGATTGACGTTATTTCGGTTCAGTAACTCTTCAGTGCTCTGACACAACAGTACAGAACTGTGCGTGTCATTACATCATCACATATTGGTCCTTGACACACTGTAAACTATATGACTAAATGTTGTATAGACACCAGACTAACACTCTCTAATGGTCTAAGAATTACTTTCTTCCTCTACACAAAGGGCAGATGAGCCAGGCAGTTGCCAAGGGCCATGCATTTTGCAGGGGCCCCAATAGCTGTCTATTTGAATAACTGCAAATCTCATTATTAATTGAACATGAAGCAGTATACCTGTATTTATGTGTATAAAATTAACCTTAATTTGAATATGTTTTGTACGTTACCTACCAGATTTCTGGTTTTCAAAAGTTAATGAGAGTTAATATGCACTTCTGTTGGGATTTATTGATTGATTGATTTTGGTTCCTTAATAATGATTCATACAGTATATACAGAGAATGTTTTATTCTTTTTTACATTGTTTTTTGTAAGTCACCATGTTTTAGGACACTTCAAAGTATTAAAAACACATTCACACGGACATGTTTTTTTTTATTAAATAATTTATTGATAAATAAGAGCCTCGTTAAGTGGTCATA
>JAOTRA010000011.1:5962303-5989889 GCA_026260255.1 Pseudolaguvia tuberculata | reverse complement strand
GTGTGTGTGTGTGTGTGTGTGTGTGTGTGTGTGTGTGTGTGTGTGTGTGTGTGTGTGGGGGACATGCGTCAGAGCAAATGAACCATTTGACCACTCCGCATGACGTTACTGTGCTTGAAGGGGGTGTGAAGGACAAATTAACCATATTATAGATCATGACTCTGCTATTATAGAATTAAAAGAAATTCATTCATTCACTCGTCATAGCCAGGTCTTGTTTTTCTTTTTTATTTCTCCCCATAATATTCATTTTAGAACTCAACAAATGTCACCATCTTTTATAGAGGTCAAATGCTTAGACATCCTTGTCTCTCTCTGTAGTAAAGTTTGATGTAGAGCAAAATGACAAATCTTACCACAATATTACATGAACATTAGTGCTGAATTCGTGCGTGTGCGTACATTTTTCTTAAAGATTAAACCAAATTAAGCTTAGAATATAATGATGGTTTTATCATGAAAACTAAAACAGAATTAAAAGATGAATAATTTCAATCTAATCACATTGGAAATGGTTTAATTCTTCAAACTGAGTTTGTAAGACAGATTTCATTAATTCTTTGTTGTTTGGCATGTAGAACGTTGTTACATTGCTTAAAACAACAGAATGGAAACCACAAATAGACAGATGATGACAGATGACTTTGAGGTTTTATGCTGTTTCGATTATCACAAAATGAAAAAACTAGTCAAGAACTAAAACAGAATAGCTTCTAACACTTGGCTTTAAAGTCAACTTAATTAGTTGTTTCTTAAAAATATTGTTCAGATGTATTTCTGTGAAATTGTGATGCTGTTTAGTTGAAAGCGTCTGCATTGTGTACTTACCAGCTTTTGAGTAGGGTAACTTTACAAACATGCATAGACTGCAGCGGTGTAAAAGTGGGTTACTGTGGTCACAACATAGAAAAATAAAACCTTGCCCCCTCAAATTTATATTAATACATATAAACCAAAGACTGCTTCTGCGTCCACAGTCGCCTACTACTAATGTAGGTTCATAAGCTGAGTTTATAAATGTGTTCTATGTAACATGTTTGTGTAGTATGAATGAAATTTGAACATATTACAATCATCAGCTTGTGTACTGTAAACTAATTTATTTCACAAGTGTGGCAGTTAGCATGTTGCATCAAATTAGCGTATTCTCAGAGAACAAGCACTAAACACAGAATAAATTTTTTTTACTAGTATTTATTTTGTAAGATTAGAGGTGTTCCAAAAAGTAGTAAGATTCCTCAAAGCTACATAGTGGAAGTTTAGATACAAAAAATAAAAAAATCTGATGCAGTAAAACAAGTCATCTGAATAATTTTCCTCAAGATTACACCAATACTTTTAGTAGCCTTGTTTTAATGCATTGCTTCCTTTCAGTCTGAATGATTTTGAATCTCCCTATTTGCTCTCTCTGCACATTTTCACTATGCCATGTACAATGCTGTAGAGTAGACCATGATTACTCTAGCCAGCATGGCTCCTGGCCGTACTGTAAACAGCTCTTTCTCAACCAGGCTCTGGCTGCTTTACACTCTGTTCGGTTTTGTATTTCACACAGTAGAGAACCTGCCTGTCTCTTGTATGCTGTCAGTCATTCAGTGAAGTGCCGTCAGTTATTATAGCCCGGTCAAATAATTGAGACGAAAGACAAAATTCCTTTTGGAGTGGATCACTCAATGTGTCCAAAAGTCATCTTCCTTTGTTTGTACTCGCTCCTCTCCCTCAGTTTGCTCCCTTCTTCCTTGCTCTTTACACCAAAGTCAGATGTTTCAGTCAAATAACTGCCCAATCTGAAGGATCATCAAACTGCTCAAGTGCTCGGATGAATAAAAAAAAAAAGGAAGAGACAATATTTGAAGGGGAAGCGTAACTTGACATTGCAACATAACCCAAAACACATCAGTATGTCCACCAAGGCTTGTCTGAAAACTAAAACAATCGAGTTTTGGAATGAGTCAGTAGAGTTGCTGCGTGGCAAAAGGGCTGTAGATGCAAGAAACCTCTTGAACATGTTTGAGTGTTGAGGCAAACGTTCGTCAGACTGATGTCAAAGGCTGGTAGCTTGTTAGAAGAATTGTCTCATTGAGGTTCTTTCAGCCAAATGGTAACGCTAGCTATTAAGGGGTAGGGTTTCCTATTTTTTCCTGAGTTAGAATATACATGTTTGTTAAATATTTTAACTAAATATTTAATGGAGTGTCCTACTTTTTTCAAGTGACTGCATATATTAGTTAAAAATGATAACATTGATTCTTGAGTTGTCCAGGGTGAAATCATTTTAGCAGTATCGACTTGCACACTGATTTAAGCTATTTGCTATTTGTTTAGTAATTTAAAGTTTAAGTTTACTGTCTTTACTGTTCATGTTGGTATTTGTGTTTAATATATAATGTCTGATTTAAGATTCCTTGTTCATTATGTAGTGGTTTGCATGTCACTTCCTTTGGGATAAATGCGAGCAATTTAACTAGCTATCTGGCGTCTTGTTGAACTCATTGATGGGGGAGAAAGTACTGCCATGGTTAATTTATCCTGAGCTGGGCTAATGTTTTTTTAGATGCTTGGCCATGGATGGCTGGCTGGCTGGCTATTCTGTTACCCGCTGATTATCGATCTGAACTTCGTGCTTCAGTCTTGCATAAAATACCGTTGGCACCAAGTCATTTTATTAATTACACTAGTTATTTGCCTTACACAATGTAGCACTTGCATCTCAGTCTGAGCAAACTGCCTGGATAGGTGTTAAAGATGCATAGGAGTGACGTTCATGTCTTTTCTCCTGACGAAGTTCTACAAAGGCCAAACTTTTTTTAGCAGGCAGCTGTGGTCATGCTTTCGAGTACATGCTTTGAGTGAGGAAGCTGGAAATAGCCAATCACTTGCAGCTGGGGCTTTACAAAATATAGCTGTAATCAGCAGCGCAAAAGCCATAAGCACTGATTGTAACAGTTACTTCCTCCTTTAGAAAGGAATTTACTTTACTGTAACTCAAAGGTCATTTAATAAAAATTCTGGATTTTGGATCGAATAACTCATTTGCCCTTGAACTTTAGTCTAAGTGTTTGAGATGTTTTACCTTGAATGGCCATGTGAAAGGCACTGCATTGAGCAATTGGCATGGTGTAAGGTTGGCCAGGGAAGCATTAAAACTTGGCAGATAGGTGCCTTCCAACGTGATTCTTATCACACTATCATGTTCTTGTTCCCTTTTAAACAGCGCTTTGTGTACTTGAGCAGGTCCTTCAGTTCAGCTGCTGATGCAAAAGTGCCTATTATTGTTAAACAAACAAAAAACTTTTGGTTTTAAACATATTTTAAAACCAAAGGGTCTGTACATTTCTTATATAGTATATTTTGGCTTCTGTTTTTGCCTTAACTTTTTGGAAGTAGTCTCTGTATGTTCTGTCAACTCCACACCATCTGTTTGGCCTTCCTGATTTTCCCAACAGCATTTACTATAGTCTTTTTTTCATTGAAATTTTTCTCTCCGCTGTATCCTCAGCAGCATAAGCTGCTTTTGTTGTTTTGGCGTCTCTGAGAGGAAGACTGCCAGCTTCCTGCACTGGTTGGGACTCTCTATGGTGGCGCGCCAATGATGTTATGTTTTGTGAAATCCCTCTGAATTTAATGCTGAATAACCCTGTAGGTTATATTGTCACTAACCTTCAGATCAAAGAGAAAATCCCTGCCTGTTAATAGACCGCTCTTGCTGATCCAGAAAAAGTCGATACTCTGTCTAAGGCAAAGTTTTATCTTCTGCCTTTTCTCATAATTTATATTAAAACATTTAAACTGTCGGTTTCTGCATCCTAATAGCAAATTGTCTGTATGTCTGTAATCGGATCAGCTCATCACAGAGGTTAATTCCTTACTTCTACTCACTTCTTCAGATTAGTCGTTATTTTAAAAAAAGAAAAAGAAAAAAATGAGCTCTCCTTTATTAGATGATTAAATTATTTATCAATGTTCTAGACTACTGGAAAGTGAATAAAGTAATTTACTTGTAATTTAGTGCCTATTCCCCTCAATGTAGGTTTATAACAGTACATACACTGTAAAATTTGTTACTAGCTTTTGCACTATAATGATTAAATATACCTTTTTAAGTTTTTGTTTTTTATTAAGCCTCCGGATATCTTTTTCACAGGTTCTCTGGCCTCTTGTGCTCCACCGAATGTGACAACTGCCTGAAATAAAAGTAGCAGTAGTGAAAGGTTGAAAAACTCCAGGAACCAAGCTGGACCAGGCGGAGCTGAGGGAAGAGGGCGAATGCCCGGCGTTCACGCTAAGACACAGAGTTTGCAACACTGACTGCTCTAGCAGCTCTGCATCAGACATCCAGGACACAATGAGCCTCATCAGATCCAAGTCGGACTCTACACAGAGCGGGGTGAGCAAAAAGCATGAAGAAATTATGCTTTAACCTTTGAATAGTATTTCACAATCAGAAGTTCTAGATCAGCTGTTGGCTAATGTGTTTATTAAGTTATTATTGTTTTTTCTTTTAATAGCATTCAGTAAAATAAATACTTACATTTATTGTGATGCATTTTGTAATTTAAATTACATCATACCATTGATGTGCTGGACAAAAATTCAACATGTACCCTGCCAGAACTTTTTTCAATAACTGTGACATAATTCTTAAACATTTTGTATATAATTATAATATATATATATATATATATATATGTGTGTGTGTGTCAATGAATGACCCTGTCTTCACATTTACCCCGCCCACTCTTTCAAACTCTATTCAAGTAAACTCTTGCTAATCTTACAAATATAGTTACTTAATTAGTGAACATGGGTTAACTTACTAAGTAACATTAGCAAATGTGTTGCACTATAGTTAATCAGATGCATAACTAAAGTAACAAACCTGGTTCCTAAATGTCATTAAGTACAGATATTGGAGTAAAAATAAAAAGCTTTTATAAGTAAATAGTGAAGTAAAGTACTGGTTTAAAAAAGTCTACTCGAGTACTTTAACAAACTATGACCTGCATAGCAAATATCAACTAAAATTAAAAACTGTATACTGTTAAACTAAATCTTTTTACACACTTTTTAGTGGATGCACAGTTGCAATATTAAGCAGCTGCAACTATACCTATACATCACCCCCATATCCTAACACTCTGAAAGCACTTAGTTGATCTCTGGAATTAGTTTGTTTTGTGGGCATTTTATACGATATTATGAACACATCTCACTGCTGGCTGCTTTGCTAAAAACTTTTAAATAGCTCAGTGGTTAATGTTCTGATCTGCTGACTGGATGATCATGGTTTCAATTCTCAAAACTGCCAAGCTGCCAGTTAGTCCCCCGATTGCCACCAGAAATGAAACTGTAGTGAAAAGTGTATTTATAGTGTTGCCTTCTTTGGAAAATATTTAGCTTTAAGTGACTTACTATTAAATCTATTCAAATAACATTGATTCCTTTCACTGTTTTTGAGCAACTGCTAAAGCAGGCCTAACCATCAATATACAACATGACTACAATAACCGTAAATAAAAAAACAGGTCATCTTCCATTGCAGGACATAATGTGAGTGTGGTTAGACTCTGGCAGGTGGAACTCTATCCCACTATAGTAGACTGACTGTACAGATGGATCCTTTGGCAACCTGAGCGGGCGATTAAAATTTTAAACTGGCAGCAATGTTTAGTATCAGGTGCTGGATAGGGGCCTGTTAGCATATCGTATCTAGAGAAAGCCAGGCAGAACACCTGCACTGTCATTCACTTCCACACACACTTTTCTTCTTTGCTTTTATTTATTTTTTTTATTGTGTAATGGTGTGCGTGCGTGCGTGCGTATATACAATGTATGTATATATATAATGAATGAACATCCTGCACAGGATTGTTACTCAGTTATTTCAATATTAAGGCTTTGAAACAATATCTAACAATATATATTGCGACGCATATTGCAATACTTCCAAAATGAAGGTCATATAGTTAAAAATACAACAAATATAAAGTCTGAGCCTTTTTTTTTTTTTTTTTTTTTTTTTTTTTCATTTGAGGAAATGGCCGTCTGCTGTTGAAAGTTGTTCAACATGTTTACATTTATGGCATTTGGCAGGCGTAATTTTATCTCATTATGCAATTGGGCTTTAAGGGCTTTGCTCAAGGGCCCAACAGTGCCAAACTGGTGGTGCTGGGAATTGAATCCTGATCTTCCAGGTAGCAGTCCCATACCTTAATCACTGAGCTAACACTTTCCCTCGCATGAAACCTTTAAGTTAAATAACCTGAATCAGAATAAAACTTTATATTAGATTCTAGAGGTTAGAATATTGATACATATACAGGATTAAACCAAAGTGGGGAAAATTGCGCGTATGGCTTGTGCCCATGTGATAACTTGGGAGCAAAGCTTGCAAGGCAAAGAAAGTCCTCGTTCATTCAGCGTTAGCATTAATGTGTGATCAGGGTAGTAAAATGTTAATCAAGTAATACAAATAGTGTTTTTTTTTTTTTTGTGAAAACTTTGAAATCCAGTCATAGATTCGAGTGGTATAGAACAAGGTCCCGCTAAGGAGCATTGGAAACGATTGTATTGCATTAGCTAATTTTATCCAAGGTCTCCTGGTTGACCAAACAATTAAAATTTCTCCTATACAAAACCTCACTCTCACAAAAGTCTCACTGATTCACCTTCAGCAGTAATGACCCAGCCATACTGTTGAGGAAGCTCCCACACATTTGGGTCATGGTGCAGCAATACTGGGAACCTGAAATGCAGGAAATAATGAGGGGTAATAAAGGTCATTGTGAAAGGGTGGGGGCTAAAATATTTTCTTTGTGAAAAGAAAAAGTTTGAAACCACCAATATACAACATCGGACCAAAGCCAGAAGCTTGGTGGATTAGTTCGTTAAAATATCCCTTTTGGTTTATTAGTGCACAGCCAGTTGAAATGCAGATCCTGATGTGGATAAGGATCAGTGCATTACTTAATCCCTGTAACAGTGTTTATCTAAAGATCAGCAATTACTAAAAGGTTCTTGTCCCTTATTGTGCTTAGAGTGCTGCCTAATCTCTGGTATGTTCACAGCATACACCCAGCAGGACAATTCATAACATCTCGGCTTTGAGAAATTCAGTTTCTCTCACTGCCCAACCTGTTGTGCCTGTTTATTAAGGCGTGCTGTGTAGCAGGTTGGACCTGTGCTATTACACTGCAAATCGGACAGTAGTATGTCAAAGCCAGTTCTGGTTTTCTCAGTATTCATTAAAACAGATTCTCAGTGTTCTAGAAATCATTTTTCCATGAATCCTTATACCAAAAGTCTGTTTGTGTAAAAAGAAGTGGTCATATCCTATGAGCAAAATCTGCACTAACAGTGATTATTTATTTATTTATTTATTTATTTTTTAAATGTATTTTTTTTGTTCTGAGTTTTTCCCCTAATGTAATGATCTAAAGCCTAATTGAAACAACCGGGGAAGAGGGGGTATTGGCGATGCGTTACAGCGAAAAAGAAAGTTACTGCTACAATTGATTTTTGTTTCTCTCTGTTAAGGTTGTGAATAATGTTATTCCAGGTTCATTGCATTCAGTTAAGAAGTATGTCTCTAGACTGTTGTCTAAACAAAGCATTCTTTTGGCAAACAAACTATCTATTTATTCTGAATAAACTGTGTAATCAGAACAAATGGTTACCAAAAGAAGTCAGGAACCACACCCAAGAGTCTGCTGAAGAACAAGACGAACTACATTAACAGCTCCAATCAGACAGGGTGTCTGGAATGAAAACCTGCATACTCTGACTGCCCCAAGTTGTACAAATTTATCTGTATGTTAAACAGCCTGCTCATAATGATTATTCATGGGTCATGAAACAATATATCCCATAATGTCACGGTTGACTGTGGTATTGCTACCACATGCAACTATAGTCACTTACATTTATAACATTTATTGTAGGTTAGGGTCTTTGGTCAATGCTAGAAATGTAACCTATAATTCCAGTGAGCTACACGTCCCCTATTAGCCTAATTAGAATAAAAAAACCCAACCTAAAACAATGATCTAAGAAATTTGTGCAAATTTCCTCATATTTTTAATAGGTCATGTCTCATAAGTGATCAGAAAAGCATGACTGAGACCAATAAAATAAATGTAAACATCTTAAATTCTAAACAATGACGTGAATTTGCAAGTTTTTATTCTGGGGACGGGATCCAGGGGGTTTGTGTTTTCTTTGTTTCAGACGTTGCACGGGTTCAACAAGGTAAAGAAAGTGTTGTAACTGGCTAAGTTTGTTGTATTTATTGTATGGCCTGCACATGAAGAGCTTTGCTTTTGTTCTGTGGTTTACTTCACAGCATTTTCTCTGTACAAAGGTCACATCCTGCTTGCACAAGAAGCCCTAACGTTTTACCACGTGAAACATGTTCTGGATTTGAGGAATAGAGTGAAATGGAAATGCTTTATAGTGAGACCATACCGCTATCAAATACATATCACATCTAGCCGTTAATGCAATTTCCAGAACAAGGCTCTGGCAGAGCTGATCTTATGAGCTTGTGACTTCTTAATGAGACTTCTTTTGAGACTCTTTTGAAGCAAGGGATTACTTTACTACTTCAGAGAGAAACATAAAGGCTGTGCTGTCTGCTTTTTTTCCTGTGGTGGGATTTGATTTGCCCTGGAATAAATTGTTGTTTTAAAGTTTTTCGTTAGTTTAATGGACACCAATCTGTGCTAGACATTGTCTACATTTCCTGGTGAATGGAATTTTCCCATCCTTGTATTATTGACCCAAGTCTGTAAACACAATCAGGACTCAGTCTAGAAAATTTTTGGTGGTCATTAATTATTGCCCTTTTCCTCTGTAACCTTTGATTACAGTGAAGTCAACGTCATACACTGACTAATCAATACGCTGTTCTCTTTAACCTCGAAGAGAACACAGTGGTGAAAGATTGACAAATCTGGACACTGGTTGTGTAGGAGATTGGAGACTTATCTGCTGTCTAGTTTTCTCCTCTAGTGAGTTTTTATTTTATTTATACACACACACACACCGATTTGTTTACATTTCATTGCCTAACATCAGCAGGCATCTGGGAAAAATGTGCACTGTATGTTGAGTACTCTCACAAATCTGCTTCATTAGACAATTATCAGCACAGCGCAGAATGAAGAGGCTCATAAATCTCTGCAGCCGAGGAGTTTTCTCCACCGAATGAAGGCAGGTGAAACGCAGATAATTCTCAACCTGCTCACTGATTTACAATCAAATTTCAGACCTTCTGTATCGTGAGGGATTGACTGTAAAGGATTGTTGAGTGGATCCCCACCATTATGGACAGATGTTCTTGACATCATGGCACGTGTGTTAAGAGAAGATCAACTACTGATGGTGGTGGCGTTTACTGTGATGTGAAATCCTAGATGGTGAATGCTGATTATAAGATGTACGTCCGGTTGTGTGGTATTGTGCTTTGTTAGAAAAAGTTTTGTGTGAAAGCAAAATAACAAGGGACTTTTGTTGGGGACTGTTTCCTCTGTTATTTGCTTTGGCTAGACTACAGATTTATTTAACAAATAAATGGAAAACAGCTGTAGAGCCTGATTAATACACTACATGTAATGCATCTTCAACAAGGAGCAGTGCGTTGGCACCTCATTTATTGCTTTTCCGCTGGTCCGCAGTTGCAATCAGCAACTGGACTATGCTTTCCACTGAAAACAGTCCTGGACCTGTGCCCAGATCCTGGCTTGAAACAGGACCCAAAACCTTGCTGGTCTCAAGTTCAATTCAATTCAATTTTATTTTTTATAGCGCTTTTTACAAGTCATTGCCTTTTAAAGCAGCTTTACAGAATGAATGGTAATCCTGATAGTTTGTCCCTGATGAGCACCGGGGGTGACGGTGGCAAGGAAAAACTCCCTAGAGTGGTGTTAGGAAGAAACCTTGAGAGGAACCAGACTCAACAGGAAACCCATCCTTATTTGGGTTGAACAGAAGTTAATGTAAGATTGTGTATGTATAAACAGTTCTGGGTAGCTGTAAATGGTGTGACGTCTGAAGTCATTGCGAGAATGTCAAGTGAGAACTGTGAAGTTATTGAGTGGTGCTTAAAACAACTGTGTGTGTAACAACCGGTTAATTAACTAGAAAATTTTGTCAGTTCATTAGTGAGCGACAAAACTGACCAACGCTCTTCTTGCTGTCAAAGTAGTGTGAGGGGATTAAAAAGCCATTATATGAGGAGATTGCAGGGAAATGGCAACCACAGGGTTAAAAAAGGTAGATAACGAGGTGGCAAGCGATTTCTGGTCGCATATTCGTGCCATAACAGGATCTGCTGCAAACATCGAGCACCAACACCATCCTGGCAGTGCTCCAGGTGAATGATACAGTCTCGGATGTCAGCTACCTAATGACATTAAGGGATGGAAGGTTAAAAAGTGCGTTCTTTTGAGTTTATTAGAAAAATTTCAAGTACATAAAGATCAGTCTACATTACAATGTTTGTTAAATGTATTGTTTGTTCTTTTCTGAAGTGATTCATATTAGCCACCACATTAGCTTTTTCCATGGATTTTAATTCTAAGTGACAACTGCAAAAGAAAACATTATAACCGTATATTATAATTTTAAAATACAGTAATAATGTTTCTCTTTTTGGAATGAAGAATTGCATTTAACTATTTTTTTAAGCCAGGTATCATGCCTTTCTAAAGGCCAGGAATGAAATGGCGTCAGATATCCAGGAGCGTCAGAAGACGGGGCTATATTTGTACTCTCTCTTTCCACGAAGGAGTTAAGAGTTCCCCACGCCCCTCAATGACACATTGTGATTTGACCTTACGGTCCTGCCTAAAATGATTTTAGTAAAATTGCTAAGGTTTTTATTTTTAGCTCATTTTTTTTTTTACCTAGAAGAATGTTATAACCTCATACGTGTGACACACGCATAGTGGTGATGCCTTAGTAGCTATTACATAGTGAGTCAACAATATGGACCAGGATGATTTTGTTAATTTACTCTATAAGGAATAGCCTTAGAATATCTCTGCTAATTAACATTATTATACATTTGTTTATTTTTCCTTCAGAACTAGTGCAAGTCGCACATAAGAGTGACTTATTTCAACCTTGGCAATGAACCTGGTACAAATATTTTTCTTTAGTGTACAGAAGCTTATAGAAAGGCGGCGTGGTGGTGCAGTAGGTAGCACGGTCGCCTCATAAGAAGGTCCCGTGTTCGATTCCTTGGTCGGGATCTTTCTGCGGAGTTTGAATGTTCTCCCCGCGCTTGCAGCGTAAAACTCTGTGCAGATCACGGTGATCCGCTGTGGCGACCCCTAAGGAAATACATGCATACAAAGTAGCTTATAGATGATGAAAATCTATAAATGGTCTGATTTTAATCTGCCCTCTAGGTTCATTTATCATGTGACTTACTGTCCATCAGATAATCCAGTGCAAACATAAACCTTTATGTTGTGTGGTCAGAAAACCAGTGACTTCCAACTGTAGTAGTGCAAATCTGTAACTTTTGAGAGAAGCATTTTTGCTAAAGGTTGAACAGTTGTCAGCGGAGTTCAAAATCTCTGATTTAATTTTTTTTTTAAAGATCCTGCAATAATCATTACCTAGATTTGGCTCGAAAAACAAATATTGGTTGCCCTCTAGTTTCTGTTTAAAGCACTTTGCATTCGTTTTTATGTGAGACAGGATCTTTCAGCAAACTTGCTGCTTGGGCTCATTGGCTGCAAGTAAGTCATGATGTTTTGCCATCAGAAAATGCCCTCAATCCCATGTATCAATTTGCTGTTTCCTGAAAAACTAATTTAATGTAAAATTGGCTGCAAGTTTGGAACAGGGTTGGCTGCATGTATAGCACACTGGCTGTCAGGACAAAATAGTTCTTGTTTTCAGGGGGACACCGGTTCACTGGGTTATGTAGTGGAAAAACTAGGGAACAGTATGAGGTTTGCTGCCAAGAAAGCTATTTGCCCATATGTACAATACATGACTATCTCCATAAAGGGAAGCCATTGTTTATTAAAGAATACAGTCAACCACAAAACCGATCGACTGTCTGTTGCCTCTAACTTATTTGCGTAGACACATGACCTGCTTACAGAGACTGCCAATGAGAATATAATCACTGATGGCTGGAACTCAATGATCTCTCGTGGTTTTCACTGAACCACATCCTGCAAATAAACCCAATTTACTTCTCTTTTTAAAATTAGTTTAAAAGCAATTGGTGCACAGACTTCAGACAGCTATAATTATATCTGTATTTGTCATGGACAAATTAAAGCCATTTTTTTTTCTTTTATTGATGCACCCAAATGAACATTCTAGATCTTTTAAATATGTTCAAAAACATTTTACAACGTGAGAAACATTTTTCACATTTTAATAAAACCACCTGCAAGCGTTTTTTGTTTTTTTTCCCCATCCAAACATTTCTGCTGACATTTGAAAATTATTGTACAAAACAGTAACTTTATAAACCGAATAACACGAACCAACCACATACTGTTAGCAACAGATTTAGCCATGAGTCAAGAATGAGGTTTTGCCAGGCAGGCCACACACAAAATCCACACGCTTGTATTTGTGTAGTGCATCTTATATATGCATGCCAGTAATTGTACTGAGTGAGGATTGAAAGCTTTTGTTAAAGAATAGTATTTCTAAGAATAAACACTTTCATTATTAAATATTAAAAAGACACCCATGTCAATATTTTAGTCTTATTTCATGAAGCTTCACCCCCTCACAACTCGTTGTGTCAACAGATAATCGGCACCTGTTTGCCTGCACATGGTAGAAATGCTGGTGATGTGACTGGAGAACCGCCGTGATGAGTCACCTTCGTTTTGTGATTTATAATGAACTGTTTGCTGGACGGCATTCGCAACACTGCTATTTATGTCTTTTCAGTCCAATTTGTGAGAAAACTTATCAGGAATTAGTTGACCACACAAAGGGGATTACATTTACAGTATTTGGCGGACGCTCTTATCCAGAGCGACTTACAAAAGTGCTTTGAGTCTCTACTTACATTAATCAATAATGGTACCTTGGATTACAAGCAAGTGAGCAAACCTGAGAAATTCTTAAGTTTGGAAATGGGTTTTTAATGTTAGCAGTCAGGTAGGTATTAGCAGTCAGGTAGGTAGTGCTGGAAGAGATGAGTCTTCAGTGGTTTTTTTAAAGACAGTCAGTGTTTCAGCTGTTCTTACATTGATGGGGACCATCTTGGTGCTAGAACAGAGTACAGTCTTGCTGTAGATTTACCTCGCATCTTTAGAAGCGGAGGGACCATTCGAGCAGTGCTTGTGGGTCTGAGGGACCGTGGTGCAGTGCGAGGAGTGATAAGTGCTGTGAGAAGAGGGTGCTACACCATTTTTGGCTTTGTAGGCCAGCATCAGTGTCTTAAATCTGATGCGTGCCGCTACTGGAAGCCAGTGGAGGGAGCGCAGCAATGGGGTGGTGTGTGAAACTTGGACGGTTGAAAACAACTCGAGCAGCTGCATTCTGAATCATCTGGATTAAATGTATATACATGCATGTATACATCCAATCTGGCAACACTGCTGTCTGACAAGTGCATTTAAACGACTTGAGCCCGGATTAATTAACAAGAATATTACAGAATTATAAATAATTAATTAATTTTGGGATCTTCTTTGTGCAGACCAGCACATTATTAACCACAGATGAGGTCATTAAGGTCTTCAGTTTTTCAGGTTGTTTTATACAAGTAACACTTTATTAGAGTGTGAATATCTTATTGGTAATGTAGGAAAAAAAAAACAAAAAACAGAACATAAGTGCCATAGAGGAGGTTTTTTTTTGTTTTGTTTTTGTTAATCTTATTTGCTCAGGTATTTCATACAAGCTTTCTTGTAATAAATGCAAAGCAAATTGTTTTTGCTGTTTTTAATTATGACTCAAAAACCGCAGTGTGAGCTGGACCGTGAGTTTTCTCATCTGCTGCATCCCTATTTAAATTAATAATAACAAATAATGGTATTAATGCAATGCTCTGTGCGGGGTTTCCTGGATTTGTTACTCCTTAACCTTTTATATGAAGGAAACGTGCGTTTGTGACACATGACGTGTTCGTATACATGACATACGTAACAGTTGTCTGTTTTATGCCAATAGTAGGTAAAATATAGTTTTATAAGAGGTTAATTTCTGTTTAGTTACAGACATTCATTAGTCCTTTCTAATGTTATTTATATCAACATTGCCATTAAATATATCGTGATCTAAAATGTGGTGATTTTTGCGTTGCCCTATGTACTTTAACACCAGTAGTGTTATCACACCATCCTCTCTCTCTCTCTCTCTCGTGTTTATTTTTCCTTCCAGTTCAGTCTTTTATTAGCTGGTTCCCCTCCAAAACCTCACAGTAGCCTGCTTGTTATTGGTCTGCTGAAGTCAGTCAAAAAAGACATCCATCTGGTGCCTCTCCAAGACGTAAGAGTCTGGATAAAACCCACAGCTGGTTGTGCACACACCCATGAGTTTACCACAACACAGAGTAAGAGGAATGGTGATTACCTCAGAGCTGCTCCACAGTCCTTATTACCATACTCCTGTAATTTAATGTGATTTCACAATGACCAGTGCACACATGTGGCGCACTAGTCACACACACACACACACACACACACACTTCTGCTGGCAGGCATGAGAGGCACAGGTTATTCATGCATTATGGATCTGGTCTGTCTTTTTTAAGTAGTCTGGTCAGATCAATTTGCTGACAAGCGACCAAAGTGGATTTCCACAAAATAGCCAGGTTTAATTGTATGTCCAGTATCTCTTCACTCTGCACATACGGTCATTTCAGCCGTTTGTGTTTCTACATTGCTCATTTGAAAAATGTTTAATCGTTTTGTTCGATATTTACTAATTGTAGCTTACAATCTGTACTCCTGATTGATCGAGAAATGGACAGACGCAGTTGTATGTTAGTAGGGTTGGGTACCAAACCCAATTAGCATCATTATTAGCACGCCGACATGGAAAGACGAACAATGCATGTGAACAATGCATGCAAATCATAAACCTCGTAATACAAATCTTTGCAGTGACGTGAACAGGTCTTAACGTTGACGTTTAATCAAAGACTTTTACACAGTGTGTGTGTATTCGATGGCAATTTTTCTACCTGACATGGTGAAAATGGCTCCCCAATGCTTGAAACTGACAAATATAATTACTCTACGGTTTCGGAGAGAGAATGCAAAGGTGCTGAAATCTACTTGTTCTTCTGGTGGCCAGATGGCAATACAGTTTGGTAGCCCACAGTAGTCTCAGGTTATTGGGCTGGTGAATCTGCTTCCATTTACTCTAATTGGTTTTACCAAATTCTCCAGTTAAAGGATTGGGTTACTCCTCACACTGAAGGCTTTTCATAGACTGCTCTTACAATGGCTCCAAACAGATCTATTTATGGACCAGTGTTCCAGCATTAAGCAGAATGCCAAAACACTTTGTTGTTTGTGGGTGTGTGCGTGTGCTTGTCTATCAGTTTGTGATGGATATAATTAGATGACGTGAATTGATCTAGGGCTGCGGTGTAGTGTTCCCGTAAGGAGTGTATCTGTGTGTGTTTTAAGAACCGAGATTGGAGCAGAGCACCGTAACGCCTCAGCACTTAATGTGGTCCCTGAGATTCCTCGCTCAGTTCACTGTGCCTGTGTGGTAGGAATAGAATACTAAGCGTTTCACACACCACTTCAAGGTCAGTCAGAGGTGTAAAGCTGTGAGATACAGAGATGAAGAAGAACATTGATACACACTGAGTGACAAGCGTGTACGTTATTGCAATATCTGGATCGTCTTTACTAGTGGTGTGTGTGTGGGGGGGGGGGTTGAGTTTTTCTTTGTATAATGTAGGAGAATAATAATCCACTGAGTGATCAGTTTTAATAGAGCACTGTATAGTTAATAAGAATGTGTGTGAGAGGAGATGGGGGGGGGGGGGGGGGAGATGTATGTAAGTATGTACGTATGTATGTATGCATCAGTAAGTAATGAGGTCCCGGTGCTTAACCACATCAACACTGATTACTTGAGGTGCTCCACAGTCCTCAGGCAAAACCTGATCTGATTAAGAGTTCCTTATTAACACCCACTCTCGCATGCTTCTCTCTCTCTCTCTCTCTCTCTCTCTCTCTCTCTGTCTCTTTCACCTTTTTTTTCTACCCATTTTTCACTCCCTATATGATGATATTGATGCAGTTAATGATAAGATTTGTTTTTCGGGATAGCATATCAATATTCTAACCTCAATTATTAATGTATTATTAATTATATTTTAAACTGATTATTGTTTATTATTTTTCTGAAAAGTATTGCAGTATATTGCGATATGTTTTATTGCCACCAATGTATCTATTTATCAAATCATACTTTTGATCTGTCTCTTAAATTCCCTGTTTATTTGTCCATCTCTGTTTTCTCTCTCTAAGATCATTTTAGTATCTTTCCTGGTCAGTTTAGGTTCACTGTCCATTAGTCGTGCTTATTTCGGTTCAGACACGCAGCCTTCTTACTAGTTCTTCACCCGAGGAGAAATAAAAAGTGCACAGGACAATAAAAAGGAGCTTTATAGGGTGATTCACTGTCCGCCCGGTGTGTGTGACCTACGATGTGCAGTGTATCTGACAGATGAATACATGGATCTGGAAAATTCTGTACGTGAGGCTAATATAATGTTGGTCTCGTTTCCACTCTGTCATGCACAACATTTCTGTGCAAAAAAAATGGAGATTTTACTTTTTATTTATTTATTTTTTTTTCCTAAAGCGCTCAAAAATAGCAACTACGGCGTTTTTCACTTCTACTCAGTGGAGTGAGTCGAATGATCCAAACACTGTTTTGTTCGACAGATCAAATTTCTTTTTGCTTTTTACTTTTCTTTGATTTTTTTTTTGTTTTTCTTCTACTTTTTTTTGTTGTTGCAATATCTCTTTATTTTCTCCTTTTACTACTTTCCTTTTTTCCATAAATAATAATTTGTCATAAATAAATCTGGTGTTTTCTAATGTTACTATATTACAATATTTGACTTCATATACACACCCCATTATTGAGATGAGGGGGGGGGGAAGTAAGGTAATTGATGATTATGATGATTGGCACTGTGGTGTACTGGTTTAAGGTACCGGCACCCTATGTGCAAGCTGTTGCGATTCGGCGACCTTGGTTTCATTCACGGCTCTGGTCCTTTCCACTTCCACGCTATCTTCCTGCTGCTCTATCAATAAAGGCAAATTATATTGTTTTTTTGTTTTCCATTTTATCTTTATATCTCGTTATACACTTGTTCTTACTATTTTTAAAAATTGCACTTTTCTTATATTGTGATAGTGACTGAGTTGGCTGAGATTTTAACAGATATATAATATATAGCATCATTTGGTGTGCGTCTAGTGTCCTGACACTCCTGTTGGTGTTTTCAGACTGCAGTCATTCAAAGAACGATACACCATGAACCAGACCATAGGAAGGAAGAAGTGAAAGAAGAGGAGCGGGGTTCTGATGAAGGCTTTATGGGGATGACTCCGCTGCTGCAGGCCCACCATGCTATGGAGAAGATGGAAGAGTTTGTCCATAAGGTCGGTCACGTCACACACACTGGTAAATTCAGAAATTAATGCTGTAGCCTGTTGGACGAAGTTTGTTGCTCAATCATTTGCTGTTTGGAAATGAAAGCTGATTTCATACAGTGTGGATAAGTCAATGTTTGAGACATTGAGGGGTAGCTTAGTGGTTAAGGCATTGTACTGACACCAGAAAAACCAGGCTTCGAGTCCTAGCTCCACTGTGGGGCCCTTGATTCCTAGCTTAAACAACCACATGGGCCCTTGAGCAAGGCCCACAAAAAACCCTGGATACAATGTAAGAGCGGTAAATGTAAATGAGATATGCTGGGCTGTTAAACAGTATAGGCACGCTTTTAGATCATTTTATTTAGATTTTAGATCATTCACCAAGTGGCCACTTCACTTCAGTCTCTAGTCCTTAGATCTTTAACAAACGAAACAGGGAAATTATAAAGGGTTAACTTTCTCTTCTGTATGTTCTGCTTTTTAGTTTATACCCAACTGTGTATGTTCATGTTGGGAAGTCACATGACTGCGCTCTTCAATACAGATGCATTCTTAGAACAGCGTCTCTGCCAAACAGCTGCAGCCGCATTCATGCTCCTCAATCTCATAAGCAACAGAAGAGGAGTAATGAGCACTGGCAATGTCTCCACACTGATCATCTCCGTTTCAGAATAGGACTTGCTTTTCTAACCAAAAGTGCAGGAAGAGACAAAAAAAAACCCCTCCCCATCTGCTCTGTTAGGGTCAAAAGCTTTCTAGTTCAACTTATATTAGCTTTTAATCTCCCTCTGCCCTCACTTCTCTCGTCCCCTCCTCTAGAGGCAGAGCGTCTTTCAGTAAGAGTCTCTCTACTTGGTCTGATCTCAGCCACCGCTTGGTTAAACTCTGAGCTTTGCAGTGTCGTCATGTTTCCATTGAGCCCAAACCTTTACCAGACTTTCTCACCACAGGCCATCAGTTCACACATTAATCACTCTGGATGATGTGCACTCGCTCCAAATCTCCTGCTCTTGTATTTCTGTGATAATGACTGAATATCAGTGGCTCTTTCAACACCCGGATAGCTTAGCAGTAGAAAGACAGAGTTAGGCTACTGCTTTTTTCTTTTAATCTTTTCTTTGTTTTTCTATTCTTTCATCTTTTATTTTCCTTCCTTTTTTCATTCATTCATTTTTCTTTTCTGTTGTGATTTTTCATTTTTTTTTTTTTTTTTCCCCTTTTCTGTTTGTAAGTTTGATTTTGTTCATCTTTTTTCACATTAAAGATGTGGGAGGGTCGGTGGCGTGTCATCCCGCATGATGTGCTGCCTGATTGGCTAAAGGACAATGACTTTCTCCTGCATGGACACAGGCCACCTATGCCATCCTTCAGAGCATGTTTCAAGAGTATTTTCAGAATCCACACAGAGACTGGCAACATCTGGACCCACCTTTTGGGTAAGTAAGCGAGCACACACACACACACACACACACACACACACACACACACACACACACACGGTAAACTTTTACAATATGGTAATAACCCTTCAGTTGTTTGCGGTATTTTGAAAATAAATGTAAATCACGCTGGATTAAAATATCTGCCAGAAATTGAAATGGTTATGCTGTTGATTTGCTGATTGGAAGAAGAAGCTGTCACTTCTGGGCGCGGCCCCTACCGCTTCATTCTCACAGGAATTAAAAAATAGATCAATTCCCTCTGGATATGTGTTTGCTAAATGCTAGAAATGGAAATAAATAGTTATGAAAATGTTGGATTTATTAATTTTTGAATTTTATTAGTTAAGCAAGTTTATCGTTCTACATATTGATGTCCAATGATTGTGCTTTTTTCTGTTTCCTGCAAGTTATTTTAGAAATTATAATTGAAACTGATTAGGAACTAACAGAACAGATTTTCTGTGGTACAAGGTTTTGAGAAATCCGTCAATGTTTTAGGATCACTTTTGTAACGGTCGCTCGATGGCGCTAGCGGACACCCTGCTCCGGCTCGGGGTTTTCTCTCAATTCCACGAGTCCATATGTGGCTCAAAAGTCCCGGATCTCTCTTTGTTTCTTCTTTAAAAATCCCCTCTGTAGCACTGATTAATGCGCCTTATAATCTGAACGCATTATAGTGCGGAAAATACGATCTTAACCTGGTGAAGGTTTATTTATTTTAATCCTTTTCATTTCCACACATTAAACGGTTAATTATTTATTGTTTCTCTCTGGTGTGTGTGTGTGTGTGTGTGTGTGTGTGTGTGTGTGTGTGTGTGTGTGTGTGTGTAGGTTGCCTGTTCTTCTTGTGTCTGGGGATCGTGTACATGTTCAGACCCAACATGTCGTTCGTGGCACCGTTTCAGGAGAAGATTGTGATAGGAGCCTTCTTCCTGGGAGCTATCCTCTGTTTGTCCTTCTCCTGGCTTTTTCATACAGTCTACTGCCATTCAGAAGGGGTCTCACGGATCTTCTCAAAGTCAGTGTATTTCAAAAACATCAAGAGCATCTAGCTCATTTTGTTTGGAGAAATGAATGCGCTTATACTTGAACGTATGTGCAGATAATCCTGATAAACCCAATTATTCTGAATCACAAGTTTCACTCCTTTTTTTTTTTCTCGATGCAACAGATGAAGTGAAGCGTTATTAAAGAGGGAGTAGAACCCCTGACCCTCTGTCTTGTTTTGTTGCACTGAAATGAGTACAAAAAGTTCTAGATTAAATTGTCAAACATGGTCGGCCCTACATAATCTATATTTTCAGACTGAAAGTCTCTTCCGTTTACTAGGATTTAATGGGAATATAAAGGAATTACTTACCAAATTACATCCACTATGTTCACATGACCTACGTAATAGCAGCATGAATTTTAATTTGGATTTTTGAACTATAATGTTTCTCACACAATATACACTACATCTGATGCACACACACACACACACACGTACGTTTCACATGGTTTTCTGTTCTGTTAACTGGAGATGAAGGTTATATAATTTGTGAAAGTCTTTTAGTTCTAAAAGTCAACCGTTTTACAAAGCAGATAAGTAAGTAAGTTTGACCTTTGTCTTCAGACAGGTTTACTGGCTGCTACATGCAATACTGCCACCTGGTGTACATTTTTAAATATCAGGTGTAAGTTCATTCAGAAGTACCTTTAGACATTAGACATCCTTCATATCAACTTTTTGCTCTGTTAAAAGGGAGTGATGCCGCTTTTGATTTTTTTTTAACACTGATTTCTTGGTCATGTGGCTGCTCGTCTTTTTTTTTTTTTTTTTCTTCCTCTTCAGGGTTTATTTTTAACGCTTTATTCTTGTCTCCTGCTTCAGGCTGGACTACTCGGGCATCGCATTTCTAATCATGGGCAGTTTTGTGCCATGGCTTTACTACTCCTTCTACTGCTCCCCTCAGCCCTGTGTAGTTTACCTGATTGTAGTGTGTATCCTGGGCCTCGCTGCCATCACCGTCTCCCAGTGTGACTTTTTTGCCACACCGCAGTACAGAGGAGTAAGAGCGGGTAAGTGGTGTTCGTCATGCGTGTAGGAAACTGCTAAATTAATTTTCTTGCATGATTGCAGTTTTTATTTTTATAGTTGAAAATACTAAGTTAATGCTGTTTAGACATGAGGGTCTCGAGTACAGATAAACAAGTCAGGGTCTTGTTTATCTGAATCAACTGTAATGCTAATAACCGTGTGTGTGTGTGAGACAGGTGTGTTTGTGGGTCTGGGCCTGAGTGGTGTTGTCCCCACACTGCACTTTGTAATCTCAGAGGGATTCCTCAGGGCCACTACTATTGGTCAGATGGGCTGGCTCTTCCTTATGGCTGCCCTTTACATCACCGGAGCTTGCCTTTATGCCGCACGCATCCCTGAGAGATTCTTCCCCGGGAAATGTGATATCTGGGTGAGTGATAACACACACGCATGGCTCTAATACACACACACACACACACACACACACACAGCAAGTGCCGTTTTTAATAATGCAGACCAAAAAAGTATGTTTGTGTTTTGTGTAACAGTGACTATTAGTATTTTATAATGGAGAAACTATTAACAGATTTATGATTAAAATACACACCATGCTGTAGTGGGTTTATCGGCTCTGTGCATGTTTTATACAACCTTTTCGATTTCTTTTTTTATTCTTATGCTCCTCAGTTCCACTCGCACCAACTGTTCCACATTTTGGTGGTGGCAGGAGCGTTTGTGCACTTTCATGGAGTGTCCAACCTGCAGGAGTTTCGCTACACAGCAGGAGGCGGCTGTACTGCTGATGGCGAACTGTGAGACCGCACTGCACCACCAGGGGGAGAAGGTGCTCTCCTTTATTTACCACCACCGCCAGTAACAACACATCTTTCCCCTTGTTTAATTACCTGTCTCGCTCCAATACTGAGGGCTGAACACAGATCTTTATATCGGTCCGTCCGTCCCCCCCCAACCCCATTTCTCCCACTCACTCTCCTGCCCTGTTTAATTAAAAACAAAAAAGATGCGAGTCAGTGAAGATGAAGCTGAACTGCTTCTAATTTACAGAGATGTTTTTGAATCTGTAAATGTTTGACTTCATGCTGTTTGCATATTAACTGGTTTGTGGGGATAAAAACTTGTGGAATTTTGCCTTTAAAGGTGCGAATGGTTTTAACTGTTAAACCTTTATTATTATTATTATTATTGTAAATAAGATTTCTAAACTTGGGTTCTATAGATTTTTACAAATGTTAAATAACAATATAAAAAACACTAGTATTGTAAATGGAGAGGAAAAGATTGTAACGATGCAGAAATCAGTGCATCAGTCAGGACCAGGACTAGGACCAGGACCAGGACCAGGACTGTGCACTTCTGAACCAAAAATAATGAAATGGTGATGAAACATGATTTTCGAAGGTGCGGAACGGTGCAGTATTCACTGCTTCACACACACAGCTGCAGTTTATCATTAGAGGCTGAAACGATGTGTTCCTTGTGAGATGGGAAAAGCCTTTTTCTTTTTTTCCCCAGCAAAGCCATAATTCCCACCAGGCTCCAGGTTGTACATCTGACCGTAACTCTTCATTTTCAGGATCCACGTTTCACACACATTAAAGCATCTGCTTCTCTACTGGGATTTTTCCACCTCGGATCACGTTAGGTTAGGTTGATTTACAGGAGATTCCGAAATAAGGATTTCTGTATTTAACACGACGACCTTTTATTTCATTGCTTCCATTTGCTGCTTATTTTTTTTTTTTTTTTGCCCCCCTTCGTGTTCCGTTTTATCCAGAGAGCCAATGGCTCCGGTGTTACAGGTCTATGAACGCATCACACTGTGTTTCATATCTGAACGAGTATTTCAAGTCTACGTTGGGCTGCTTATGTCATCATGGGAAAATCCTGATAAGATTCAGAACGTAACCGAGGCATCGCACAGCCACCGTCCGCGTCGGGAAAAACGCTGCCTTATACGTGGGCTTGTGTTCAAAACATGCACGCGCGCGCGCACACACACACCTGTCTGTTAAAGACTGTGTTATCAGTGTAAACTACACTCCTGACGACAGCACCAACACGAGGCCTCGATTCACTGCGTTATATGTTGAATTCCTTTTAATGGAGGTTTTGTTATTCTTTTTATAATTAATTTATTATGGTGTGAGAAATGCAAATAATTTCTCATCAAAGCACAGAAATTTCAGTGTCTGCAGTAGAAACTTTCTCTCTGCTCTATTGTTCTAATAAAACATTTTGAAATCAACTCATTTTCCTCCTCGTTTATTCCCTGATTCGAGGTCACAGGGGTCTGCTGGTGCCTATTCCAGCTCATAGGGCGAGAGGCAGGGGTACAACCTGGACAGTTTGCCAGTCCATCGCAGGGACGCACAAACAACCGCTCACACACAGTTTGTACATGTTTTTGGACGGTGGGAGGAAACCCACACAAATGAGGGGAGAACATGCAAACTTTGCACAAAGATTCCTGGCCCATGAATCGGACCCAAGACCTTCCTGTTTTGATGCGGCGGTGCTAACCACAGCATTGCCCCCAGTTTGTGTTTCCTTTTAATTAATTACAAACTTTTTAACAAAGTGTTGTAACATCAAAGTTACAGGTTTGAATGTTTTCCCTTCACGGTGTGTCCTGTATGTGAGCACATGTAGTGACGGACGTGCAGGAAGAATGTAATGAGAGTTTGAGATTAATAATGTAAATTTTAATTGAAAGGTAACATTTATAAGTGTATGTGTGATAAGAACAGATGAAATATTCCATTAATGTTTTTCTACCCATTTTCAGAAGTGTATGCAGATGCTGACCCGCTGCTCTAAACTGCACGTTTGCTTGAGCAGGGGCTGCTGGGAAATTGCGAACACATCTTTTAATCAACTGGCGGTCGCAGCAGTTCTGTGTACTGTGAACGATTAATGTTCTGGGAATTGAACCAATGATTTGATCAGCAGTTCAACACTAATCATTGTACTTCCACTTTCCTGCTGTAATGGCGTCACACACTGGGCACGTGAGGCTCATCGTCCTCCTCTTCTTCATCCTGTTGCCCTTTTTTCTACAGTGAGGAGAAATGTGTGAAAATGTCTTAAATTATAGGTGTTTAAATTTCAATTAAATTTAAATAAGTCACCAGTTTGAGGAAATCGATCAGCTTGTAAGCGTCCTCCCCGGTGGACAGGTCCATGAAGTCTCGTGGGATTCGATAAGATAAACACGGACTTGGCTGGACAGTCACATCGCTGGTGGTGTAGCGAAAAACAGGACTGTCCTATTGGCGCAAGAACAGGGATTAAAGAGCGTTAAAAAGCCACCACTTCTGGGCCTCCGGGGGCCCGAAATCTTTAACGCTACATGAAACAATGAAGATAAAGTTGCTCTGCTTTAGTTCCTTTTACTCTGAAAAGCATCTCCAATTGTCACTCCATCATCTAACACTGTTTTCTTTTCTATGTGACGCTTGTTAAAAAGACGTAACTATTGCATCATCAATAACGTTTTTCGATAAAAACTGACCTGTAACATAAGATTAAATCCAGATGTTAACTCCTCCCAGGTGAAGAGCAGCGAGTCTGTAACCTCTCCGAACGGATTAAAGTCGATCAGCCAGACGCGACCCTGTTACACAAAGAGTGTAAATGCAGAACACAAACTACGAATCTCTCATATTACTCCTGTTCTCACCAAACTGTCTCTGTACACATCCAAAACATCTGCAGGGAGAAAACACAAGAAATTAGATTTATATATTACAAGTCAATACGCGTGTGTGTGTGTGTGTGTGTGTGTGTGTGTGCGCGCGCTCACAGTCGTCGTTAAGGAAGCGGTGCTGAACGTGCTCAGTAAAGAAGCGCTGGATGGATGAGGAGATGCTGGTTTCCTGGTTGGAGATGTGCTGGTAATGTTGTGTGTAGTCTCTTTGAGAGATTCCTGAAAGATGAAAAAAAGTTAGAGGTCTTCTAGGTTTAAGTTTTAGCGCCCTCTACTGCATGTCTGGTCAGGTTCAGACATTACAGACTGCTAAGATTACGTTTCCAGTGGATTTTATTTAAAAAAAAAAAAAAGAAAGGATTGTCGGTTTACCTGTCTCTCCCTTTCCCTCTACATGTCTCTCTGATGGCAGATTTTATTATTTTTTTTAAATAAATTGATATTCATGAGATTTATTCGATCTGCAGTAAATCTTTAAAGATTTCTTGCTGACATTACAGCGAGTGTTTAGACTGAAATGGTTTAAATATTACGAGAAAAGACTCGGATTTTCTTACCAATCAACTTGTTCTCCTTCACAAAGCAGCGAAATTCTCCACCAGGAACAAGCTCACTCCATTTCCTCAACACCAACTGAACGCGCACACACACACAAACACTTAGTAAACGCAATTAGTGCTCTGTAAGAGGTGTGTGTGTGCTTGTGAATCACCTCATAGTTAATCACAGGGTCTGGAGAGTCGTCTTTGCATTGAAGAAATCTGGAGAAGATGAGAAGAAATGAGAATAGAGAAGACCAAAAGAAACCAGGAAAAGAGACCAACAGAAAAGACGAGTATAGATGGTAAGAAGAGAAAAAATGAGAGGAGAAAAATTAGGGATAGAGAAGAAATAGAAAGACAAGAGCGAGGGACAGAGCTTTGGACTTACGGCTGTGTGAGATCGTGTGTGATGAAGTCTGAGCTTTTAAACAGAAGGAAGACGTCACTCAGACTCCGACACTGCAGAGAACTGTTCAGTGCAATCCAGTTAGCATCCTGCATATAAAAAGGACACGCACGTCAGCAGATCAGTATAAAGTCTATTTAATATGGGAGGAGGTGAAGGTTTGGCTCACCCGTGGAGCGCTCCAATTCAATTTGGGGAAAACACACCCACCCAGAGAATTGATTGCTTCCTGAACTTCCAAGCTGAATTGTGGGAATTCTGGAGCCTGAAAATGATTGGAACGTAGGAGTTACTATGAGAAGAGCTTCCTGATGTGGAGCTTGTGGTGTGAAGCAGTGTAACACTCACTGTGACTACTGTTGTGGTCTCGTCATCTGACCACTGATTGAAAAAGGAGAGAATGAAATGATGACTGATGACATTTTTGATTACGTTTGATCTGTTTATTCACACCGTTTAAGAAAAAAACTGCAGGTGATTATTATTATTATTATTATTATTGCACACTAGGACTCCAGTCTAGACTTTTTTACTGATATTTTGGGGCATTTTGCCTTTGTGGATAGGGCATAGGAGGTGGGAGCGGTAAGGACCAGAGCCAAAGTCGAACCCAGGTCAGCAAAGCCCAACCGTGCATATGTGTGTCTGCGCCTTAACCCACTTCCGGACTACACTCTTAACAATGCCGAGTAAGATAAAAGGTTCAAACACTGGGTTCTACAACTGAGAAATAATCAATGTTCTGCATGAGTTGTAGTGACATTAATGATCCTGAGATGTTCTGAACATCTGAACTCGTGTTATCACCAAAGTGATGGAATGAAACTGGACTGAGGGGCTGTTCACACACATTTGTCTTTTGTACGGTTGATTTAAATGTAATAAATGACTTCACACACATTTCAGTGATTTCACACTTATTAAATGATATTTTATGCTTATAATCAGCACTTGGGGCGCCAGAGAGCAAAAAAAGGTTTGATATCAATATTTACTTATGAAAATATTTATATACAAGATTTTGTTGTTTTTTTTTTTTTTTAAATAGTCTATAAATAAACTGCTGATACAATCTGAAAAACATTTCAAACACTATATATTCCTAAAGCTTCTAGAATCTAATTTAATAACAGCGTCTCCCACCTGAACATCGTCCTCGACACCGCTGTTGCCCTGTGAAGGTTGATTGTTGTCTCGGCTGCAAATTTGATTGACACATCAATTATCTGAACTCTTTAGATACATTGAACTAATTAAAGACCGGAAAACTCTCACCTTCCAGAAACCACTAATGTTCCATCATCTAAAAGATAATCGATTACATTCTGAGGCAGAGGAAGAATCAAGCTGCGGGTGAAACACACATTTATATTTAGGAGATTTGGTGGATGTCCTTATCGAGGGTAACTTACATTTATATTTTTTTATATAACTGAGCAATTGTGGGTTAAGGGACTTGTTCAGGAGCCCAGCAGTGTAAAGAATATGAATTGAACCCTGATCTCCTAATTAGCAACACTTGACAATTAAACCGCACCCCGGGGGTGGGGTGGAAGGGGTGGTTAATATTGTAAATATAATATTAAACGTGAACATTGTGACTCATACGCAACTTCATTAACAGTTTTTTCCTCTGTGTATATTATACAGAGCGGGTTTTGGTGTGTGTGTGTGTGTGTGTGTGTGTATATATATAATACAGGTTTTGGTGTGTGTGTGTATATATTATACAGAGAGGGTTTTGGTTTGTGTGTGTGTGTGTGTGTGTATATATATATATATATATATATATATATATTATATACAGAAAGGGTTTTAGTGTGTG
>JAOTRA010000011.1:5939904-5960741 GCA_026260255.1 Pseudolaguvia tuberculata | reverse complement strand
CACAAGCCAACCAGGCTCGATAGGACTCCTTTTTCAGCCTGACGGCATCCCTTACTTCCGGCTTCCACCACCGGGTTTCTGGGGTTGCTGCCTCGACAGGCACCAGAGACCTTAAGACCACAGCTCAGGGTAGCTGCATCAACAATGGAGTTGGAGAACATGGTCCACTCGGACTCTATCTCCAGCCTCCCTCGGTATCCGGTCATAGCTCTGCCGGAGGTGAGAGTTGAAGTTCCTTCTAACAGAGGACTCTGCCAGATGTTCCCAGCAGACTCTCACAATACGTTTGGGACTGCCAAGCCTGCCCACCTTCCTCCCTTGCCATCGGAGCCAACTCACCACCAGATGTCTTGAGCAAATGATCTTTTTATTGACAAGAGCATACATACAGTTGATTAAATTGAACTGATGTTTATCAGAAATCATTTACTTCCATACTTTATACAGTTCCTGACAAAAGTCTTGCCGCTTGTGTAATTGAGCTGAAGTGCCGCTGAAATATATTTATAATCAAATTTTTTTTTTACAAGATATGTATCATTTTTAATCCTAACAGCTTTTGAAATAATATTTCATTGCAAAACGAAACTGTCAATAAGTATCTAAAATTCACAGCTTGATAAAGACCAAATTGACTTGTCAAAAAGACAAAGAAGCGTTGTTGCCTTATGAGCGTCATATGAGCTTCACCTGTGACTAATAATGGATCAATTGTGTCTCTGGTGTTTATATAAAGAACCCCAGAACACTAGACCTTCACATGAACTGCAACTAGACCTCTGCAAACATGCATAAGATTCACCCTGAGACTAAAGTGTTTATAATCAAGAGGCTGAAGACCAAATCCAGACAGTTGGCCTCTATGGTCGAATCAGAAAGACAATTGAAAAACCGTGTGGCATTTGCCAAGGCCAACAGGATAAACGCCGGAAAAGTGGATTTTTCTTTTAGATTAATCTTCTTTTGAGTTACACCACAGTCCCCGCTAATATTGCAGGAGACGTACTGGAGGCCGCATGGATTCACCCAGAAAACAGTGAATTTTGGTGGCGAAAAAATCATGGTCTGGGGTTCCATCCAATATGTGGGTGTGCGAGAGATCTGCAAGGTGGAAGGAACATCAATAGTCTAAAATAAAGAAATCTTAGCTACCTCTTATATTCCCAACCATAAAGTAAGCCAAATTCTGCCGCTGGATGGCGCTCCATCACATACTTCCATCTCCACATAAGTTTCTCAAGGCGAAGAAGATAAAGATGCTCCATGATTGGCCGGCCCAGTTACCAGACATGAACATCATTGAGCATATGTGGGGATGAAAGAGGAATCATGGAAGACAAAACCAAAGAATATTGATGAACTCTGGGAGGCAAGACTGGTTTTTTTTGCTTTTCCCAATGCCTTCATCAATAAATTGTATGAATCCTTGCCAAACCGCTAGCTGATGGAAGTCATACAAGATATTCAATTAGCATCTGACAGAACCACTACTTAATTTGTAAAATTAAAAGTCAGATTAAAAGTCATTAAAAGTCAGATTAATAGCAGGTGTTGCTACAATATTGACAAACGACAAGACATTTGTCGGGGACTGACAGGAACTTAAGTATGTGACATCTTTAGTATAAATAAAAACCTTTTACTCCGATTCTGAAGTACACATTAATGGATAGACACTTTACTATCCCATGATCCCGCGGGAGAAACAAGTATTCCAAAATTGTGTTAATTGGTGATGCAACAAAAAACATGAACAGTTCTTTATGGTTAAATTGTAAAATGTTTATTATCATCCAATTATAAATTTGCATTACTTTGATATCAACAGTGGCAGATCAATAACAATTTTTTTTTTATTTTAAAAGAATTTTATAAACACTATAGAATTTGTCATTCAGAATATATGAAGGATGTGATCCTGAATTATCTGTTCATCAAAATTTTATTCCATCAGTCATTAACCATTTACTGTCATCATATCGTTTCAACCAAATATTATTTTTAAATAATTTCCTTTTTTTGTACACAAAATTTTAACTGAGTAAATTCTAAATAAAAATATCATGTGTTTGTGTACAGGTCCGGAAATATGTGGTCGACACACACTGCTGACTGGTGTGCTAATCAGATGGCTATGATTGGTCGATTGGAATATTAAAATGGGATTAATTAAGCATATTAATCCAGGATCACATCCCAGTCATGTTTTGGGATCGAGTCCAAGTCAATTATTTCACATGATTTTTTTTTTTTCTGCATTTCAGCCTCAGAAATGTGAATCCAGGGTCCTCCTGTGCTGCTACCACGCTTTTAACTGGTATTATTACAAATACATGGTGGACGGGATTAATGTCTTCGCTGTCAGTATCCTTTTATGATGATGGTAAAAATTGTTGTTGTTTTTTTTTTTACCGTGACAAAAAAAAAAAAAAGGGAGGGGGGGGGGGGTTTCCAAGTCCCAAGTCCCAAACTTCTATATTACTTTTGATTCATTTTTTCCAGAAATGTACGAAAAGAACTATACAGTGTTTTTAATTTGATCTCCATCGTTTAAACCCTTAACGTGTTTTCCAATCAGATCTGCTGTCATTTGTCATCATCACTCTGGTGACCGGTTATGTGGATCGTGATAACACTTTTGTCAGGTCAGAAATTAAGTTTGCCACAGCTGTGACCTCCATCATCCCTCTGTCCTACTACATTGGCATGGGTATAGCCAGGTAACGCTCGGTTAACTTCATGACAACTTACGTTTACAACATGTGGAATTGATTAGATTTTTTTTTCTATCAGCATCTCGGCCCAGAGTAACTTTGCAGTGGGAGCTGTAGTAAACGCTTCGTTTGGGTCCATCACAGAAATGACCTTCTACATCACGGCACTGCTGCAAGGTCATCGCGTCGGGAACAAATGCTATGGAGAGATTGTTAAAGCCGCTCTCACAGGGACCCTTCTCGGATGCATTCTTTTTATTCCGGTGTGTGTGTGTGGGGTGTGTGTGTGTGGGGGGTGTGTGTGGGGTGGATTGGTGTGTGTGAGCGCGTTACAGCTGTGATATTGAAATTTTCACAATGTTAATAGACATGTGACTTGTAATAAGATTATATTGGGGACAGATTGTCGTGTGTGTGTGTGTGTGTGTGTGTGTGTTTCAGGGTTTGTGTATGATCATCGGTGGTTGCAAACACCGTGAGCAGAGATTTAACAGCCGTTCAGCGGGGGTGAGCTCAGCACTGCTCTTCATTTCAGTCGGAGGTGAGTGAAGCAGGAGGACAATGAAAACACACCGAAACACACAGTGTGTGGGTGTGTGTGTGTGTGGGTGTGTGTGTGGGTGTGTGTGTGGGTGTGTGTGTGGGTGTGTGTGTGGGTGTGTGTGTGGGTGTGTGTGGGTGTGTGTGTGGGTGTGTGTGGGTGGGTGTGTGGGTGGGTGTGTGTGTGGGTGTGTGGGTAGATGTGTGTGTGGGTAGATGTGTGTGTGGGTAGATGTGTGTGTAGGTAGATGTGTGTTTTGATATAGGTATCTGTGGTTAATAATGTTGGGTTGTGTAGGAGGTTGTATATTCTATAATTGTTTTTTGTTGGTGGAGTTTGTGGGTGTGGGGGTAGGTTTGTGGGTGGGTTGGTGATTGTAGGCGTGTTTGTATTTAAGTTGGTGTATCAGTGGAGGTGAGGGTATTTGTGGATAAGTAAGCAGGTGTATTTTGGTGGATTGGGAGTTTTAGATGTTTCATGTTGGTGGTTAATGTTGGTGTGAGTGTTTATAGGTGTGTTTATGGCTGAATTAGTTTGTGTGTATTGATGGAGGTAAATGTGTTTTGTAGGTGTATAAGGGTGTTTGTTGGTAGTGGTTGGGTGTGTGTGTGGGTGGATAGGCATGTTTTTGGAGAGTCAGGGGGTAACTGACCTGGTTGGTTATATATAATCTATTTTTTTTCTGATGGATGAGCTTGTGTGCACGGGTGGTGGTGTTGGTGGGTCCCTGGTTGGTTTGGGGGGTCACAGGTTGGTCAGTGGGTGTTAATGGTTGTGGGTGTTTTGTTTTTTTTGTTACCCCAGGAGTGTTTGCTCCAACATTGTTCTCGAAAGCCTACGGAAACCTGGTGTGTGACCGCTGCAGTAAAACATCTGGAAACATCAGCGGACCCTTCATCTGCATGGACTGCCACTATGATCTGGTGTGGGATTTAAGAGACACCATGTCAATCCTGAGCCTGTTACTAGAAACTAACTGTCCTTGTTTTTCAGAGTGACAATAACCGTTCCCTGTTCCTGAGTCATATCGAGTGAGTGGAAACGCAGGATTTCTCTAATAATGACTTAAATGTAGGACGAAACTGTAACTCAACGCTGTGCTGATGTTCTAGGCCCCTGGTGTACACAGTGTCGGTGCTTCTCCCCGCTGCATATATCGTCGGATTGATCTTTACATTGAAGACGCACACTCATATCTATGACCTTCACGTCAGCGACACACACTGCCATGGTGCGTCCACCAGAGGGTGCTGTTTCTCCCCTAACAGCACTCTGTAAAATACAGAATATGGTCAAAGGTGGTGGACATCCTACCAGCACACCCACATCAGACAACAGACTCGAACCCTGTTCCTGTAGGACAGTATGGCCCTTTGGACTAAGCCTCTGATCTTCATAAAGACAATAAGATCAGATGACTTTAGTGTCTGATCTCATTAATACTATTGTAACCGAATGAACAAATCCTCAGTCACATGACAAAAAACAGTTGGATGTGATGGTCAAGTGTCCCAACACTTTTGGCAACATATATTCTTTAAACTGAATTTATCAAGTGAGATTAGAAACAAAAATGATAAAATCTATATAAAACACATTTCTAATTGTTTTGCTATAAATGATTAGTGAAGCTATGGGGATTTTTACTATTATTATTATTAGTGTGTGTGTGTGTGTGTGTGTGTGTGTGTGTGTGTGTGTGTGTGTGTGTGTGTGTTAGTGTTAGTGACAAGCGACCATGATCCAGTGGTGCACTGGTCCAGGTGGAGAGCTTTGGTAGTCCTGATTGTGGCCACGTTCCTAACGGCAGCATGTGCAGACCTCACCACCGAGCACATCAAACCCATCATCTGTCACTCCAGCATCTCGCAGGTTTGTCTGCTCCTGTTCCTGGTAAAGGGAAACGGTTCCCATGGTTCATTTAGAACTGCTTTAGTATACAATCAGAACGACTCTTGCAATGTTTAAAACATGTATCATTTCAACATGTACGTTGGGCGGTTACCACTTGTTGCTTAGCAACAGTCTCCTTATGAGTTTGATGTATAGACTCAGTAGGCAAAAACGGTGAACATCAGTTTTCCATCAGGGGGCAGTAGTTGCTCATATGTTTGCGGGACTTGGTTATTGACTTGAGGATCAAGATACAAACGCTAGCAATGCTAATCTGCAACTGTTGGGCCTGACACGGGCCAAAAGCCATCCTGTACCAGGGTTACCATTTTATTGTTCACTCCATTCTATTGAAAGTCCTGGGTTCGATACTTTGCGGAGTTTGCATGCGTTTCCCTGTGCCTGAGTGGTTTTACTCTGGGTACTCCGGTTTCCTTTTTGGTTGTGCTTACTGACATCGAAGCGATTTTATTTGGTACAATGCGCTCAAAATTCAGTTAAAATGTTTTTGCATGACTTTTGTGACCGCAGGCGAAAAGACGGGCGCAGAGCTCCGTGCCCCGCGAGGTTAAACGCAGCCATCACTCGATTGCGCTTTGCGGATACCCTGCTCCGCGGGCTCGGGGTTCTCCATCTCTCTCCTGCGTTCAGTCCTGCGATCAGTTCTGGTTCAGTTGGTATGCGGCGCACGAGTCTGGCATCTGGACAGATGTTTATTTTGGGATGTGCACTTTTTTAATACACCCCTGCTTAATGCGCCTCATGTATGAAAATATACTCGTCCATTGATACAGCACCTTATAATTTCAATGCCCTTTATAGTCCGGAAAATACGGTAAAACTGCCCTATGGTCGGGAAATGCATATATTAACTTATAATAATTAGACTTTTGATAAAACTGTAACGCTATAGCAGGACCAGAATTTCGGTCTGCGTTTATCTTTAACAAGCAGACCAACGCCGACTGTTTGTTCTCACTGTTGTGTCACTGCAGTATTTTATCGGCGTTACTGTCCTAGCGATGGTTCCTGAACTTCCTGAAATCGTCAATGGGATCCAATTTGCTCTGCAGAATAACATTAGCTTGAGGTTGGAACTATTCCTAAATCCTTTGCACCTCTTTTCTGCTCTTTATTGCTTGTGATTTGTGAATGATTTATTTTTTAAGTCTGGAAGTTGGAAACTGCATCGCTGTGCAGGTCTGCATGCTTCAGATCCCACTGCTGGTCTTATTCAATGCTGTTTATGTAAGTAAATCGAGAAAAGCCGGACATGTCAGCGTGTCTGCTCCGAACAAACTCTTACCTCTGACTCTGTAGGACGTCGGATTTGTTCTCATATTTAGTGACCTCCACCTGTGGGCGAGCATCTTCAGCGTCATCCTGGTCAATTACATCTTCATGGACGGGAAGTGTGACTATTTCCAGGGTGAGTCAATTTATTCTTTTATTTTTTTTAAATTGACCCCCAGACTGCAAACGGGGCAGCTCTGTTATAGGGGCAGCGTCATTTGCACCACCGTTAGGTCATTTGGTCCATCATGACCATCTCATTATACTTACTGTTGACTTAATTCACTTTATGTAGATTAGATTAGGACTAACATGGTTACCTTAAATGTCTTTTGTTTTAGGCTTGTTCCAATCTGCAAAGTCACATGACATGACATAATGCCAGAAGATTGGATGTTATAATTGCAGCAAATCATGCAGCGTTTAACAGACTGCGATGTTCATGTGTTCCTATGATAAAGCGTACAGTAATACTCATGCAGGTTTTTTTTTCTGTGTTTTATGTCAGGAACGGCTCTGGTCGTCGTCTACCTCATCCTTTTGGCGTTGTACTTTTTTGCTCCTTCTCCGCATGGCTGCTGATTCTCCAGAACCTTCCCACCTTTATCCTGTCGTTTTAAGTGTTCCTTTCCTTCTTGCACAGTAGATCGGTTAATTCCGTTAACATTTCTCCTGGTGGAAATGTTGTGTGTTTTTCAGAATACCGAATATTAACAATACACACTTTCAGCAATGTGTTAAACACACTGTACAAAGAAAACGTTTCTCAATGGGGGTTTAAGTCCCATTGACCCATCATATACCTTGGAAAATAGTAATAAAAATAAAACATTTGTTAAAAGCTGCTTTAAACATTTGAAATGTCTTTTCGATCTTTTTTTTTTTTTTTTGAAAGCCCTAAATTCCATGTTTTTTAAAGCGGGAAAGACTGCAGCACTGCTTCTCCAGGCCACCAGGGGGTGGGTGCTTTAATGTTATTTTTATTGTCCTAAACGGTATTCACCTAATAAAGACACTTGCAGAATCTTTTATTTGAACCACGTTCTTTTGGGAGAGTGTACTCGAGCATTAAAGCACTAAAGATGGAGGATTCTGAAGAAGTGACGTAATGGTTTTTATACACCAGGAAAGAAACCAGTTGTAGGCACCACCATCATTAGAGGTGGAGTATTTAAAAGTGATGACCATGATGTAATGATGTTTTTACGCCTTTTTGGTGTAGCAGAGAATGGAGATATCTGACCACACTACCGGGCACTGGTATAATGATGATGCCAGATGATGGTCCAGAGGGTCTCACGTTTGTTCTTTGATGTGTTGATTCATTCATAAGAAGAAATGATGGCCGGAGACTTCACGCTGATTGCTATGCAGTAGCTACCGTTGCCTTTGGTGGTGTTGTGACAGTCTGGGCAGGGACACCAATATTACCCAATTGATCACTAATCCAGTCGTTGAGGCCCGGCATGAAGAATATTGGTCCATTTTTCTCTTCACGGAGGCTCATTAAGAAGGTAACGGCTCCTGGAGGATGGGGTACCTTACCTGTAGTGGCCTGAACTTTCTCCCGGCCTGAAACTCCTATGGAATCAGCCGAGACACTATGTGGAGGATACTAACCCTGCACTGCAGAACCTTGGTGACCTGAGGGCCTCCATTCAACAAGAGCGGAATACCATTCTGCACCACAAACATCTCCGCTACTCCAGTCTTCATCATACAATAACCCAGCTCTTCTCTCAGCAGCCTGTCATATGCTTTCTGTGTGTAACGTAAAGGTGGGTCAGTATCTCAGTGAGCTTCCATTCCTCTTTCCTCTCTTTTTGTTTCGCAGGTACACCAGTACTCCCTCCATCCATGCCTCAGGAATCTTCGTTACATTCACCACATTTGGCAGAGAGTCTTATCCAGAACAATTTACTCTCTCATCCAACTATGCAAGAGCCTTGCTCAGGGGCCCAACATTGGCATCTTGCCAGGAATCAAATGCCAATCTTCTAATCTCAGGCCTACCACTAGTCGGAAATTCCATTGGTGTCTCTCCAACTGCCTGTTCATTATTCCTCCTGACTTCATTACTAATCTTTTGTATTTCCTGCTCCACAACGTCCCCCTCATCTACTGCGACCCCCCTCTCACCACCACCACCACCACCACCACCCCCTTTGCATTTTTCTCATATAATTAGCACTCTGAAGCACCTTTCTTCAATCCTCCATCCTCTTCCGCTTTTAACAGGAAACTACAAGTTTCTCTTTTTTTTTATGGATTATTGTATATTTACTCGATTGACCCTTTACCAAAAAAACCCAACAGTAAAGATTTACAAAAGTTTGTCTGTTTGTCTCTATTAGAAAATGTCTCAACAACATTTAATCAATATATTTATTGATTTTCTATCAACACACACAAATATTCCATAACTGCCTTAAAGCCCTGGCAGCAGGGGGCAGAATCCAGTTGGGACCTTTATTCTCAAATTGTACTCATTAGCCATGCATAAAATAAAAGAAAGGCAAAGGGTGGGGAGAGAGAGGGGGGGGAGGGGGAGAAGAGGTAAATATATTTTAGGCAATTGCGTGTGATTAAGTGCCTCATTTTTAAATAAAATGTAGTAGAATGTCGTCCGAATAAAAACAAGATCTTATCTTAATTCAGCGTAATTAAAATAAGAGTTTCAGTGAGGACAGATGTTCAGTGAGGGCAGATGTTCAGTGTGGGCAGATGTTCAGTGAGGGCAGATGTTCAGTGAGGGCAGATGTACAGTGAGGGCAGATGTACAGTGTGGGCAGATGTTCAGTGAGGGCAGATGTTCAGTGTGGGCAGATGTTCAGTGAGGGCAGATGTACAGTGAGGGCAAATGTTCAGTGAGGGCAGATGTACAATGAGGGCAGATGTACAGTGAGGGCAGATGTTCAGTGAGGGCAGATTTACAGTGTGGGCAGATGTACAGTGTGGGCAGATGTACAGTGAGGGCAGATGTAAGTAAGTAAACTGGAAGTTTTTTTTAAATTTATTTTGCAGTGGTTCTGTTGAGTCCACTTCTAACATCCCACCTTCTTCGGATTCCTAATCTCCTGTTTACTGGTTCATGTGTTGGTTAGGAGTCTTGTATAATATTAACTTTTAATCTGATTCACAAACAAATGGAGAATTTCATTCATTCATTCATTCATTTCCCTCCGTTGATAATCAATAGATCAAATATCTTCCAGAAGGAATCAGGTTCAGGGTTTATGCGAGACTCTGCTCACTCCAAGCTGTGTGTTTGAAACCGGGAACAATTCTATTGACGATATTCCTTTATAAAGGCACGGAATGAGTTTACGTCCTAATTAAAGGATTTGTGGATGAGGGGACTGCAGTTTTGTTAGAGGAAAAGAATAGTGTTTTTATTATATTAAAAAACATTAAAAGTAAATGAAACAGTATTCACTGTGACACAATGATGGCAACCCAAAGCTCAAAACCCAAACAAAACCTTCCTTTTTTGGGTTAGAAATAAAAAAAAAATAAAAAAAAGATGGAACTGATGGAAAGCAGTGTTGGTGGGGTTGCTAAAGAAGATCATTGTAACATTAGCATCCGCTATGCTACATAAAGCAGCTTGGCTTTGTACACATTATTTTTTCCTGTCTGACTGTTGGAGCAAAATTTGAGTTTGTCTCGTCTACAGTCTCTGAAGGCCAAAAGAAACGGAACATTGACAGGAGAACCAGTTATCTACTCTATCTTAAATAATTAAAAATACAACAACTCAAACAAAAGGCCATCCATCCATCCATCCATCCATCCATCCATCCATCCATCCATCCCACAGGGTTTTCTTCTTTTTGTTTTAAGGCAGGCTACATGATAGATATATTCCAGAAGGAACTTTTCTTCAGACACGGGCTCAGGTGTGTCATCTGTCCTGCTTTCCCAAAATCTATTGTTTGTGTTGGTGCTTGCAGTTAATCCTCATTTTAAGCGTTCGATGAGTTCCTGTGTGAGACCCAGGTTCAGCAGCTGCATGGTGGAGAGCTGAGACAACCGAGGGAAAGATTTCAGCAGTTTTTCCCAGCAGAGCTCCAGGAGACTGGGAACCACCAACCAGATCTTAAACAGAGAGCCAGTCCTCTTGTTCTCCAGGATGTTCACCACTCCTCCGTGAATGTACATACAGCCAGCCTGAAGAACACACGAGAGAGAGAGAGAGAGAAATAGCTTTTAGAAAAGAGCTACAATTAAATAATGTAAGAGGAAGATAAATTACATAAATCCAAGATATGCAAAATTGTAATAAATACATAAAAAAATTACTTCACACTTAAAAAAAAAAAAAAAAAAAATCTTTCATCTACAATAAACGAAAAAAATCTTGTAGCTTGGGTGCAACGATAATAAATTTGGCAAACTTTTCCTCTGAGTAGTTCAACATTAAAGGGTCAAACTATTGTTTTCCAATTCTTTAAAGGATTTTTCGAGGATATCCAACCCGGCATGGACGGTAGGAATGAACAGATGCCTGAAGACCGATACTGGAAGTGACATGCGTGCTTTAAGACTTTGGCAGCAGTGACAGAATAGCAGGTTTACTAAAAATAATTCACAATAAACCACCACATGTAAATTCTGTTTTGGTCACATGACATGATCTGAGCGATTAGCTAACATCACCCTGCTATTCATGGGGGGGGGGGGGGAAATATTCAAATGCTTCAGGAACATCAGTGTGCAACCTAAAATATGGGCCAAAAAAAGGTACGTTATTTCCCTCCATCGATGTTAAAGGACCAAAGAAAGTCTTATCCATTCCCAGACTCCATTCCGAGCCTTTCCATTACAAAATGGAATCAATCGAATTTCATAAATCTCCCAGTATTAAGTCAAGATTGAGATTATGGTTAACTTCAGCACTTTGATTTTTATTTATTAGTAAGAAAACAATGGACTAGATTGTGAAAGAAGAAGAAAAACGGTCTGTGCGCCTGGTGTACTGACCGGTGTGACAGCAGCACAGTGGAAATACGCCGGCTCAGGCATCACCGCGGGTAGTTTAGTCCACTGGAATGTTTGCAGGTTAATCTTCCACAAATCGTCTAGGATCAACTCGCCGTTGTAGCCTCCGCATATAAATACATCTAGAAGACCAAGTGCTAAGAATGGATAATGTCGCACAGATTGACTGGTCTAGGTTCTATGCTCTCGCATTCAGAAGTTTTAATTCAGCAAGAACCGGGAATATGAAGTATATGAACAGTTAAGGGATTTGTTCAGGGGCCTATGCGTGGCAGCTTAGTGGTCCAACCCCTTAGTTAATGATTTTATAATATATTAAAATGAATAAAATTAAATAAATGTATATATCTAGGGTGGCGCGGTGGCGTAGTGGATAGCACAGTCGCCTCACAACAAGGTCCCGGTTTCGAATCCCGGGCCGGGATCTTTCTGTGCAGAGTTTGCATGTTCTCCATTTCCTTTCCTCCGGGTGCTCCGGCTTCCTCCCACAGTCCAAAAACATGCAGATTAGGTGGATTAATGATTCTAAATTGTCCATATTAGTGAATGTGTGTGTGAATGGTTGTTTGTCTATGTGTTGCCCGTCCAGGGTGTATCCCCGCCTCTCGCCCCATGTGTGCTGAGATAGGCTCCAGAAGACTCCCGTGACCCCGGATTCGGGAATAAGCGTGTAAGAAGATGAATGAATAAATGTTATTGGAAATACATTTAGATATAAAGTTATTTTTGTTAACTAATTGTTAACATGGCAAGTACATATCAACACTTGGAATTCTGTTGGAATCAGTGAAGCCAGCAGCTCTTATTGAATCTCCATCTAAGATGGACTCTGGTTCAAATGTAGCGTATAACACCATCAATGCTACTATACTGATACTTACCATTTTTAATCTGTACAGAACTATGACATCTCCTAGGTGCTGGGTAACCTGCCAGCATTAGAAAAAAAATTAGAGCTAAAAAGTATACACATCCTTCCATACCATGTCTATAAACCCAAGAGAGATGATCTTACCTATTCTTTCGTGAGGCTTCGTGGTGATCTCCTCCCATGAGTTTGTTTCAAGATTGTATGCGTGAATCTAAAGGATGAAAGAACATTTGAAACCAATGATGTCTTGTGGAAAGGGTGTGTGCTGCTCCTCGGTTCCCCATCATCAATACTTTTGGCGTGGAAGTAAATGAAAACCATAAAAAAAACTGATAGGGTGCAGAAAAGCTTTGCTTTACCTTGTCTAGGGGGTAAGATGTCCAAGAGGTTCCTCCTCCCAGGATGTATATCCTCTGTCCATCATGTGCTATCTCATGTCTATATCTGTTGGAGAAAAAGCAGTGTGGAAGGTTTTTAAAATCAAGTGAAAAGTCAAAAGTAGTTTTATTGTCATTTTGACTTTCTTACAATAGATAAACACGACAACACCAAAACAGACACCGACTAATGGTGGGCAGTGAGGTCAAATCATACAAGAAAACAAATGCAATTAAAGTGAGGAGTGTGATACTAAAGTAAAGTTGTAAAGTGATCGGTGTAGTTCTGTAAGAACAGCAGTAGATGCGGTCGTCTGTGTGTCCATCCGAGTGTGTGATTTGTGTATCCATCCATGTTGGGGCCCGAATGGTCTGGAACCTTTTCCCCAAACGGCAGGAAGGAGAAGAGTGTGTGTGTGTGTGTGAGATAAGATATCACAATCAGCCATCAGGGGAATAAATTTATTATACTTTTTCTTAATTATAAATGTATTATATAGACCAATTTATTTTGGAGAATTTTTCTTGAGCTTTTGTTTGAATTTCTGTTTATTATTGTTATACACATTGCAATGGCTATTTCCTGTCAAACTTATTTGAAACAAAAATAATATTTTGTACATCATAATTTTATGAAAAAAGTTTATTTAAAATTGTTTGTGAAAAAGAAAATAAACCTTTCCTGGATTACTCCTATAAAACTTAAATGGTCTTAATTACAGATTTAGAGAGTCTGACGTAAGAGGTTCTAAAGTTCCTGACACTTAAGTGTCCGTGGATTCCAGCACCACCAAACTGCCACTTATGGGACTTGAGCAATGTCCTTAAACTGCTTGGTTGGATAATAAGAATGAGAGAAGTTTAAATGGTTCTGTATAAGAATAATTGGCAGAAATATAAATGTAATGTCACGTCTACATTTCATACGGTGAATGAATATTTATACAACATTAAGTTGAACAAAATGCATGTGTAAACATTTCTGACTATAATTAACTACACTATTCAACAATATAAAGCTTTGCAAGCAGTCGAGTTTTATTTAAGAAATAAAAGAATACTGAGAAGATTGTTTGTTGAAATCTGTGTAGGATGTGCTGTTCTGGGTTTTTTAATGGGGGGAGGGGAGGGGGCCTGAAATCGAACCTGCGTTGTGTATAAAACGGCATGCCACTGAACGGCTACATTATTCTGATTCTCATTCCCAAACATCTCTCATGTTCTTGCAAGCTGTTTATAGACACTGTGCATACGATTGATGGCACTATTTAAACCAACACACGAAATTCAGTGCTTGGCAATATATAATGGTTCAGAGTGTTTGCCATGGCATTATGCAGCCTATAATCCTATAATGTGTTGCAGGTTTAAGTGTGTTTGCATGTGTAGATGGGTAAAATCCATGGCCATGAAAGCAGACGTTCCATCTCACTGTGCTTTGGTTTGAATTCTAGAGCTGGAGGTTCACTCACCGCTCCTCAGGCAGGTCATCTGGAGGGTTGTTTGGTTTGAGGTGAATCCATTCGCGGGTGGTGAGATCCAATCTGTGCAAATCTGTGCTGTAAATGTAGCCTGTCGTTCCTCCGAACACATACAGAAAGCCGTTTATGATGGCCATAGCCTGCACAAAACATTTTCAAAAAAACATTTTCTTCTTTCAGAACAAGAATGTGGAAAAAATACTGGATCTTAATGAAACTGTGCAACATTGAGTCACACAGCGGGAATTTACTGTTAGAGGAAAGAATTGTTCGCCTGTTTTGACCAGTCTATAATTTTAAGGATGATTTATTCTAACAGTGGGAGACAGAACAACAACAACTATATCCAGAAACACATGGGCAAGGCGACAAAGGAGAGGCTGGAGAAGAAGCATGTTCAAAGGTTCTGGAGGGAACTAGTCAGATGCAGATCCTAAAAATAAAAAGTGTAAACGGAGATAAAAGGTTCAAATTGCCAAACTCCAGCCATGATTTATTGAGGATCTGCAAAATACTCCCTGAAATGTGTGCAAATTTGGTGGCCAACCAATAACACGGTCTCCCCTTTTGTGAAGGGATCAAAAATGAATGATCGATCCTTAAAATAAAAAGTAGTTCAGAAGAATATCAGTTCTGTCACTCACTGATTACATAAACCTACAAATTATAGCTTGATCATTTCTGTCAGCACTTAAAACTTTACAGTACTAAACTTTACTTGCAATTATATTCTTTTTATATACAGAAAAAAAAAAATTGTTTGGTCAAATCAGAGTAGCATGGACTGTTTGTTTGTCTTTTCTCTGTTCACAAGCAAATTTTTTTGCCCTTGATGGTTTTACTTATTAATTGGAAAGACAAATAGGACCATCTTTTTAAATGACCAATTTCATTAGATAATAAGAAACCAATACATGTGTAAATTAAGAAAAGGAAATGCCAGGGTAAGATATTAGGCGATTACTATACAGAATTTTATTCTCCATGCTTATTATTTGGATAAGCTCTATTAGAGGTTTTAATAAGGTCTCTATTCTAACGCTGTTCTTATAAAAGGTAGTCTCTGGATTATGACTAGTTTACATAGGTAAATTGTTGAGTATGGATTGTATAAAACTTTTTTTTTTTTCTCACCTGCCCATATATTCGGTTGGGCTTTTTTCCTCTGCAGTTGAGCAGTGACCACCTCTTGTACATGACGTTGCACACATGGACGTCGTTCCCGTTATTCTCCCCGAATGGAATTCCTGTGCCGCCAAACACCAGCAGGTTATTTCCGTGCAAGACAGCTGGAAAAATGAACACGCAAGTTAAAATGAGTTAATGACCTTGTCTGTGTTTGTGGGGTAACATGAGACAATAAATCCAGCTGTTGTATCGAGTTACCTGACATGGATGCCAACTCTGTAGGCATGTAGCCCTCTGTGCGGATCTGCTGCCATGTCCCTGTCGCAAAATGATACTTCCAGAGCTCCCTGAATAAAGGGTAATCCTCGTTTTCCGAGCCACCCGACTCGTCAAAGTCTGGGTTGTAGCCACCGAACACGTATAAATTGGTGCTGTCCGCAACGCAGCGGTGTCCGCTCCGCGCTGGAGGGGCTTGGTGACCTGAGAAGACAGAGTTACCAAGTTCTGAGGACGGAAAATATGATTCATCTTTTATTAACCATATATTAGATGAGTGCATTTCTGTGCTGTTTCAGGAGCTGTTTAAAAGGTAAAGAGATTTAAAGAGCTGGTTTGCTGTCAAACAAAATTGAAGGCCAAAATGGAGCACTTATTAGCAGGAAGAAGTAGTCAGCACAAAAACAGACAAAAGGTTGGTCATGAAGGTGCTGTGAATCAAAGAAATGTTGTCATCAAGTATCATAGTAGAGAAATTTAACTTTTCATGAAATAACAGACAAAAATGAGGAAGAGGGAACAAAAACTTTTAGTAGTAGTCAAGTGAAATCAGTGGAAAAAAAAACTTAGCCAAACATTGAAAAAACACACTCACTTAAAACAGGTGTTTTATAAGTACTTACATACTCGTAAATGCTTGCACGCACATACGAATAAAAAGAAAAAAGATAGATAATCTTGCCCTGGCACAACAGCAACAACAACAATAAAAGCTTGGAAAACAGACAGCCGGAGGAACAGAAGCTCGCAAATGTAGGGAGAAAAACTCAACACCCTCTCATGAGCCTGGATTTCGGGATGTGTGGGGTTCACAATTCAAGGGCTGGTGTGTTACCCACCTTCTCTTAAAAACCTGTTTGGGATCCGCAGGCTGGAGCAAGGTTGGGCGAGGATTCGTCGAGCCTGAAGCCAGCGAGTTTTCTTCTTAGAGCCTGTCACCAAAATCACGGCAAATCAGACCAATAAAAAAAAAAACAAACAAAAAATAAAAATAAAAACGCAAGACAATGGCAGAAAACATACACACAAACACGCACACCACAATTTTTGTAAATGAACAAATCTAAATGAAATAGAAGAGAGTTGATAAAGCAGGTCAGATCAGGATTTGATCTGAATAATGCAAAGCGTCCAGCAGACAACAATCACACAGACGTCAGACAACCTCTGCTACAACAAAAGCTAGCGCATGGGCTGCATTCAAAAACTTTACCATAGAAAATAGCTGTTTGAGAGAAAATCAGTAAGAAATATTGCTAAAAGAGAGAAAACAAAATCGCAGTTGTAGAATTTGGTTAAAAACTGCTGGTGTTTTTTTCATCACCGCACGACACGCCAACGTCAATTCCAGCTGTCAATAAAAAACCAGAAGGCTTATGTTACTGTCAACAGAGAGAGAGACAGAGTAATATTTGGACCTAGAAAGAGAGCAAGAGCAATTTTAAGTGAAAGAAAAGAGGAGGATTGAGTAAGGGATGAATATAGAAACTGAGCATGAGACATACGAGTGGCGTAAAACCAGATATACCATTAAGCAGGTCCACTTATTGTTTCAGCTGTGAACATCACCGCTTGTTTCTTCCATAAGGGAAGCAGACGGTCACGAATTTTCCAAGTGGATCATTAAAATCACAAAAACACCCAAAAGAGCACACTGCCGTATTCAGCTGATTATTTCAGGATGTGGGCTATGACTATTAATGAGACCATAGACTCGGGGTGGGTCTTTGATCAACCATTTAATCAGTTCTTTTAGGATTTCAGGGTCAAAGTGTTTCAAATGTAATGTTGCAATGTAATGGTGCTATATAAAAACTCCACCAACCATAACTTTTGTTGTGGTCAACAGGGAAAGATTACATTTTATAAAGAAACAAGAGGTATAAGGATATTAGCAAATCTCCAAGATAGAGAAATAGGTCAGTTCATTTGGTTCAGTAGTTTTGGAATCAATTATGGACCGTGGATCAATAATAATGAGGTCATTGGAGGTGGATGTAATGCTGGATTAACATCCTTAAATCAACAAATCATAACCATCTAACGTCAGTGTGTTGACCAAACTCACCTCCATCTCTATTTGAATCTTTCTTTTTTTGTCCACCAACACTTTTCATCTTCTTACGCACCTATTCCCTAATTCGGGTCATGGTGGTCTGCTGGTGCCTATCCCAGGGCACATAGGGCGAGAGGCGAAGGTACACCCTGGACATTCATATTCCTATGGCAATTTAGAATCACCAATTGACCTAATGTACATGGTTTTTGGACTTTGGGAGGAAACCCATTCAAGCGCGAGGATAACATTAGACAGAAAGAGAATCGAACCCGAGACATTCTTGTTGTGAGGTGACCATACTAACCACTACACCACCGCACCTCTCCAAACTAACACTTAAGTTGAGTGAATTCTAAATAAAAGTAGTTTATTGTTCAGGTACATTTCACTGACCGTGGCAATTTCTGGACCACTGAAATGGGATAATTTTATTGTAAAATAATTGATAGTTGAGTAACAGTAGTAGTGAATCGATAAAGTAAATCATAAACATCACTGATGAACAAATGAATGAAAAATGTTCCCGAAACAGTGAACGTGTAGAAGTGCAATAGAGCAACATTCGGACTATAAAACAGGATACACATGGGGTGAGAAAATTCAATGCATTTAGTGTATCCCGATTCTTTCTCAAACAATTCCTGAATGCATTCTTAATTCAGATCAAATTTGTTACAGGTTTGTCTAACAATTGAATTTAAAGTAAGCAAGAAAAATGCACTGAACTGGTTATTAGACAAAAGCAAGCAATGTTTTATTCTGTCTCCCGACCAACTGCAAATGGCAGCTGACCAAAGGACGGCAAGCCCAGAGGGGAAAATGCATTTTCTTAACTAAACTCCATTCATGTTGTATACAATTGTTCAGTTACAGCATGTAATGAGTCACAAAGATGACTTACAAAAGTATTCACCCTGTATGGCTTTTTAATGGGGTTTTTTTTCCCAATGTTTTTTTGTGTGTTTTAATCAGATTGTTATGTGATGGAGCCACCAAAAATTGCCCAAGTTGGTGAAGTGAAATGGAAAAATGTATACAAAAGAAAATTGCACATGTATTCACCCCTTTGCTATTGAAGCCCCACAAAAGATCTGGTGCACATGATCGGTCAGTAGAAACACACCTTTTCTGAAAAAGGCCACAACTCTAAAAAGCAAGAGGCATCACACCATAAAAACCAAGGAGCTTCTCAAACAAGTTAGGGACAAAGTTTTTCAGTACAAGTCAGGGTTGGGTTATAAAAAAAAAAATCCAAATATTAGATCATGCCACAGAGCACCATCAAATCAATCATCTTCAAATGAAAAGAACAGCAAATGCGCCGAGAGAGAGCTGCCCACCAAAACGCACACTATTGTAATCGTGATATGAAAACTTTAATAAAAAGTATGATTGAAAAAAGCATTACACAGACAGAACGGAACTTTAAAAAGGAGCTGCAGAGTTCCACAGCAGATCATGGGAAAACAAGAAGCTGGACATTCCAAAGGGCTGGACTTTCGTGTTAAAAATAAAAAGGCATGTTTTCAGTGGGCCAAAAGACACGTGGGTGACTCCCCAAATGTACAGACAAAGGTCCTCTGTCAGAGGAGACTAAATTGTAACTTTTCACCCACCAAGAATGTTATGTCTGGCAGAAACCCAACACATCCAATCACCCCAAGAACACCCACCCCATGGTGGTGGCAGGGTGACAATTCACCAGTCCATCACAGGGCCACACATAGACATTACCTCCTATGGGTAAATCACCAATCAACCTAATATACTCCGGAGGAAATCCACACAAACTCCTCACAGAAATGGGAATTGAACCCGGTAACTTCTTGTTGTGAGAAAACCGTGCTAATCACGTCGCCACCGCACCGCATTTAAGTATTGTTTTATATTTCATCCATTTATAATTATTATAGTTTGGTTAACAAGGAGGTAAAGGTTGAGGCGGGTTTGGACAGCTCATGTAAATGACGTCAGGTGATTCTGATTGGTTAATTGAAATGTCAATCAAGAATCACATCCTTCTCGGGTAAATGATATTTGTATATATATAATCACACATAAAAAGAACATTCATTCTGTCGTTATTAATCAATAAGTTAACAATAAAATACAATCTATTATTGAATAACAAACAAAACAGGCAATAAAAACCTGATGGATTCGGAGTGCTTAACCTTTAAATTACAACTCATTATATCCAAGGTCATTTACTGTTAATTATACAGCGAATAAAACATAAAACATTATTTCTATAGTTAAAGTCAAATCATTTTAATATCCCGTGACGCGTCGAGCTTTTATTTCTGTACGAATAAAGAAAGTGTTCAGATATTTATTGTCAAATTAATAAATAAATAGGAAACAAACTGACAGAACCCTTTCTTATTTTTTTTAAACCATATTGACGAATTTAACGACGAATAACTCGCTAAATAACCTTTTTATTATTTAGCTGGTCAAGTAAGCTAACGTGAGTCAGCTTGCTAGCTACAACAATCCTAAAACACTTAGCCACATAGCTAATTTAGCACGCTAATGCTAATATCCCATACAACAAAGCATATCCAATATGGCGGATATAATGATTGTTGTTTTAGCTGTGCTAACAGATGAACATTATTTAATGAGCTACTGTTATTTGTTTGTGCACTGACCTGCCACTCGGAGAGGAGGAGGACTCCCTGACAGTTTCTCGAATGTATTCAGCTGCTCCGAGCTCGGGGTTTTCTCCGTGGCCGACATGTTTGGCAAAGACGAAATCAAATCATGGAAAAGATTTTAATTTAAAAACAACAAAAACACTTTCTTTACGTGTAAAAAAACCCATCCGCCTGAAACAATAACGCGCTCCATTCTTCACGGTTATGTATCCATCCGCGGTAGCGAAGCCAGGACTAGGACTGCGTCCGAAATCACATACGTCCTTACTATATAGTAAGCGAAAAGCAGTATGAATCCGTAGTATACGAAAAACAGTGCGCGAAAAGTTCCCGGATGTCCCTAACACTTCCGCCCGGATATCCCTCATACTTCAGCCTGGATTCTGAAGTAATCCACGCGTTAATATATTTGGGTAGTGGTAGTGTTATTATTTAGTAGCAATAGAAACATCAAAATATCTTCTAAGCCACTCATTCTCACACACACACACACACACACACACACACACACACACACACACACACACACACACACACACACAC
>JAOTRA010000011.1:5784177-5789319 GCA_026260255.1 Pseudolaguvia tuberculata | reverse complement strand
CACACACACACACACACACACACACACACACACACACACACACACACACACACACACACACACACACACACTCCTTTGGGCAATTTAGCATTACCAATTGATCTAATGTACATGTTTATGGCTTGTGGGAGAAAACCGGAGTAACTGGAGAAAACCCCCATAAACTCAGCACAAAAAACCCTCGGCCTGGGAATCGAACCCAGGACCTTCCTGTTGTGAGGTGACAGTGCTAAACTTTGGGGCATAATTTAAAATTATAACAGATTATTATCCAAAAAAACCACTATTACTAAATACAAAGCATTGTGTTAAAAGTAACAGAATCTCTAGTCTATAGGAATCAAGCACAGCTCTGGGGACCAAGCTATTCTGCCGTTAAATTAGCAATTTATTATTTCATGATAATTTCATGTACAGTCGCCTCTCAACAAGAAGGTCCTGGGTTCTATTCCAGGGAAAGGGGTCTTACTGTACGAAGTCATCATATTATTCGGGGGCTTCGGTTTCCGTCAAAATTCCAAAACATGTACGTTAGGTTAATTGATTATTTCAATTTGCCCATTGGAGTGACTGTGTGTGTGAGATTGTTTGTCTATGTGTGCCCTGCGATAGACTGGCGACTTCTTTAGGGTGGATCTGCCTCTCGCCCTATGTGTGCTGGGATAGGCTCCAGCAGACCCCTGTGAATTAGAGAAGAAGCTGGTGCTGATCCCAGAACACATAGTGCGAGAGGCAGGGCTACACCCGGCACACATAGACGAACAACCACTCACACACACACATTCACACCTATGGGCAATTTAGAATCACTAATCAACTTAATTTACATGTTTTTGAACTGTGGGAGGAAACCGGAGTACCCAGAGGAAACCCACGCCAGTGCTGGGAAAACATATGGAATCGAACCCGGGACCATCTTGTTGTGAGGCAACTGTGCTAACAACTATGCCACTTCGCCGCCTAATTATAAATACTGTATATTTTTAATCTCCGAAAAGAAAATATCATTACAAATTGAGACAAATTGAGAAAGGGATCTGGGTTACCCACTAGAGTATTGTTCCTTTGAATCTGGCTGCTGGTTTGGCATTTTTCTAAACGCTGTTTCTGCTGATAATGAAGTACACTGTATTAATCATTTAATAGGCAGTAAATAAATAAAAACAATGAATCACCTTTTGGACAGAATCCTGACCTTTGCTTAGGAACATCATCATTTTCTTGAAGATATAATGATTTATGTTGAATCAAAAGTAGGTATAATTAGGCAAATTTAAGACCAACATCCAGCAATTAATCTTTCAGACTAATGTCTAATACATTTGAATAGATTCAAGACATTCGGTAGTTAGTTATATACTGTACTGATTTAACTTTTTATTTCATTAAAAATAATGAATAAATTGATTAGAACAAGTATTAGAAAAATACATACCATAAACAATTATGTGGTCATGATCACCTGAAAATAAAATCAACAAATTAAAATGTAAAAAACCCTTCAAAACAAAGTCAAGTTCAAAGTTATCCAAGTGAATACATAAACGGATGTTGGGTCACACTAAAAGCTTCAGATATTCATAGTTCATAAAAACCCTTATGAATAAGAACATGATAACTGAGAACAATGAGAACTGATACGGAAATGGTGTTGCCGAAGTGCGACCCTAGAGCCTGGTCTGGGGATGGAGCATGCAAGTGAGGGCTTGGTGGTCAGGCCCATGCCCATGGGAAATGGCTGGGCTCAGATCAAAACAGAGAAGTCAGCCCACCTTCTGGTAAGCCCACTGAACCACCCAATCCTTGGACAACGCATTTGGCTACTGGGACATGGAATGTTACCTCGCTGGGGAAGAAGCTTGTGCGGGAGATTCACAGTCACCGCCTAGTTAAAGATATAAGTTAGCTGCTTAGGCTCTGGGCTTCTCTTCTATTCTGCAGTTACGGCGGGCTTGCTCGTAGTGCCCTAAATCTGCCGCCATGTGTTGGTGTTTTTTCTGGTAAAGGAAAAGTTTCATTTAAAGTAACAGATACTCTTAGCCAGAGCGATTGAACAATTGGAGGTTAAGGGCCTTGCTCAAGACACAGGGGTTGCTTGATGGAGATAGGAATCAAACCCCAGTCTTTCTAATACCAGTTCAACACCTTAACCACTAAGCTACCCCTTCCCCCATTCCATACGTCTTTGGGTAGGGTACAAGTCTCCCTTTGTTGTTTGTTGGCCAAATAGCAGTGCAGAGTACCAAGCATTTTTTGGGTCTTTGAAAGCATTTCTAAAAAGAGACCTAACTGGGGATTTTATTATTCTGCTGGAGGATTTCAATGCCAACATGGAGAGGTGTGATTGGAAGGAACGGCCTCTCTAATTTAAAAAGGTATTGTTCTGTTGCTGGACTATTGTGCTGGTGGCTTGGGCATCTGTTTTGGATGCTTGATATGGCACACCAAACTAGAAGTCTTCATTGGATGCTGCAGAACATTCAGAATACTGCCTACCTAAAAACAAATGACTGGCCTGTGATGCTTGTCATTTTTAAATAAATTTGACTTCACAACCTTTCACTCCAAACATTATAAAAAATGTGATTGGTTGGCCAAGGCCCTGCGATGGACTGGCAAACTGTCCAGGGTGTACCCCTGCCTTTCGCCCTATGCACGCTGGGATAGGCGCCAACAGACCCCCGTGACCCCGAATTAGGGAATAAGCGGGTAAGAAATTGAATGAATGAATGGTTGGCCAAGCTAGATGCCCACCTGGCCAACCAAAGTGTGACTTTTAATTCAATTTAAAAAACATTATCTGTCCTTAGGAGGCAATTTACAGCTATTTTAAGCACTAGCACCACTTTTATCCATAAGTCTTTAAGAAAATCTGTTAAAAATAATCAATGTAGAAGCTTTAGGTTTTGCTTTTATTGCTTGTATTTTTGTATGTTAATTATCATTAACGAATTACAATGTAGGACAGTTCGGTGGTGTAATGGTTATCGCGGTCGCCTCACAACAAGAAGGTCCTGGTTTGGATTCCCAGGCCGGAAGTCTTTATGTGCAGAGTTCTGCATTGGTAATTGGTGATTGTCCATAGGAGTGAATGTGTGTGTGTGAATGGCTGTTTGTCTATCTGTGGCCTTATGATGGACTGACAACCCGTTCAGGGTGCACCCCTACTACTCGTATTAGGCTTCAGCAGACCCCCGAATTAAGGATTAAGTGGGTTAGAAGATGAATGAAAGATGGGGTTATATAATCAGCGGGCTATTTATCTTACTCCTTTCTATAAAAATAACTACCATATTCAGTGCATAGCTGTGTTTTGTGTTAATTACCCATCTTGTTGTCCTTGGGTCAATATTAGACATTTTTTATGTAATTGCTTAAAATGAACATGGTATAACAATCCAATCAAAATTACAAAATTGCACAATTTTATAATACAATAACACAAAAGCTAAAACGAATGTTAATAGATGCAAAAAGTGTCAGTGTCTGTTAACAATGCAATGTGATTATGTTTTGGTATGTATGATTTGCGATTACCTGCTATATCTGTCTCATGATGTTCAGCAGGTTGTGCAATTGCAGAATTGGCATACTGTTCCTGACAGTTCATTGTGTCGGTATTGGCGTAAACCCCATCCTGCATTTCACATCCATTTTCATAATCTGGCTCATGTGTGTCACAATCTTCATACTCACCATCACACTTGTCAACCTCTGCATTTTCTACACTCTTTTCTTGTTTTTCTGCATTTATTTGTTCTAATTTATGATATAACAACCCAAGAGGTGATTAGGTCAAAGGTTATAGACCTGCTTCTGTAAATGTTTATATAGACTTATTGACTTACTTTTGTGTTCTGTGTTGACGTAATAAGAATCAGATGATCTTTTTACACATTTTCCTGGTAACACAGAAAACAACACTTCAACTATGATTTATTTATTCATTCATCTTCTTACCCGCTTCTTCCCTAATTCGAGGTCACCGGGGTCTGCTGGGGCCTATCCCAGTGCACATACCCTGGACGGTTTGCCTGTCCATCGCAGAACCACACATAGACGAACAACCACACACACACTTCTTTTGGGAAATTGTGACTCACCAATCAACCTATTGTACATGTGTTTGTACGGTGGGAGGAAGCCAGAGTACCCGGAGGAAATCCATGCAAGCATGGGGTGAACATGCAAACAGCCCTGGCCTGTTGTGAGGCGACTGTGCTAACTACTATGCCACCGTGCCGCTCCTTTAATTTTTAGGTACATTTCAGTAAATGTTAAGTCACATTTCACTATATAATTATTATATTTGGGATTACCTGCACTAAGAGTTTTTGGTAAATAATTATACCAGTTTATACTGGCTTAAATTGTTTCCACTAATGGGCCACTGACCAAGACAACCTCAATCAAAAGTAGTGTGTAGCTCAATAATTAAAAAATGCTGATGGGTTAAATTCCCAGCCCCACCAAGCTGCAACTGCTTAAAGAAAATAGACTAAGAAAATCATTAACACACTCAAAAAGACGAAATAATATAATTCAATATGATAAAGAATAAATTTAGGTAAGCCCTAGACAGGTCACCAGTCAACCACTGGGCCATACATAGATAATAACTACTCACACTCCTATGGGCCATTTGGACACACCAATCTCACCAATCAATCTAGTGTACATGTTTTTGGACTATGCGAGGAAACAGGCGTACTTAGAGGAAACCCACACAAGAGCTCGGGAATCAAACTGAGGGCCTTCTTGTTGACGGGCAAGAATAATGAAGAATTTATTTAGAATTATTATAATATTATTATTTGGTATTATTATGTGAAATAATTGATTTAATATTTCATAATCATGATAACCTTAGCTGGGATCATTGATATATACATTAAATGCTTACCTCTGAATGCAAATACAATGCTAAATACAATCACAAGAAGAATACATGCTCCAATTCCAGTTGCAATGTAGTACCACAGGAAAGTCAAACCTGCAACCATAAAATGCTAATATAAATGTATTAGACCATTACTGTAAGTGTTATACAGTATGTAGCACAAGCCAAAAAACAAATTAGGAATTAAAATGATGTTAGATTAACTGGGGTGAAGACTGGTATAGTTTTTTGGCATCTGTAAG
>JAOTRA010000011.1:5571755-5581761 GCA_026260255.1 Pseudolaguvia tuberculata | reverse complement strand
TTGTCCATAGGAGTGAATGTGTGTGTGAATGGTTGTTTGTCTATGTGTTGCCCTGTGATGGACTGGCAACCCGTCCATGGTGTACCCCCGCCTCTCGCCCTATGTGAGCTGGGATAGGCACCAGCAGACCCCCGTGATCACGAATTAACGAATAAGCGGGTAAGAAGACGAATGAATGAATGAATGAATGAATGAAAACAATCATTACTGGACAAAATTTTTACTCTTACAAAAACAAAAAACTTTTATTTCTATACCAACATAAATATATACATTCTGTAGGTCACAAAGTAAACGAAAATAATATATAGAAAAATAATTCTTATCAGATGTCACATGTTATGTTAAGCAACCCTGAACTATATAAATAAAATAAAACAAATACAAAAAATCTTTCATTAGGTAAAAATTCAAGTATCTTGATAAATCTTGTGAAAAATATCACTAATAACAATTATCGGTCGATCTCTAGACATGATCTAGTGTGTGTATTCTGGTGTGTGTATTCTGGTGTGTGTATTCTGGTGTGTGATTTCTGATGTGTCTGTGTTGTGATGTGTGTGTATTCTGATGTGTGTATTCTGGTGTGTATATGCTGGCATGTGTATTCTGGTGTGTGTGTGTGTTGTGATGTGTGTATTCTGATGTGTGTATGCTTGTGTGTATGTTCTGATGTGTGTGTGTGTGTGTGTGTGTGTATTCTGATGTGTGTTGTGATGTGTGTATGCTGACGTGTGTATGCTGACGTGTGTATGCTGTAGTGTGTATGCTGACGTGTGTATTCTGGTGTGTGTGTTGTGAGGTGTGTATTCTGATGTGTGTATGCTGATGTGTGTATTCCGGTGTGTGTATTCTGATGTGTGTATTCTGATGTGTGTATTCTGGTGTGTGATTTCTGGTGTGTGATTTCTGATGTGTGTGTGTTGTGATGTGTGTATGCTGGTGTGTGTATTCTGATGTGTGTATTCTGGTGTGTATATGCTGGCATGTGTATTCTGGTGTGTGTTGTGATGTGTGTATTCTGATGTGTGTATGTTCTGATGTGTGTGTATTCTGATGTGTGTATTCTGATGTGTGTATGCTGACGTGTGTATGCTGACGTGTGTATTCTGGTGTGTGTGTTGTGAGGTGTGTATGCTGACGTGTGTATTCTGGTGTGTGTGTTGTGAGGTGTGTATGCTGATGTGTGTATTCCGGTGTGTGTATTCCGGTGTGTGTATTCCGGTGTGTGTATTCCGGTGTGTGTATTCTGATGTGTGTTTGTTGATGTGTTTGTTGTGATGTGTGTGTATGCTGGTGTGTGTATTCCGGTGTGTGTATTCCGGTGTGTGTATTCCGGTGTGTGTATTCCGGTGTGTGTATTCCGGTGTGTGTATTCCGGTGTGTGTATTCCGATGTGTGTATGCTGGTGTGTGTATTCTGATGTGTGTATGCTGGTGTGTGTATTCTGATGTGTGTGTTCTGATGTGTGTATTCTGGTGTGTGTGTATGCTGGTGTGTGTATGCTGGTGTGTGTTCTGGTGTGTGTGTTCTGGTGTGTGTATTCTGAGGTGTGTGTATTCTGAGGTGTGTGTATTCTGAGGTGTGTGTATTCTGAGGTGTGTGTATTCCGGTGTGTGTATTCTGATGTGTGTATTCTGATATGTTCTCCCAGACAGGCGGAGGATTGACAGAGTTATTCCTGGAGCTCTAGCGTTGCTTGTCATTCCCTGTCTTGTTGCACTTGGACTCGTCCTCATAACAGTTAAGTCTGTTCATCATTTTTGTTTAGGAATGTTTACAGCATTTACACACATTTCATTTTATATGCTTTTGCAGTTGAGGGATAAATGTCTATGTTTAGGACCCCAGAGATTGGTACATGGCAGGTTTGTAAACTTATAAAGAAGTTTAAAAAAACAACAACACAAGGTCCTCACCAAGTTGTCCATACAATTGGACAACATAACTAAATTGGGCAACATTACAAACATCTAAACATTTTTAAAATGTTGGAATAAAAAATAAAATAACTGGCTGTTATATAAACGTTTTAACACAAGTTGCCTGTTCATCTAAAATTCCCTCAAATGACCTCCAGCTTTCTGCAGTCTATCCGACTGACACACACCGCAGCCAATCATACACAAACTTGTTATGCCATTCAGATTACTTTAGTTTTTCCACACAATACCACAATGCTATATTTCCAAAACGAATATCATTGATATAATAAGAATAATGTTAGCAACAAACAGCCTTTCATCTATGCTAGCATTTGTAAATCTTCACCAAACTTCTCGGTTTTCTCCCGTGTATTTGCATCTTTGTCACGTCCCACTGCACAGTGGTGGTTAGGATGAATTTTATATGAATGCATTTAGGAATTTGTAGCTTTTTACAGATGTTTCTTTTTCATATAAATATAAAAGTGTCTAAAAATAAAGGGTTATTCATTCATTCATTCATTCATTCATTCATTCATTCATTCATTCATTCATCTTCTTACCCGCTTATTCCCTAATTCAGGATCACGGGGGTAGACAAACAACCACACACACATTCACTCCTCATTTAGAATCACCAATCGACCTAATCGACCCAATCGACCTAATCTGCAAACTGTGAGAGGAAACCGGAGTACCCGGAAGAAACCCACACAAGTGAGTGGAGAACATGCAAGCTCTGCACAGAAAGATCCCGGCCTGGGAATCGAACCCGGGACCTTCTTGTTGTGAGGCGACCGTGCTATCCACTACGCCACCACTCCGCCCCATAAAGGGTTATATCAAACGTATTAATTTCCTTCCTTCCTTCCTTCCTTCCTTCCTTCCTTCATTCATTCATCTTCTAATCCGCTTATTCACTAATTCAGGGTCACGGATGTCTGCTGGAGTCTATCCCAGCACACATAGAACGATTTCTGGGCCGACGATCTGTCTTCGCAGAGTTTGCATGTTCTCCTCGCACTTGTGTGGGTTTCTTCTGGGTACTCTGGTTTCCTCCAAAAACATGTAGACTCGGTTGATTGGTGATTCTAAATCGCCCATAGAAGTAAATGTGTGTGTGGGGCCCTGCAATGGACTGGCAAACTGTCCAGGGGTGTACCTCTGTCTCACTCTATGTGAGCTGGGAATAAATGGGTAAAAAGAATAATGAATGAATGGATGCATCTATGGATGGATGGATGGATGGATGGATGGATGGATGGATGAATCAACAACTAAAAGCAAAGCATCCTGTCTTGTTTATATCAGACTTGTTTATACTAATTCACAATATCATTTCATTCATTCATTCATTCATTCATTCATTCATTCTTCTTACCGGCTGATTCCCTAATTCGGGAATGTCCTATAGCTCAATTTTTATTCAAGGCTCTGTCAGCCTGTTTTTCAGTGACAGTCGGGATCTGTCTGTAAACATTATTTTATTAAACTTTATTGGAAAAGGGTTTTAGATTTTTTTTACAATGTTATAGGTGCTTCGAAGAAAAACATGCTGTGCACAACGGACACATGAAGAGTCGAATAACGTGGAGCCACAAAGTGACCCTGAAACCAATGTAGCCATGCCACCCATGGACAGTGAAGCATCTTTCATAAATAACCCCTACAGGTACGTGACCTTTCTGTTTGACCCCTACAATAACAGACTGTAAACATCGCTGCTTTGAGTAACTACAAATCCGTTGTTTGTTTTTTGTTTTGTAAACCAATAAAAAAACGTCTAACTTTGTCGCGTGTTAACTTTTCTTCAGGACGCAGCAGGCGGTTTCTGACACAGGAGTTTAATCTGCTACACCTAAAGTGTTTAATGGCATTCACTGGATATATGAAGTGTTTACAGAAGGGCGTTGGGTTGAATCTCAGGATCGACTGCTCTTACCAAACCTCGTTCTCTTGGTGGAAAACTAAAAAAAAAAAAAACCGAAACACTAAACAGTTAGCCGTGTGTTTGATGAGTACCCAACAAATAAATCCTAACATCTTCCACCCCCAGCGTCGGATTCTTCAGCTGCCCGATAGATAGTAAATCAATGTGCCTTTGCTGGATTGCACAAACAAGAAGGCATCCTTGAAAACAGTCGGATGGAACGCTTTGGTGATTTAGTGGTTTGGGCCGGAACAGGAAATACAGCTTTTGAAGACGTGCGATGCCTAAGGCAGGTCCATCTCTTTGAGGATGACTGCGGGTGCTGCAGGCTTTATTTCAGAGGACAAATGCCTGTTTTGTGTGGAATTACGAATGCTTCCTCCATGTTACAGCGCATCACTGCGGCAGAACAGTGGGCGTACTTGTCCTGGCGGTATGCGCGATCGAAACGTTGGATGCGGTTTATTCATGAGCATTTTAGAACTTTACTGTGGACAGGGCAGAATGTCAGCAAACGTGGGCGTGAAAGGTAAAGCGGTGGTGACGGTCGCATTGTTTCTAATAGGAGTGTGTTTGTTTGTGTGGGAAGTGTGGTAAGAGGAATCACACTTGTGTTATTATAGCCAAGGTCATCTTTCATGCGGGTTGTATTGTTTACGGTGGTCAAATTGAACTGCAACAATTGTACCAGCTGGCCCACTTCAATAGAGGGGAAAAAACACAGCCAGCCCACTTTTACCACTTTATCTGCTACTAAAATTCCTGTGGCATGGCAGCAAACCAAACCTATCCAAATCCAGAACACAAAGAACCGTCACTGGAATTTCTCCTGTATGTGGTGTAAACCATAGCATACATTCATTCATTCATTCATTCATTCATCTTCTTACTCGTTTATTCTCTATTTCGGGGTCACAGGGGTCTGCTGGCGCCTTTCCCAGCACACATAGGGCGAGAGGCAGAGGTACACACCGGATGGGTCACCAGTCCATCTCAGGGCAACACATAGACAAACAACTATTCACACACACATTCACTCCTATGGACAATTTACAATCACCCATCCACCTAATATGCATGTTTTTGGACTGTGGGAGGAAACCAGAGTATCCAGAGAAAACCCACGCAAGCATGGGGAGAACATGCAAACTCCGCACAGAAAGATCCCAGGCTCAGGAATCGAACTCGGGACCTTCTTGTTGTGAGGCGACCGTGCTATCCACTACACCACTACGCCTCCCATCCCATAGCATACATTTTATTACAAATAGATCTGGAAAAAAGCAAGTGCATTTTATAACACAAAAGAAATTCACTTTTTCTCCTGTCCATTAAATATCATAAAATTATTCTATTCTCATGAATTATGAATTGAGATCGTTGGTCAGATGATCCGAAAGATGATTGAATGCCATTGAGTCTGTATCTTTTTTTTTTTTTTTTATTAAAAATCGACAGAAATGAAACTCTGAATATCTGTATTACCTCAAGGTCATGTTGACGGATGTTAATCATCAAAAAAAAAAAAATTTTTTTACCATATGACTGAATGATCGTTTTAAAAAGAGTGTTGGGCTCGGGCAAAATCAAATATTATAAATGAATGTTATTAAGGAACAAATGTATCTGTACGGCAGAAAGAGAAAGAGCTGAGTGTATTCGTGATGATTAGCAGACAAAGTGCATGAGAATGGAGACCACATGATGGATCTGAGTCATGTCCTATAATTTGATTCTCACTTGTGTGTGTGTGTGTGTGTGTGTGTGTGTCTGTTTCACTTCTGAAGATGGGTTTATTCATACATCTGGCTTATGTACTAGCCTGTGTACAGTATATCCACAAAGCGAATAACCCAGATCTTGAAGATTGATGGGATGGAAGGAAGATCATCAAAACGCCCGTCATGTTTTTACATGTTGTGCTGAGCAATTTATTTTTCCTGACTCAGTCCAAGTGCCAGTATTAGAACGGGTCATTTGCTGCCCATTCAGGTTTAGGTGGAAGGATGTCTAAAAGCTCTTTTGTCCACCAGAACTCATCAAACGTCTTTTCCTCTTTTAAATTAACAATGCCAGCGCTGTCCACTATTGTCATAAAGCGTGACCTCCGGCTCGCGATATATGAGGTCAGTAATGGCAGACTGGCTATCATCAACCGCGGAGGGGTTCAACAAAGACTTCTCTCATGCGTCCAAAGACACACCAGCCTTTTTATGATGTTATTAGTCATACTCCGGTCGAAGCCTACTCTCTGCACACCAACTCAGATCTGAACAGCACAGCTACACACACACACACACACACACACACACACACATATATATGGCCTGTGCTCTCACAATCCAGACAGTACTGATCAACACCATATGATTTCAGCATCATCCAAACACTTCCTGAGTCAGACAAGTCGGGGGGGAAAACTTTGTGACTCATAAAAGTGTTTGTTTGATGTCACATCATGTCAAAGATGCCAGCGAGCCAAAGGGGTATGTGGCATGTGATTTTTTTTTTTTTTTTTTTGGTTTAATAAAATTATTTATTTATTGGTAACAATGACAGACTTTTATCAAATGAGTCAAGTGTATCATTTTCCTTTCTAACAGTATTTATTTCTATTCCAACCTCCTTGACTGGTAGAACGTAACTGGTAGAACATGACAGTATTTACACTTCTTTTTTATCACATACCTAAATAGCACCCCATCAGCTTTGTACAAAATGATCAAAATTGGACCCCCTGACTTTATTTACTAGATCACTAATTCATCTTTGTATCCCCCCCCCGTCAGTAAAGAAATGTTGTTATATTCTTTTGTTATGATGGAATGATACAGTATTATAAATCAAATATTGGGATAAATAAAAGCATGCTTTTCAATATTCTGGAAAATATCAGCTTTATTTAATGACTTTTGATGACATGACATTCTAATAAATGTTGCATCTAATATTTATGAAATAAAGAATTTGATCACATAATGTATCCCGAAAAGTATTGGCACCCCTCTTGTAATTTCCTTTTACAGTTAAAGGTTGACGGCTCTCCATGACACCATGTGATTTGTCCTGACACGAATAAAAACATTTCACAGTATTGAATGTGTGAAGTGGTAGCCTAGTGATTAAGGTGTTGGACTAATACCAGAAAGATCAGGATTCGATTCCCACCTCCACCAAGCAACCACTGTGGGCCCTTAACCCACATATTCTCCCCGTGCTTGTGTGGGCTTTCTCTGGGTGCTCCAGTTTCCTCCCACAGTCCAAAAACATGCAGATTAGGTGGATTGGTGATTGTAAATTGCCCATAGGAGTGAATGTGTTTGTGTAAGTGGTTGTATGTCTGTGTTGCCCTGCGATGGACTGGCGACATGTCCAAGGTGTACCCCCGCCTCTCACGCTATGTGAACTTGGATAGGCGCCAGCAGACCCCCCGTGCAGGATGACTTACGTTTTGTATAATTTATACAAAAACAATAGCTTAGGACGGCATGCTGGCGTGTGGTTGCAAGAAGCAAGAAGGTCACAGCAAGAAGGTCCCGGGTTCAATTCCCGAGCAAACAGTCTTTCTGTGCAGAGTTTGCATGTTCTCCCTGTGCTTGTGTGGGTTTTCTCCAGCATAAGATAAGAAGATTAGAAGATGAATGAATGAACAATAGCTAAAGTGGGATATTTTTATCATTGTGTCTTATTTGGAAGGAGTCAATCATTTTGGAGTTTACTAATAACGTATCTAATCCTTGTGCGCGTAACTTTGATTGTAAATTCCGTTATAGCTTGGTCTGTGCTGCAGGTAATAGTCATCTCGGTACTGTTGCTGTTGCAACTGGTCAAAACTGCCTGTATGTAAGCGTGGATGTGTAGAACTATCTTCAGGTTTCCGGTTACAGACATCATGATTGTGCTCAGGGCTATGATGGTGCTGATAAATATCTCTCCCATACGGATCGTAACTCCTTCCGGCGCTGTCATATTCATATTGATGTAGAGGATCCTGGTAATAGCTCTGTCCAGGAAGTTCCCGATTATAGGCGTTGGCCATCAGTTGATCGTGTGTGTGTGTGTGTGTAGCCTTGGTGGTATTCCAGGTCATTTTCTTGTGGGTCAGAACATGAGGCTGGGTTTTCTTCTATTTCACCAAGGACATTTTCAGGTTGCCTATGTTTAATCCTATGGACAATAATCTTGAAGATGTATAATCCCAGAATAAATTGTAGGATCTAAACAAAGAGGACGCATGAAGAAGATGTTAGACTCTTTTCTAATAGTTTGTGGACACCATAACAGCACAAAAACAGATCTGTATCATTCCCAAACTGTTGCTACAATAGTATGTTGTAGTATTCCATTATTTCATCACTAGTTTCTAGCATGATATGTCCAGCATGACAATGCATCTGTGCACAAAACCCTGGAGCTCAATGAAGACATGCTGTGTTATAATGGTGTGCTTAGAAACTACTACATGGGGAGGAACTAGAACACTGGCTGTACACCAAACTTCCTTTTTTGGAGTCAGTTCCCACAGCCACAATCTAGGCTATTAGCCGGGATAATTAAAAAAAAAAAAAGGTTATTATAGAACTGATAAGAATAGGATGTTCAAAAATCATATGGATGCAACGGTCAGGTGTATCTATGGGCAAATATACCTGAATAATTAGAAGTGCCAGATCCATGCCTACTATCACAAGTACATTCTTTTCAAGCCAATCGGTTAGTTTCTCCTCACAGCCCTGTAGCAGGAAACAGTCACGTCATTTTCAGAACCAGTTCATTCCAAACAGTTCAAATGAAAAGTGAGTGATGTCATTGAATCAGGACAGAGTGAATATTGTATAGTAGTACCGTGGTGTAGAACTGAGTACCATTTCCGAATGCATATATCGTGTCAGATTGAAATACAGGGCATCTTCCACTGAAGCAAGAGCAGGGGTAAATATTGGACAGGTTCTGTTGCTGAATAAATTGGTTTCTTCTCCAGTCGCTGGCGTTCTGTCTGCCGCAGCATTTCGCCTTGGGAAACAATAACCCAGGCATTACAGAACACAAGCCATAAAGATGATGGAAGCCAGGCATGCATTTAATTAAAGTTAAACTTATTTGCAGACATTTACAAACAGACTAAAATCATTAAGTTTGACCATTAGGCTTCATTTAATAATCAGTACATACAGAATACTGCACCCTGTCCAGAAGACTCCAGGTTGATTGTGTCTCATTAACCCCATACATGCTGATGATGGCATCCACACTTTCAGTCAAAAACATCTTGATCTGTTGAAGTTAAGAGCAGATATATAACTTGGTATAATTTGGTGCCGAAATAATTTGGTGCCGAAACCCGGGATTTTGCTAAAAGGCTGGCAAAAGCTAACACCTGAGTCCGGGAGCGTCCATCTCTCCTAAGTAGACTTACTGTATACTATGAAGCACGAGATAAGAAAGTGTCACATGATCACACATATTGTCGTATGTTATGTTGTCTGGCATAAGAAAAGACTGACCGATAATTTTTTTATTATTGGATATCTTTTCTACAATATCGGATCCACCGATATACAGTATATCTAACAATCCTGCATTACAATGTTGCACTGTGATAGATGAACCACATGGTTAAAGTAACTGGTTTGCTTTAATTGAAGTATTATATTTAACATAACAGCAAATAATAATAAACATTGTTTTGAATTATAACTAAAAAGCTTAAACCATATTAAAGAAGAAAAACGTTTTTTTGTGAATGGTTAAGAAATAAATTTGTGTATTTAATCATGTTGTACTTTTAACCTTTTTATGTTTTCTGTATTTTTTTAATTTATTTTCAGTTTCCTTTGATTTTATATTGATGCACTTTTTTTTCCGAAGAAGGAAATTCATTTTAGTATTAATAGTGATATAACTAAAGTAAGGGTGGTACGGTGACGTACTAGTTTCCCAGGCCGGGAATCTTTCTGTGCGGAGTTTGCATGTTCTCCCTGCGCTTGTGTGGGTTTCCTCCGGGTACTTTGGTTTCCTTCCACAGTCCAAAAAATGCGGATTAGGTCCATGGGTGATTCTAAAATTGTCCATAGTAGTGAATGTGTGTGTGTGTGTGTGTGTGTGTGTGTGTGTGTGTGTGTGTGTGTGTGTGTGTGTGTGTGTGTGTGTG
>JAOTRA010000011.1:5414006-5430942 GCA_026260255.1 Pseudolaguvia tuberculata | reverse complement strand
ACATGTCCAAACCATCTCAACCTTCTACCAATATACTGCATGTCCCTCTTCTGTACATGTCCAAACCATCTCAACCTAGCTTCCATCACCTTGTCTCCAAAACATCCGACATGCACCGCCGTCCCTCTAATCAACTCATACAATCCAAATCTTTAACAATGAACAATTATCACTTTTGTCATGATTTTTTTCCCCAGACCTCCTACATGGGTTTCTTGGACTATCGAAAGCAAGCGGTTCGAGAGTTGGGGATTAACCCCAGCGAATGCTCCTTTAACCCCGGTGTGTTTGTTGCTGATGTTGAAGAATGGAAAAAGCAAAAGGTCACCATACAGCTAGAGAAATGGATGAGTAAAAACTTTAAGTGAGAGCAAAAGTTTTATTTCTATTAATATTTGTTTGTTTATTTTCACCGGAATCCAAAAGTCTGTGTATTTCTGCATGTTTGGCTTAAATATTTTATATTATTTAGAAATATAAAGACCAACAGGGGGCGGTGCGGTGGTGTAGTGGTTTAGTTTAGTGGTTTTAGTCGCCTCACAACAAGAAGGTCTCAGGTTCGAATCCCGGGCCGGGATCTTTCTGTGCGGAGTTTGCATGTTCTCCCCGCACTTGCGTGGGTTTCCTCCAGGTACTCCGGTTTCCTCCCAGTCCAAAAACATGTAGATGAGGTGGATGGGTGATTATAAATTGTCCATAGAAGTGAATGTGTGTGTGAATGGTTGTTTGTCTATGAGTGGCCCTGTGATGGACTGGCGACCCATCCAGGGTGTATCTCCGCCTCTCGCCCTATGTGTGCTGGGATAGGCGCAGCAGACCCCCATGACCCCGGATTCGGGAATAAGAGGGTAAGAAGATGAATGAATGAATAATGACCAACATGGCAGGATATAATAATGCTGTAATTATAAAGAGGTGGTGGTAGCACAGCGGATAAATTGTTGGCCCGCTAAATGGAAAAACTGAGTTTAATCCTCACCACAATGAATCCGTCACTCCTAGACCTCTGAGTAAGGCCCTTAACCACTTAATTGCTGAATTGTATAAATAAAATAAATGTAATTCACTCTGGATAAATAAACAATGGCCGACTTTCAACTATATTTATTTGAACAATAATTCTATTTAATGTTTTAATTGACATTATTTCTGTTACCTATGTTTACATGTTCTCCCCGCGCTTGCGTGTGTGAATGATTGTCTATGAATGTGTGTGTGTGTGTGTGTTTGATTGTCTGAGTTGCCCTGAGATGGACTGGCGACCCATCCAGGGTGTACCCCCGCCTCTCGCCCTATGTGTGCTGGGATTGGCGCAGCAGACCCCCGTGACCTTGAATTAGTGAATAAGCGGGTAAGATGAATGAATAAATTTACATATGAAACACTTACATATTCCCCTCTCTCTCTCTCTCTCTCTCTCTTTAAAGAGAAAACCTGTACAGCAGTGCAATGGCTGGCGGCGTAGCCACTCCTCCAATGCTCATAGTGTTCCACAACAAATACACAATTATTGACCCCAAGTGGCACGTCAGGCATCTAGGTAATTATAAACTACACCTACTACTGCCAGTTTCAATGGAAATCTTCAATCCGAATCGGCCGAGCTACAAACGGATCCGTGTAATAGTTACTTCCTGTAAAACAGGAAGTACTAAACTTACACAGTGTAAACGTGGATGTTTGGAAATGTCCTGTTTGTTAGAGCACAGGTGTTGCTATGGTTTTTCTTTAGAAGCTCTCACTTACAGCTGTTAATATTCAGGCTAGAGAAAGGGATATTTGTATTTGTGCGATACGGTTACGATTAACTTTCCTTCGATTGATTTAATATTTTGATATCTGCCAAGTTTAGAAAAGCTGTTACATTTTTACTCATAAATGAATATACAGTGGTTAGCACGGTCACCTCACAACAAGAAAGGCCCGGGTTCGAATCCCGGGACGGGATCTTTCTGTGCGGAGTTTGCATGTTCTCCACGCGCCTACGTGGGTTTCCTCCGGGTACTCCGGTTTCCTCCCACATTCCAAAAACATGTAGATGAGGTGGATGGGTGATTGTAAATTGTCCATCGGAGTGAATGTGTGTGTGAATGGTTGTTTGTCTATGTGTGTTGCCCTGTGATGGACTAGCGACTCGTCCACGGTGTAACCCCCACCTCTTGCTGGGATAGGCTCCAGCAGACCCTCGTGAGCCTGAATTAGGGAATCAGTGGGTTAGATGAATGAATGATTATACAGTAAATATAATCAATTTTTACAATTTAAATTCTAAATTAAACTAACAGCAAATTATAGAATACTTGAAGTAAAACAGAGCAAAGCTGGGTACACTGGTTTCCTCCCACTGTCCAAAAACATGTACGAGAGTTTGATTGGTTGATTCTAAATGACCTATAGGAGTGAATGTGTGTGTGTGGTTGTCTGTGTGACCCAGCGATGAACTGGTGACCTGTCCAGGGTGTAACCCCTGCCTCTAAACTTATGTGCAGTGGGATTAGACTCAAGTAGAGCCCCGTGACCTTGAATTAGGGAATAAGCGAGTTAGATGATGAATGAATGCCAACAGTGAGGAGGACTGGATTTATGTTGCATGAAAATCAATGACGCTTATAAATGGTTTAGCAGAAATGCGTCGACATAGGTTATGTAACGTAGGATTGGTGGGTGTGTCAAAATTAAGGTACAGCCCGTTATTTTATACAGCCTAGGGTTAGAATTGGGAATTGATGCAATGATCCTCCTTAGCCATTTATTGTTAAACCCTTAACGTCCCCTCTCACCCATTTAGGTTGGAGCCCTGATGTTCATTATCCCCAGTCTGTCCTTCAAGAGGCACAGCTTCTTCACTGGAACGGTCGTTTTAAACCCTGGGACTACCCGTGTGTTCACATTGATTTTTGGGAGAAATGGTTTATTCCTGACCCCTCTGGAAATTTTGTACTGGTACGGCCAGAAACGTAAAAAAAAACAAACCCAAAACTGGAATTTTTGTATTAAATTTTATGAAAACCAAAAAATAAATAAAATATTTAGAAAGGTGCTGTTATTTGAATGTTACTTGACCTCAAAGTGCTAAACAGAACCAGGACCTGGTTATTTTTTCTCTGGCTCTAGAGTTCCATCTTTTATACATTGTATCAAAATTAGTATACATATGCCAAATAACCTAACTTCACTGGTTAGCACAGTTTCAAAACAAGGTGGTCCAAGGTTCAATTCCTGTGCCGAGTTCTCCCTGTACTTGCAGGGGTTTTTTTTCTGGTCAGTGCGATTTCCTTTTACAACTGGTGATTCTAAATTGCCCATAGGAGCACGTGTGTGTGTGGTCCTGTGATAGACTGGTAAGCAGGGTGTACACATTATTTCAGTGTGTAGTTACCGGTCTATTTAAACAGAGGTTATATTTTCTTGGTCAATAATTGCCCTAAAGATTATCACATGCAGTATAAATTCATTTAACGAAGAGAGGGAAATCTATTTGGGAAACATTTAATGGTTCACATGACAGGAATTTAGCACTCCATAACCAAGTCAGTTAAATATTAACAAATTTACAGTCATAAGGAATGTAAAAAACAAATTCAAACAAAAAGCAGCGCCTTTAAAAAGATAACACCCAACCCAACATCCCCAAAACCCCCTTCCCCACAGACAGACAGGGCTCACCTGTATGCCATTAACACGCTCCCAATTGAAAACCCTCCCCTGTTTACAATCTCTTACAGTTCATCCTTGTCTGTGGCTTCCTGTGAAACAGATATATGAGATTAGTTGACCAGAATTTTTTTTATTTATAACAATCCACAACTAGAAACAAACTATACATACCGTATCATCATCTTCTGCTGGTACCTCTTCCTCATCAGCCTCCTCTTCTTCTGCTGGTTCTTCAGGCTCCTCTTCAGGCTCTTCCTCAACCTAAGCGCACAAATAGAATATTTAAGAATCAGGATAGAATTCCAGTTGTGGGGTGATGATCTGACTCAAATGTGCATCTTGTAACTCACCTGTTCTTCAAGGTCAACATTCATGCTGAGTCTGAGCATGCGCTCTATTCTGTCTCCGTAGGCCTTGGTGTCTGCAAGTTGGTAGCCTGAACGTAGGGTGGCAGTCTCGAACAATACGACTGCCAGATCAGAGGCGGTCTGATCATCTTCATTAGTCTGTAAATATAAAGAGGTGTCTGAACTCTCACTCTTAATACAACAAATCAGCATCAGAACTTAGAATCAATCAGACTTACAGAGACTCTCTTCAGCATCTCTTTAATGAGGGGGTGTTTGGGGTTGATTTCTAAAGTTTTCTTCTGACTTGCATAATAACTAAAAAAAAAAGAACACACCCCAAACATTTATTTTATATACAAACTAGTAGATGGGGCAATTCTATGTTAAGTAGCAGTCGTCAAATTGACCCAAATCCAATCACAAAAGCTATTTTACATTTGGACCCTTACATTTGGAGAATATTGCCCCTCCCCCCCAATCAAAGCAACCTGCATTTATAGAACTGAGCACTTCAGTGTTAAACTTGCTTAGCATTCCAACAGTGATAACTTGGCAGTGGCATCAATATTAATACCTGGTGGAAATGTCTTTTCCTGTCTGATAAGCCTGAGCCTTCATGATCCTCTCCATGTTTCCAGACCAACCATACTGACTGGCCACCAGAGCACAAGGAGAATTGGTGAGTCTCTGGGACAACACAGCTTTCTCAATCTGAAGGGAACAGGAGAGTTATATATAAAATACATTTCATTAAGAAAAACTAGTTTCAAATTAAAGGAAGAAAAAGAAACTTAACAGTACCTTATCTTTCAGAGCCTTGTCCTTCATCCATGTGGTAAGGGGTTCAAACTCCTTCTCCTGGGCCTCTCGCTTCTCTTTAGCTTTATCACTTTCATCAAATTTAACTCCTTCCTTGGCTACATTCTGGAAACGTTTGCCATCAAACTCTGGCAGTGCCTGGATACAGTACTCATCCACTGGCTCAGTCAGGTAGACGACCTCGTATCCCTTCTTCAGCAGCTTCTCCACAAAAGGTGAAGACTCGGCCTGGAGTAGAAAACAAAATCTTACTGAAGCATAAAAAGTACATTTTATGGTGTCTTTTAAAATAAATTTCAACAATGCACGCTCGTGAAAATTTCTAATTTCATTTCTTTGCTTGCTGATAAAGCATCATCTGCATGCTTACCTCTTTTCTGCTGGTTCCAGCCATAAAGTAGATCTTGTCCTGCTTTTCCTTCATCCTCTCAACATATTGTTCGAGACTAGAGAATCCAGATTCGCTGTGAGAGGTCTGGAAGCGCAGCAGCTTAGCCAGTCTGGTTCTGTTTGAATGGTCCTCAATCACACCCAGCTTGATGTTGGTACCAAACTCCTTCCAGAACTTGTCATTGTACTGCTCCTCTGCGATTTTTTTGATCATGTCCAATGTCTTGCGAACCAATTTTTTGCGGATAACCTGGAATAAAGGAACGTTTTAAAGTAAGCTTTTATTTAAAGAGAGACGTTTACATAATCTTTCCTTCCTAGTACAATCCAACTCACTGATACCTGAATTATCAGCTTTGAGCATTTAGTTCTGGCTTAAGAAAAACCTGTGCGTGAACCTCATCCTCTTGCCAATTTTTTCCACCTGCTTTATATTTATTTTCTTATCTCCCTTAAATTGTGATTAATGGTTTAGGAGACAAATTGTCTATATAACAAGGGTTAAAAATAAATAAAAGCCCGTAGAGCTGCAAATTTGATCTGCAACGTTTTACTAGGTTAACTTGAAACTTACAGGCAGGTGTGATGAGTGATCTCTAGAGTCTAGTGACCCCTGGTCTATAACATCAAGCTAGAAGTTGCTAATTTTATGAATACAACCATTTGCCATCAATTCTCACCTTCAGCAGTTTATGTTGCTGCAGAGTCTCTCTGGAGACATTCAGAGGAAGATCATCAGAGTCCACCTGAGAGAAGAAAAAACAAAAACAAACTCAAACCAAGTATAAAAAAGGCTTTAATATTACTATGAATATTTTATTTATGGATGTATAAGAAAAAGGTTACTTACAACACCCTTGACGAAATTCAGATATTTGGGCATCATGTCATGGAAGTCATCAGTGATAAAGACTCTACGTACAAAAAGCTGCAACAGAGGTCGGTTTTAAGGAAGGTAAGTGGTGAAACTGAGTTACTATGAACCTTCCCCTGGAGGACAGATTGCTGTTCTTTATATTTACACATTGTTACCTTGATAAAGTCATTCTTTTTGGAGCCGTACTCATCGAACAGACCTCTGGGGGCTGCTGCAGGGACAAACAGGATGGATTTGAAGGTGACTTCTCCTTCAGCTGTGAAGTGGATGTGACTCAAGGGTTCTTCGCTGTCCTGTATGACAAAAAAAAAAAAAAAAAAAAAAAAAAACCCCTATAAGAAGCCCCTTGCTGAGCAAAACCACTAACTTTTGATGTGCAATAGACTCACCCTTGAGAAGGTCTTGTAGAAAGCTTTGTACTCATCTTCCTCTACCTCTTTAGCAGGCCTTTGCCAGATAGGCTTGATGTCATTCATCAGCTCCCAGTCCCACACAGTCTTTTCCACCTAAACTCAAAGAAGATTTTAAAATAAGCAAATAAGGTTTCCAACATATTTCAAGAAACTAAGATTTATCTACAGAGTGTTTTACCTTCTTGGTCTTGGGTTTGTCTTTATCCTCCTCCTCTTCCTCCACCTCAGCCTCATCTTCTGAAGCTTCCTTCTCTGCAACTTCCTCATCCTCCTCTATTGGCTCTTCCACAGTTTCAGTCTGAGGGGAAAAAAAAGCAAAAAAACTTTACCATGAGCTTAGAAAATTGTACGCATTTTATTTACCCCTCTCCCCCGACCAGAGTATGACATCTGACCTTGCTGCTCCATACGTAGATAGGGAAGTTAATGAACTGCGAGTACTTCCTCACAAGGTTTTTAATCGTCTCTAACTCAAGGTAGTCTGATGCTTCTTCCTTCATAACCAGGCTACAAAGCACAAGAACAGTGTTAATATTAAACTTAAACAGCATTTAGAGGAAAGTTACATTTGATTAATTTCAATAAAACGTTGAGATAGTCTATAAATACTTTCGAGGGGAACGAGATAAAACTAAACCCATGTGAATCCTTAGCATTACTTACGTAATTGTGGTTCCTCTTCCCAGTGTATCACCTCTTGGGTCCTCAATGACTGAGAACTCATTCGAGTCAGACTCCCAGATGTGCTGTGTGTCATTGTTGTGCTTGGATGTGACTATGACCTTGTCAGCCACCAGGAACACAGAGTAAAAGCCGACTCCAAACTGCCCAATCAGGTCAGAGGTGGCCTGGCCTTCTGACTGCATTTCAGTCATCTTGTTGAGGAACTCGCTGGTGCCTGATTTAGCAATGGTACCCAGATTCTTTACAAGTTCCTCTTTGGTCATGCCAATGCCACTGTCAGTGATATGCAGCATATTCTTTTCCTTGTCCGACTAAAAAAAAAAAGGCATTGCTTACTTTTACTGAAATAGTCGCATGTAGTCTAGAAATCAAGCTGTTTTACTTCCGATTATGCAGAAAATTTTTAAACTCTGCTTTACATTGTCAGTTTCGCAATGCAAAAAACAACAGCAGTCACTACCATTCTCTACTTTACAGTGATTAAAAAACAGTGACAGTCCACACCTTGATCTTAACGGTCAGCTCTTCGTTTGCAGAAAGCACATCTTCATTGGTAAGAGACAGTAATCGGATCTTGTCCAGAGCATCAGAAGCGTTAGAGATCAGCTCCCTCAAGAAGATCTGCAGAAAAATATTTTAAAATCATGAAAATTGTTAACACTATCAAATTACAAAACACTGGCTAATTATGCTTTCACGCCTTTTTTTTTTTTTACCTCTTTGTTTTTATACAGAGAGTTGATGATCAGTTTCATCATTCTGTTAACTTCAGCCTGGAAAGCAAATTTCTCCGATTTCTCCCGAATTTCTTTAATCTGTGCAGCATTTAATCCATCGATCTGAATGGCTTCTTCCTCCCTGTTGAAACAAATAGCAAGACATCTTGGTATGATGGGGCTGCTGATCACAAAGGACATTCTAAAGTAACTTGACAAATTTTCAAAATTCTGACTCTTAAACCATAGAAATATGTAAAGATCTTTTGTTTAAACATCTGAGCAAATATGGGAATGAAAAGGAGGTTAAAAGACATCAAACCTCTGAACAACTTCATCGTCTGTCCTGGATCCATCTCTACTTTTTCCCAGATCATCTTCCACTGTATCGTCAACATCCAGTTCATCATCTGCCTTAACAGATGCTGCAAAGTATAGAAAACCCCCCCCACACAAAATAGTAGGACAATTAGTACCAATGTTAAATGTGCTAATTATAATCAATGGCAAAAACCATAGTGAATTAATTCTCATACATAAAGAATACATCGATTTAATCTATTGATACATGACACCAGAAATCTGTTTTAATAATAGTTAATAATAAAAGAATAAACACGTGACAATCATTAACGTTTCTCCCAGTCCAGCAGTCAACATTTAATTAAGCAAGCTAACAAGCTACATTAGCCTAACCAAAACACTCAATAGTGGTAAAACAAAGAGGCTCTAAAGTGGTAACCTCTCTATTGAAGAATATTTTAATTTAATATATTAAACATTTTATACATTAAAATAGCACAAAAACACGAACAATAGAGGCTTTAGCGTATGACTGATATTGCTAAGCTGCTAGCTAGCATTTCTGAGGAAACTTCTAGAAGCACATGCAAATGAACTCAAGCAGAGTCCCAAGATAACAGTAGTCATTTATTTTTTATTTTATAATTAACATCCTATTTTATTGATCATTTATAAATATGTAAATATTTTAATTGAAATTTAACATAGGGAAGGTAAACAGTATGTTAACACCGCTCTGGAGCTTTTCTCTATTCAGCTTGGTCAAGTTCAAGGCTACGTTAAACTGAAGAAAAAAAAATAAAAGGTTAGTCGGTACTTACTAAACACAAGCAGTGCACAGACAAGGCCTAAGATCCATAACCGCTTCATTGTGGAAGCAGAAACGTGTTATAACACACCGGTGAGCAGATTATAGCCGTTAAACCGCACCGCGTCCCTGAAAACCGTACAAACGGCTGCTGCTAAAGACACTTCTGTTGGCTCGATGATAATCTTGATTTAGAGGAGCTACGCGAAAGCAGTTGACCAATCCCAGCTCACCACGCACAAAACTGGACCAATCACAGAGTGAGTTATCAACACTTTTGACCAATAGTTTCTTTACATGTCCGATTTTACGTGGTCTTATCGTGGCCTCTCCGGATTGGCTCAGGTGTTTGTCAAGCACTAGTTTCATTCGACGGTTGATTCTGATCTGAGATCAGAGTTAAAAGACGGTTGTATTTCCGCCATTTTTGTTTTGATCACTTCATTCATTCATTTACTTCATCAGTTATAATTAATTGATTACAAAGCGAAGAATTTAAAAGCATGTTTAAACCTTAAATTAAATTGTATAGCAAAAATAAATAATAAAATAAAAATAAACCCTCAATTATAATTAGCCTAAAAATCATGCTAATCGCCCTCATTTTGCTTAATAATGCTTATAACAATAAGGCTTATAATAACTAATAATTAACAGGTGCTTTATAACATGATTTGAATGAATGCAAAAAATATTTGATAGCCTTATTTAATATGTCAGAAAGTTTGTGGATCACCAAAAATATTCACACATTCATCTACCACTTTTACATGAATTATTTACAGCATTAATTTATTATTTATTTACACAAAGATCTAGAGTGACTTGGGAGGTCAAACAGTCACAACTTGGTATCACTGGGAATCGAACCCAGATCTTCCAATTAGCATTAACCACCACTCCACCACTTCCCCCATTCCTAAGAGACACAACACCCTTCAAGTCAAGAAGACATATAACATATAACACTGACTGCACCCCAAACCTCCTCTTCGGAATGTTAGTGTCTAATACGTCTTCTTCATCTTCAAACTATTGTTGTTAATACTATTGTCAAAAAAAGAAAAATCCTTATCCATGCTCCAAAATCCAGTGGAACGTCTTTCCAAAAGTTTGGAGGTGGTTATGAAGCAGCAGATGAAAAGTGTGTAAGCTGTAAAATGATCAGTACAGGTAAAAATGTTAAAATATTGACAAAATTCACACATCTTTCCATTCATTTATTCATCTTCTTACCCACTTATCCTAATTTGGAGTCCTGGGGGTCCACTAGAGCCTATCCCAGTGCACATAGGGCGAGAGGCAGGGGTACACCCTGGCAGGGCCACACATAGACAAGCAACCTTTCACACACATTTACTCCTATGGGCAATTTTGACTCACCAATCAACCTAATCTACATGTTTTTGGATGATGGAAGGAAACCGGAGTACCATGCAAACTCCACAGAAAGATCTCTGCCCGGGATTTGAACCCGGTATGATCATGCTGCAGACCTAGAGAAAGTGGAGTTAAGAGCCTTGCTCAAGGGCCCAATGATGTTAGCTTGCTAGCTTGCTAGTTCTGAATTGATCCTAAATATTAAAATTAATTAATTTATTAAGATTTTTATTTTGTTTGTAAATAATGAAACCTTTGACCACTTTTATTAAAAAAAATAAACAAATCAATATATCCAATTGACTGTGTGTGTGTGTGTGTGTGTGTGTGTGTGTGTGTGTGTGTGTGTGTGTGTTGTCGCCATCATCTGGTTTAATTGTACATTTACACAAAGCCTTGAATGTTTAAGACACAACTGGCCTCTACTAATTGTTAAAAATGTGTTGTGCGGAGTTCTCCCTGAACTTGCTTGGGTTTTCACCGGGTACTCCGGTTTCCTCCTCCAGACCAAAAACATATACATTATGTTGAATTCCAAATTGCACATAGGAGTCAGTGTGTAAGGCCCATTCAGTTTGTACTCTTACCTCTCGCCCTATGCCCTGTGACCCTAAATTAAGGAATAAGCGGATTGGAAGATGAATGAATGAATAAAATAGAAATAAGTGTTCTATATCACACACAAACATGTTTTTTTCCTTATATATTTTTTTTTGTCTTTCGGCTGCTTATAACTTTAAATATCAAATATACCAGATACACTAGGACTTTTATTTTAAAATGAACGGCACAAAATCCGGAAGTGTTGTTCCAGAAGGCGTGTATGCAGGGCGCGCGTGGTTATCATGGTTGTCTTAGCGATGATTTAAGAAATTACTTAAAAACTATATTTATTAGAAAATATCATGGAGACTAAAGACACGGAAAACTTAATAAATTGTCAGGTACAGTATCTGGAAGATCAGTTTAACAGTAGGATCTGGATTTAGCGCGCATGAATATGAAATGCGTTTGCGGAGAAGTTCAGATATGCTTTTAATCAATATTTCATAACAGGTTTTTTTTATTATTAATTCTTTATTGATGAACCGGGTTAACGCGTAATATAAATATACACATATCTGTACATTTTGTGTAATAAACGTAATCCGGTACGTTGACGCGCGCCTGCACGTGGCTTTAAAAGGGGATGAAGTCGCATTCAACACGTTGGGGTTTTAACGCTGTTTAGTTGACTACAACAAATCCCGCCTCCCCGACACCGATTGGCTAACATTTCATTCCGTCAAAGAGAACACCAATGAAACATGACCGTTTAGAATATGACTTAGAATCTGCCTTACATTTGTAGCCAATGTAATTGTAGGAAGGGGGGAGGGCGTGGTGGTTAGGACGGTCGCCACACAATAAGAAGGTCCCGGGTTCGAGTCTTTCTGTGTAGAGTTTGCATGTTCTTGCGTGGGTTTCCTCCGGGTACTCCAGTTTCCTCCCACCATCCAATAAACGTACATTAGGTCGACTGGCGTTGTCAAAAAAGACAGGAGGAGGAGCTGGAGGAGAAGCTAGAGGAGAGACAGGAGGAGGAGCTGGAAGAAAGATAGGAGGAGGAGCCGGGAGAAAGACAGGAGGAGGAGGAGCCGGAGGAGAGACATGAGGAGGAGCCGGAGGAGAGACATGAGGAGGAGCTGGGAGAAAGACAGGAGGAGGAGCCAGAGGAGAGATAGGAGGAGGAGCTGTAGGAAAGACAGGAGGAGAAACTGGCGGAAAGAAAGGAGGAGGAACTGGAGGAAAGGCAGGAGGAGAAGCTAGAGGAGAGACAGGAGGAGGAACGAGGAGAGACAGGATGAGGAATGAGGAGAGACAGGAGGAGGAGCTGGAAGAAGGAAAGGAGGAGGAACTGGAGGAAAGACAGGAGGAGAAGCTGGAGGAGAGACAGGAGGAGGAGCTGTAGGAAAGACAGGAGGAGAAACTGGAGGAAAGAAAGGAGGAGGAACTGGAGGAAAGGCAGGAGGAGAAGCTAGAGGAGAGACAGGAGGAGGAACGAGGAGAGACAGGAGGAGGAATGAGGAGAGACAGGAGGAGGAGCTGGAAGAAAGAAAGGGGGAGGAACTGGAGGAAAGACAGGAGAAGGAGCTGGAGGAAAGACAGGAGGAGGAGCTGGAAGAAAGAAAGGAGGAGGAACTGGAGGAAAGACAGGAGGAGAAGCTGGAGGAGAGACAGGAGAAGGAGCTGGAGGAAAGACAGGAAGAGGAGCTGGAGGAAAGACAGGAGGAGAAGCTAGAGGAGAGATAGGAGGAGGAGCTGGAGGAAAGACAGGAGGAGAAACTGGAAGAAAGACAGGAGGAGAAGCTGGAGGAAAGACAGGAGGAGGAACTGGAGGAAAGACAGGAGGAGGAACTGGAGGTGGCAGAGTTGAAGATGATGAGATTTTCATTGGGAGTGACGATGATGGACAGGATTAGAAATGAGTTTATTAGAGGGACGGCGGTGCACGTAGGATATTTTGGAGACAAGGTGAGGGACACTAGGTTGAGATAGTTTGGACATGTGCAGAGGAGGGACATGCAGTATATTGGTAGAAGAATGTTGAGGATGGAGGGTTAGGGTTTGGGTTAGGTAAGCAGGAGGAAAAGAGGAAGACCAAAGAGGAGGTTTATGGATGTGGTGAAGGAAGACAGTTGGAGTGAAAGAGGCAGATGTGGAGGACAGGGGAGTTCCCAACAGATTTAAAAGTATTATAATATTTAATTTTATATAATTGCCTAGATAAAGAATTATCACTGTTTAATATCTTATAATTATTTATTTAAATTCTAGTTCGATGATGAAGCCCATGAAGCGGTGTTCTCAAAACATGAGAAAGCAGATGAATGTCAGGCAGACAATCTAACTATGCAAGCTAAACATCAAGACCATGAAGAGCCTACACAAACGGATACAGTCATGTCCATGTCTACCATTGTGGAGACAGACTCTATGAGCTACCAGGACGTTTTTGAGACACCAATAGTCCCGCCAAACCCTGATGAGTCGATGGAATCCAGTAGACCTGAACCAGATATTGACCAGCTCCATGTAGAGAAAGAGTCTACAGACCACGGAGACGTACCCCAAGCTGGAAATACAGCGATCAACTCAACTGGGAACCAATCGATGGAAATGAGTGTGTGTGAAGGAAATGCAGAACACACACATACTGAGAAGGTGGCTGGAAAGGAAGATGTAGTGAGTCCTCTTCTTGGTGGAGGAGGTTCTCTGGCTCTGCTGGGTCAACTGTATAGAGATCCGAGCTCAGAGGAACTCTCGGATAGGTAAAATTAAATGCATTCAATTTTTCTTGCAAGGTTTAAATAAGGTAATATCTAAAAAAAATAATAATTAACTGATTTTATTTTTATTTGTGAGTAATGATTAGTGATAGACGAGTTTCGACAAGAGTGAAAGGGAACGTTTATAGGACTGTAGTGTGGCCGGTACGGTACGGTTTAGAGACCGTGGCGTTGTCAAAAAGACAGGAGTAGGAGCTGGAGGAAAGACAGGAGGCGGAGCTGGAGGAAAGACAGGAGTAGGAGCTGGAGGAAAGACAGGAGTAGGAGCTGGAGGAAAGACAGGAGTAGGAGCTGGAGGAGAGACAGGAGGCGGAGCTGGAGGAAAGACAGGAGGCGGAGCTGGAGGAAAGACAGGAGGCGGAGCTGGAGGAAAGACAGGAGGCGGAGATATATTCTTTGTGTTGTATTTTTTTTTCGATCGTACGATCACATTAGCCTAAACTAATACCATTCTTTTTTTCTTCATCAGCGAGTCAGACTCTTCTTCATCTACATCTTCCTCTTCGTCATCTTCCTCCTCTGAACCCGTTATTGCGGTAAAGGACTTTGAGCAAGGTGAAGAGGAAGATGGTGCTGCTCCTGGCAAAATGAAAGCACTAATAAGAACTCAGGACGAGCTGCTGTTTGAGGTAAGCGAAGGATGGCGTGGGTGACTATCATGTATATAATGGAGGAAGTGGTAGCACAAATGATTAAGATGCTAATCTTGCAATGCTAATCGGAATATCAGGGTTTGATTCTAAACCAGGACTGTCATGATGATCAACTTTGGGTGGGGATGTATTGTCGGAAATAATTGCGATTATGATGATTTATTGCTTTATTATGTTCATTCATCTTCTTACCTGCTTATTCCCTAATTCGGGGTCACAGGGGTCTGCTGGTGCCTATCCCAGCTCACATAGGGCGAGAGGCAGGAGTATACCTTGGACGGGTCACCAGTCCATCACAGGGCAACACTTAGACAAACACACACATTCACTCCTATGGACAATTTAGAATCACCAATCCACCTCAACTACATGTTTTTAGATTGTGGGAGGAAACTGAAGTACCTGGAGGAAACCCACGCATGCGCGGAGAGAACATGCAAACTCAGCATAGAAAGTTTCCGGCCTGGGAATCGAACCCGAGACCTTGTTGTTGTGAGGCGACCGTGCTAACCACTGCGCCACTGCACCGCCCCACATTATTATGTAATGATTATTAATGACGGATGATTAATTGTTAATTTTTAGGGTCTGAAAACTAAGTTTAGAAATATCTAAATTCAATCATTTTTTATCAGAAAAGCCCAATGCTCCACTCACGTAAAAGTACTTAAAAGTAGGGTGCTGCAAGTACTACAGCTCCCCCTGTGGCTAATAAGTGAGCAGTAATTGCGCTTAGACTCAACGTTTAGGTCAGATAAGTGCGAACATACAATAACTTAATAATTGTGACCTCTTTAATCTTAACACCACTGTTGGGCCCCTGAGCAAGGCCCTTTAAATCTGTAATTCCTGTCTAACAAATGCCATAAATATAAATATGAATGCTAAAAATGTTTCATCACCTTTGGAAAGTTATGTTGAGCTGAATTGTGCGTAGGACCTTCCTGCAGTGGAGAATCTAAACATCAACCTTCCTGAAGAAACTGATATGGAGCCTGCTGGAATCATCTCAAGCATTGTGGATCAACTCGGTATTATTTATTTATTTATTTATTTATTTATTTATTTATTTGACCCGGCATTTTGCCACGGTTATTTTGAACTGGCTCACAAGCTCATGTAGAGTATTATAAACAAAGATGTCCGTCCATATCTCATCTTCTTCTCCTTTCGGCTGCTCCCGTTAGGGGTCGCTATAGCGGATCACTCTTCTCCACACTACCTTGTCCTCTACATCTGCCTCTTTTACCCCAACTACCTCCATATCTTCCCTCATCACATCCATAAACCTCCTCTTTGGTTTTCCTCTTTTCCTCCTACCCGGGACCTCCATCCTCAACATTCTTCTACCAATATACTGCATGTCCCTCCTCTACACATGTCCAAACCATCTCAACCTAGTGTCCCTCACCTTGTCTTCAAAACATCCTACATGCACCGCCGTCCCTCTAATAAACTAATTTCTAATCCTGTCCATCCTTGTCACCCCCAATGAAAATCTCAGCATCCTCAACTCTGCCACCTCCAGCTCCACCTCCTGTCTTTCCTCCAGCTCCACCTCCTGTCTTTCCTCCAGCTCCACCTCCTGTCTTTCCTCCAGCTCCTCCTCCTGTCTTTCTTCCAGCTCCGCCTCCTGTCTTTTTGACAACGCCACAGTCTCTAAACCGTACAACATCCGTACAACATTTGTCCATATCTTATATTTTGTGTTATTTCCCAGTTATTGTCGAGTCTAAAAAGGACATTCCACCCCTGAACGAAGACAGCGTCTTATTCAGCAAGGACAGAGTGTCTGTCGGCAGGGTACGAGCTCTACTTCTAAAAATGTATTCCATGATTAATTTATTTATTTTTACTGTAAATGACACAAACAGCTGGATAATGAAACCAAAATAATCCATTTCCTTTGTCTGACTGATGTGCATTGAACTTCAGATCAAAAATAATCCTTTGATCTTTCTCTCTCCCCCCCTCCCCCCCCTCCAGGTCTTTGAAGTCTTTGGTCCTGTGTGTCAGCCGTATTACATCCTGAGATTTAACTCGAAGGAGGACATCCAACAGAAGGATCTTAAAATAAAGGAGCCAGTTTACTTTGCTCCCAAAATCAAAGACTTCACCGAGTACATCTTTGTCGAACAGATCAAGCAGTGAGTCTGTCAGGTTTCTTTCGGTTACTCTGGTTTCCTCCCACAGTCCAAAAACATGTACATTAGGTCGATTGTTGATTTTGCTAAATTGCCCATAGGAATGAATGTGTGTATGAGTGGTTGTTTGTCTATATGTGACCCTGAGATGGACTGCTGACCTTTCCAGGATGTACCCCTGCCTCTTGCCCTGTGTGCGCTGGGATGGGCTCCAACGGATCCCCCGTGACCCTGAATTAGCGGGTAAAAAGATGAATGAATAAATGAATAATGTTTAGTTTTATTTAATGACTGGCAACATGTCCAGGATGTACCCCTGCCTCTTGCCCTGTGTGTGCTGGGATGGGCTCCAACGGATCCCCCGTGACCCTGAATTAGCGGGTAAAAAGATGAATGAATAAATGAATAATGTT
>JAOTRA010000011.1:5306406-5317761 GCA_026260255.1 Pseudolaguvia tuberculata | reverse complement strand
CTGTGACACTTCTTGGTACCTCCAGTATGATTGTATTATAGTTTACGGTGGTTTGTCCTGGTAATTATGATTGTACTATATTTTACTGTGACACTTCTTGGTAGCCCCACTATGATTGTACTATAGTTTACTGCGACACTTTTTGGTAACTTTAGTATGATTGTACTATAGTTTACTGTGTAAAAGTTCTTGATAGCTATTATTTTATCATTGTATTCAGTTTTTATTTACTCTTTTCACTTTTTCAGTGGAAGTGAGGTTTATACTATCATGCTTTTATTTTGCCTGGACAGGTCTCCAGTCCATTACAGCTCACTACACACACCCACACTCCCTGCATTTGGGAATTTTAGAGTCACCAATCAACCTAATGTGCATTTTTTGGACTGAGGGGAAATTGGAGTACCCGGAGAAAACCTAGGCAAGGTGACATGCAAAAGAGTCCTGGCCAGAAAATTGAACCTGAGACCTTCTTGTTGTGAAGCGACCATGCTAACCATTAAATTTGATAACTATAAATATTATTTTAACGTGTTGCTTCTTAGTAACTGTGATACCACTTTTACTGTAATACACCACATACATTTTGGGTCTTTACATTATAAATGATTTTACTACGACTACTATGGTTTTACTATGCTATTTCCTGCCAGTCATGATGCAGACCATGTTTTTACTTTATTATATTAAAGTTATATTAAAGTTTTTTTTTCCACTTATAAACTATGATATTAACAATGGCTTTACTATGGTACGTCTTGATTATATAGCTGATACATTTTTGGCTTTCTGTCATTGGTCTACTGTTTATTGTAAGCATCCTCTTAAACATCAGTCCAGTGTCGTCTTCTCATTTTTGGTCAACTCTGTGAATAAAATTATCCTGGGTCAACACTGGACTGGGCCAATATCAGTGTAATACCTTGGTTCAATATTGTTATTGAGCTGTTTTAGTCAGTGTCTTACCAAAAAATATGAAAGCATTCATTCATTTATCTTCTTGCCCACTTATTCCCTAATTCGGGGTCACAGGGGTCTGCTGGTGCCTATCCCAGCTAGCATAGGTGTACATAGAAATACACCTTGGATGGGTAGTCAGTCCATCTCAGGGCAACATATAGACAAACAAACACTCACACACACATTCACTCCTATGGGCAATTTAGAATCACCAATTGACCTAATGTGGAAGGAAACTGGAATACCCGGAAGAAACCCCGTCCCGGGAATCAAACCCGGGAGCTTCTTATTGTGAGGCGACCGTGCTATCCACTGCACCATCGCACCAACTTGAAAGCAATCATTCATTCATTTTCTTACCCGCTTATTCCCTAATTCAGGGTCACTGGGGCTGCTGGTACCTATCCCAGCACACATAGGGTGAGAGGCGGGGGTACATCCTGGTCGGCTCGCCAATCCATTACAGGCCAACACATAGACAAACAACCATTCACTCCTATGGGCAATTTACAATCACCAATCTACCAACAATCTACATGTTTTTGGACTGTGGGAGGAAACCGGAGTACCTGGAGGAACCCGGAGCACTGGGAGAACATGCAAACTCCGCACAGAAAGATCACTGGCCCAGGAATCGAACCCGGAACCTTCTTGTTGTGAGGCGACCGTACTAACCACTATGCCACCGCGCCGCCCTGAAAGCACTCATTGTTTGTATAATATCGTAAAGCTGTTTTTTTTTTATTAAACTGGAGAAATGTTCCAATTTAACAGGTTTATAGTGTCTTTGGTCCGAACTCACCATTTATTAGTATTGGCAACAAACAGACACACAATATTATCCCTTCCTTCAAACAACTGTTAGAGAGAAGTGGTAGCTCAATGGTTAAGGTGTTGAGCTAATTGAAAGATTAGGGTTTGATTCACAAGAGCGCCGACGTCCACTTCTGGGCCTCGTTTATTTATTTCCAGAATGATTTTTATTATAGACAGTATCAAAGCAGCTTTACAGAAATAAAACATTTTAATTACAAATTAGAAATTTAAACAAATATTTATGCCAGTTCTGTATGCAGTATTTTGATTAAATGAAAGATATTTAATTTACATTACTTATACAGACCAACTTACGTTTGACCTCTTTTGTACAACTGAGTAATTGTGGGTTAAGGGCCTTGCTCAAGGGCCCAAAGTGATTGCTTGGTGGAGGTGGGAATCAAACCCTGGTCATTCTGGTATCATTTCAACATTTTATCCACTAATCCACCACATCCAACCGCTTTGGTCTTTGTTACCAAGTTTAGTCAATTTGGGGGGATTTTTCAAACATTGCTGCCCTCCTGAGGCCAATATTTCTTAACTATAATCTGGTATTAAGCGCCACTGATCATATTAATCTCAGAATTTTGGGTCACCAGTGGTTTGACATCAGGTTTCTCATTTGGGATTTATCAGATTTAGGAATTCTGATACTGATGACGTCATGGTGACCTTTTACAACTCTACTACTAAATTGGTTCGATAGTTGTTTATGAGTGTATGTATACTATATGTTATTATTTTTGTTTACATTTGGAGTAATTGGTAGACTTAACACGGTCGTCTAACAGCAAGAAGGTTCCGGGTTCGATTCCAGGGCACGGGGTCTTTCTGTGCGAGGTTTGCATGTCCTCCGCGCGCGCGTGCGTACGTGCGTGTGTGGTCCTGCGATGGACTGCCGATCTATCCAGGATGTACGTGCGCTTGGATATTACCCATCAGACCCCCGTGAACGAATGAATGAATGAATGAAATTTAAAGAGCAATGTCTACATTAAAGTATGAAGTAATTAATTTTATATATTAAAATGGTTTTCGTTTATTTGTAGCCCTGTAATGGACTGGCGACCTTTCCAGGGTGTACCCCTGCCTCTCGCCCTATGTGCGCTGGGATAGGCTCTAGCAGGCCCCTGTGACACTTAATTAAAAGACCAATTAATGAATGAATGAATGAATGAATGAATGAATATCGTTTAATGTCATTTGTTGGGGGGGGGGGGGGGACCATAGGAGGGAAGCAGACCCCCGTGACCCCGAATTAGTGAATAAGCGGGTAAGAAGATCAGTGAATGAATGAATGAATGAATGAATGAATGAATGAATGAATGAATGAATGAATTCGTTTGCAGGAGAAGTGTAGTACAATAACGTGCGCTTAATCTGTTAAGAACTGCACATTCCGTGCTCCTTATCCGTTTACGTAATTTCCGTAAATCTTCTCAACAGCAAATGAACTTGCACGTCGTCGGCGTAACGTCCCTCCCCTTTACAGTTGCTTTTTCCCCCTCATCAGCCTTCAGCAACCGTCGGCGCCATATTGACGGTAACAACGCTTTCTCCAAAACCCTAAAAAACACCGTATTTGCCAAAATGCTGTACTTGGAGGACTACCTCGAAAGTAAGTATATATATATGCATGTTTTTTTTCATGGCCGCCCAACCTGTTTATTCGAGTCTCCAACTTGATATTTGATTAAAATGATGCGCAGCTGTTAGCATGCTAGGCTAGCGGGTAATGTAGCTTTTTCTTTTCTCTGGCAGTGATCGAGCAGCTACCCATGGATCTCCGCGACAGGTTTACGGAAATGCGAGAGATGGACCTGCAAGTGCAGAGTAAGACGCTGCAACAACATATTGGGATAAAATAAACACTGTAGAATGAGTTTTAAAAACAGCATATGACATACAGTTTATTATTATTATTATTATTTAAAAAAAGGTAAATTATTTTCAATAGAGTTTTAAGCAGCATCCAAAGTCACGTGGTTTAAATCAGCTAAGGATGCTCAAAAACTATTCTAGTCAGAAGTGTCAGTCTCACTGTAGATAATCTTGGATAAACAAAACTTATTTGGCCGACTAATGATTTTTAATGTCTTTATTTAGGAACTTATTAAAATAATTTTTACTTTTACATTAAACAAAGCGACTTAAACAAGTGCTTAGACTTCTCCATCAACACAATAATACTGATTTGCTAGATGATAGATGATCTTCAAAACTGATGGAAGAAATGTAACAACTGAATCGTTGTTTTGATTCCCATTGTTAACAAGCTACCCCTGTTGGGCCCTTGAGGAAGGCCCTTAACTCCCAATTGATCTTTCTATGAAAGAGAAGTTTATGTTGCTCTGGAAAAGGGTGTCTGCCTATTGCTGTAAATGTAAATTTAGTGATGTTCAAAAATTAGATTGTCTATAATAAGACTAAAATTGCATGCAGTGGTTAAAGAGGAGATCAGGGCCACTGGCATCCAGATGTTGTTGTTGCTCAGGTGACTCGGGTTCCTGACTTGGGTCCTTTCTGGTCCCACCACGCTCTTTATCTCTCCCCATTTCACCCCTTTGTCTTATCATTAAAGGCAAACATATCTTTAAAAAAAGATCAGCAAACTGTCCAAGTTCTTTCCATGGAAACACCTGGGGTATTCACTGTTTCTTCTTTATTTTTAAAGGAAAGTCTGTCCATAAAGAACACGCAAATAAAAAGGAAATTGCAGTTTTTGCAATTCGGCTAATTAGGCAGAATCCTCATTTGTATGTCTGCTAGACTTGGTGATGCAAGAGAAGCAGAAAGTATCACTAACCACGGATGATGGGGGAAGTGGTAGCCTAAAGGTTAAGGTGTTTGATTAAGATCAGAAAGACTGGGATTTGATTCCTACCTCCACCAAGCAACCACTGTGGGCCCTTGAGTAAGGCCCTTAACCCACAATTGCTCAGTTGTAAAAAAGCGACCAAATGTAAATTGCTCTGGATAAGAACATCAACCAAATGCCAAACTGTAACTGTATGATGGCAGTGGTGGCTCAATTGGGGCAGTGGTGGCTCAATTAGGGCAGTGGTGGTTCTATTGGGGCGGTGGTTTCTCAGATGGTTACTGTGCCTAGTTGTTGATCGGGAAACCAGGAAGACCTTGGTTCAAGCCCCACCACAGTCAAGGAAAAAAAAAAAAACCTTGGCTCAAGTCCACTACTGTTGGGTCCTTGAGCAAGACCCTTAACCCTTCCTGCTCCAGGGGCGCTGTACAATAGAAAAACATTTCATTACATGTTGTACTCTGTATAATCATGTATGTGACAAATAAATTGACTTTCAATCTTTTAATGATAAAACCTGTTATCAATGTTACAAGAGTATCCTTAGTAGTTCATGTCTAGAATTGTTTAGAGATTATCAGCACAGGGTCCCAGAAGATGAATACGTTGAGGGGCTTAATAACTTACAGCTCCTGGAATGGAATTTTCAATTCTGTTTTCGGTGTATAACAATTTTCATTCAAAGCACAGCGTCTGACTGTGTTGGGTTTTTTTCAGTCTTATTTGACATCCATACATAACGTAAAGGCTTTAAAAGCTGTAATTAGCAGGCACATGTGGAGCATCTTTCATGGAAACGATCCCAACGATTATACAAATGTCTTATTACCAGCTTACCAATCAAGTCTAATATCATGCATTCACCCCGTGAGACGAGGCCTGTCTCAGAGCAAAACTGTTAGCGGTAATGAGTTTGGGCTGTATTAATAGTGAAATTTTCACAGTATAAAAAATTAGACTAAAATATCCTGGTATGTATTAACCTTTTTTAAAAGCCACTCAAAGAGGTGGTGAAAATTGTACCGTGAAATGGAAAAGGCATGTAAACATTTCTTAAAGGATTTTTTGAAATAACGTCTCTTGTGCTTTGGTTATTTATTATAGCGTAATAATATTAGCATATTATTGTTTTGGTCATTAAGGCAAATTTTGCTGTGCTGCTTATAGTTTGAGAATAAAAAATGTCCGCAACAATAGCAGACAACGTGAGCAGCGATTCAGTGCTATTGTCTACTCTAAAACTTGAAGATACGATAAGTGGCAAAAAATGTAAAAAAAAAAAAAAAAATGTTAAAAAAAAACTTTACTAGGTGTCGAATCAGTATTTTTTTTTTCTTTTTATTAGATGCTATGGACCAGCTGGAGCAAAGAGTTAATGAGTTCTTTGGAAACGCTAAAAAGAACAAACCTGAATGGAGGGAGGAGCAGATGGAGGTTATTAAGAAGGTAGCGGACAAAAGATCCAATTTCACCAAGCACCAATAGAACATCTGCTAGAAATAGCACATCACTCCCAGAGCAGACGGATTTATTTACTATTTCGAGGACAAATTAATCTTCTTACCTTGTGTTTATACTTCTGTTCAGTTTAGATTTTTTTTTTAGCTTAACATTTTTATTTCATTACGGACTTACTAACTTGGTTAATTACAGGACTTGCGGACTGACTTAATGGCCCAAACATTTCCGCTGCCTGTAATGTCACTTTGCAAAAGTTACCTGTGAAATATAACAGTAGAAATGTCTCCTAAATGACTAGAATTTTGTTCCTTTTTTCAGGATTATTATAAAGCGTTGGAGGACGCTGATGAAAAAATCCAGTTAGCCAATCAAATCTATGATCTGGTGAGTAAAAAGGATTTGTTACATTGCAACTATTACTCCACTAGATGGCAGTCATTTTCTGTGAAATAAGTTCATGTGCACTAACAGTGTTTCTTGATCCCCAAGTGTATAGTCAAAAAATAAAATATTCATGGTCGTTAGCTGTGTTTTGTTCTGTGTGGCTTGCTGTAATTAGGTGGATCGACACCTGAGAAAGTTGGATCAGGAGCTTGCAAAATTTAAAATGGAACTAGAAGCGGACAATGCCGGCATTACCGAGATCCTGGAGAGACGTAAGTAAAAGACTGTGACTGCTTTCTTAAAGCAAGAAGAGAAAGTAAAGGTTTTTGCAGTTCCATGCAGTTTTTGTGTAGGCTATTTTTTTTTTATTTACACTTGCCTATTAGTTAAGAAAAACTTGACAAAGTAGCATTTGTGTTAATTTATTTACAACAATAAAGATATTTTCTAATTTCACTTTCTATTACACTAAGGTTCCATTAAGTTGTCAAATTATTAACCTTTCTATTGTTATTCTCTCAACCATGCAACAATTGTTCTCCTGATACGACTTTTTGTTTAACTGCTTTTACTGCTCATAAAACAGGGAATTACTTTATAATTAGAAATACACAATATATGGGTAATCTGACAAAACAATAAAATATTTAACAGTTGAGCAGGTTTACAACTCTCCTCTTGACAAATAAGAGAAAATATCCCTGCTTGCTATATAGATGTAATATAATTTGAATACGTATGTGAACCCAAAAAGTTAATGTGTATGTCACAATGTGAGGTCGTATTTATTTCTAAACATGGCTATGTGCAAATACCTTTACACATTACCTCTTAAAAACTGTTTTAATATGTGCCTCCAGCAAAGTACCAAACTGAGCCACTGACACCCTGAATTAATTATTTTTAATGAGACCAATTTTTAGGTTAACAATTTGCATATACCTTAATACTTGTAAGTGTTTATTGTGCTTTACACTTGTTCTTACGCTACATTAGCTTTTATTATTCAGCCAGTCAGTTGTGTTTTCATATAATGAAAGGATGGAAACTTTATTGTGTATTGATCTAGCTCAACATTCTGCATGAGGTTTTTGCCTAAAGGGGTTTCAATAGATGAAGAGGAAAGCTTATCAATGTTTACACAATAAATGCAATTTGGCTTGCAGGCAGCAAATTCTTCTGCAAATTCCATTCTGCTCATTTAGTCTAGATTGGATTTCTTTTCATTTGCAAGATTATTTCTTTAAATGATTCAAATTCTTTTTTTTTTTTTGCTGCAGGCTCATTAGAAATGGACAGTCCTTCTCAACCTGTCAACAATCATCACGTTCACTCGCATGTTGCTGGAGAAAGTAATACTCGCCACTTTATCTCTCTGCGTCATCCTCAGATATATTTCCATACTTGTCGTCTTTAATGTGTGCGGGTTTTTTTAAAAACAGTTTTGTGTTTGTTTGCCTTCATCAGAGAGAAAGTACAGCACACCAGCTCATCACACTACTGAGCATGTACCAGAAAAGAAGTTTAAATCTGAAGCCCTGCTCTCTACACTGACATCAGATGTCTCCAAAGAGAACACGGCAGGTAAAGACACACACACACTCACATGCAAAAATTATTCTGACTAAAAAGCGATTGAGATGCTGAGATGAACACCTCAGGGATGGTTTTTAACCTTTGTGTATACAGGCTGTAGAATGAACAACACATCCTCTTCGTCCAGCAACGTTTACAATGTGAACTCCTCCCAGTCTCTTTCGTCCTACAACCTGAGCTCTCTGCCAATTGGTCCAACCACTGGTGCAGGAGCCATCAGCATGGCAGCAGCTCAGGCAGTGCAAGCCACAGCACAGGTAAATCAAAACTCAACACACTCCCCCACTTTTCCATTCTTCCTTTTTTCTCTTCATTTCAGTACACGAAGAATTGTGTGTGAGTGCTGTACTGTTTTATTCTGACTGTTTTAGTCAGATAGGAATAAGAATTTTAAGAGTGGTCTTTTTCAACTGTTATCATAATTGCAAAGAAATAACTTTGTAGCTTGATGTAGGAACATCGAGTATAAACATCATAAAGATTCCTCAGGTATAAAATGAATATTAGTTGAGTATCAGGAAATAAGACATATTAATAAAAATCAATTTAAAACACTTTTTTCGAAAATACTCTCAGCATTGCCCTCTCTCTCTCTCTCTCTCTCTCTCTCTCTCTCTCTCTCTCTGTGTGTGCGCGTGTGTGTGTGGTCTCATATTGCAGATGAAAGAGGGCAGGAGAACGTCCAGTATGAAAGCTTCATATGAAGCCATTAAAAATGATATTTTGGCACGTGACTTTGCTTCGAGCAGAGAATCTTCTGGCTACATGTCCTCAACTCTGGCTTCCACTCTCACACAGAATCTTGCCACCAGCAACAACACAGACTCCCGCGCAGGACGCAAGAGCAAGTAAGAAACTCCTATACACTCCTATACACTGGTCCCACCTGCTGACACCTAGTGCTGTTTTGGTTTGATTTATGATTTTTAATGTCACGCCCTCCTCGGTGATGAGTCTCGTTGCTGTGCGCTGATTGCGCACACTTCATAAGCCGGAAGCATTTCTCCTAGGGTTTTTGGATCATTGCCCTTTCTTCCCTTTTTTCCCCAGTTTCGTTTTTTTTCCTTGTTCAAGTTTAAGAGAGCTGATCTCTTCTAGTCAAGTCTGGCAAATCTTGTCTGGTAATTTAAATCTAGATCTGGTGGTGGTGGTTTTTTTTTTTTTTTGGTGGTGTAAAGCAGTTTATTTTATTATAAAAGAAAAACAAAAAAAGATAAAACAAGAACGCCAGATCTAGACTTCGATTACCAGACAAGATTTACCAGACTTGAGACTAGACTAGACTAGACGAGATGAGCCCTCTTAAACTTGGACAAGGAAAAAAAACGAAACTGGGAAGAAAGGGCATTGATCCAACATCCCTAGGAGAAATGCTGCCGACTTATGAAGCGTGCGCAATGAGCGCACGGCAACGAGACTCAGCTGCGGCCGCATCATCACGAGGACGCTCATCACGAGGAGGGCTTAGGGCTGTGTGTTTTTGGAATTTGGGAGGAAACCGGTGTACCCAGAGGAACCCTCGCGAGCGCAGGGAGAACATGCAAAGTCTGTACAGAAAATTCCCCGGCCCAGGAATAGAACCTGGGGCCTTCTTGTTGTCAGGCGGCCGTGCTAACCATTATGCCACCAGCACTAAACATGCTATTTAAAAAGAAAAGAACCTTTATGACGGGCCATTGTTTTTTGTTGTTGTTTTTTGGTCACTAAGGCTCTATTTATAAAGCGCAACTCAATAAAAAAAAAAATTTCTTGACTATGTCTCAGATGTTTAAAAGCGCAGGAATTTCAATATTTTCGGATCAGTTTCCGGCCTTATTCATGTGGGGCATTATATTGGATATGAAGATATATATAATTATTACTTTTTATACTTAGTATACAGATCTATGGTACATTCACCCAAGTTGAAACGAGGGTTCTTCTCTTTTTGTCATTTGCTTAGAGAATTTTTGCAACCTTGATTTAGTATTTTGCTTTTGCATCATATTTAATAATTCAATTTTCTTCCACATTCTTTTTAATGTCCTTCACCAGTCAACTTGTCTATTTGTGTCTGTTTTGTATAGTGTATTGTATAGTGGAGATATCAGATATGGGTCAGTTGTATGTACATGGGATTTTTATATGTTAAAATATCTCTCTCTCTCCACTCCTGTTTCCAGAAACAACAACAAGTCTTCCAACCACCAGTCCTCGTCATCGTCATCCTCCTCTTCCTTGTCGTCCTGCTCCTCCTCCTCGGCTCTGGCACATGAGCTGGCCCAACAGACAGCTGTGTTACCAGAGAGTGATGGCAGTGGACAAGTGGACTGGACTTACGATCCCAATGAGCCACGCTACTGCATTTGCAATCAGGTGCACACACCTTTCTCATTGCGCATATTGAGTACTATTTGGCCCAATGAATTACAGTTCACCAAAGATTTAGTGATGACGTAAAGTATGTTCCTGTTTGTTGTTGTTGTTTTTTTTTTAACAATAATGATAATTCTTCCATTTAATCAGAAGTCCTTACCTCAACCTGCCTTTTTATTAATGTGTATCACATACTATTATTACACTTTAGTTACACAATGACTACGCTTAAACTGAATCCTGGTAATTATATTTATATATGTAATTGTATTAATCATTATTCTTGGTACATTTGCAGGTGTCTTATGGTGAGATGGTTGGTTGTGATAACCAGGATGTAAGTACTTTTTCTTCTATCACATTTTTAGCCTGGTTACTATAACAAAGACAATTTACACACATGGCTGGATTTAAACCTTATTCATAGTTTATTAAATCATGGAAATGACATGAAGCCATATTGATGATTGATACAACATACTCTTGTCCGGAATTATAACCTCATTATAATCTCATAGATCTTCTGGGACGCAAACAGTTAATTAAAAGACATATCGACCAGTGTTGGAATTGTGTGAGGACCAATCGTTAGAAAAAATTTCTATAATCCAGGGTCACAATATAATAATAACAAAAGGATATTGGCTTATTATTTTTCTGCGATTATATATTGCAAGAAGATAATCTTTAAGCAGAGAACTAAAAGGTTATTTTAGATTAATTGAGGTAATTTTGTAAGCGAGTGCTTCTGATTTGAAATATAATACACAAATTATACTCGGATAAAAACAAAGATTTAAATTAAATGTTTCTGGAGATTCAGATACAGAAATGTAAACTCACAAAGTGCAGAAGTTGTAATCTTATTTTTAAAAATGTTCTATAGTATCAGTGTTTAAAACAATCTTTCACCATTACAATTAAGCCACCATTCATGTATTTTGAAACGTGTGTGTGTATAT
>JAOTRA010000011.1:5242063-5267637 GCA_026260255.1 Pseudolaguvia tuberculata | reverse complement strand
GGACAAAAATATATATATATATATATATATATATATATACCCTTATGGGCAATTCAGAATCATCACTCAATATAACACATGTTTTGGATTGTGGGAGAAAACTGGAGTATCTGGAGTAAACCCATGGGGAGAATATGTAAACTCTACACAAAGACCTCTGTGAGGAAACAGTGCTAACTAACCACTAAGTCATGGTGGCGCCCCCTACTGTGAAACTCTTTCGGTTAATTTGAGTAGTAAATATAGGATCATATACATCCACACACAGTTCCATACGATTCATTCTTATTTAATGTATAGGATCAGTTGGAGAGAGTTTGTGCTCAGCTTATGGAGCTCATTAACACAACTGTTCAGTGCAACATGGTCGGTAAAGAGATAAACGGAGATTACAAATTCAGCTCGATAACACTAAAAGGTGAGGCAGTAACGGATATTCCACTTATTTATACTACATTTACCTCCTCCATTGTTTCATTCGTCAATTACTAAATGATGATCTTTCTGTTTAGTGGTGGAACCATTAGTGGAGGTGAATAAGTCTGCTGATTTTGAGGTAAAACACTCATCATTGTTTGCATCACCTTAAACATCTGAAGGCTAAAAAAAAAAAAGTTTTTAAATCCTTTTTTTTATATATATATATTTTCTGTAAAGCAGTCTGAAAATATCCACATGACTTCCATCGCCATCATGGCTTCATGTGGTGCGTTGGCGCTGATTCTTATCGCTTTTGCTGTGTATTGTAGCTGCCATCGCTTATCCTACAAAAAGAACCAGGTAACATACAAACCCACTGAAGAAGTGACTAGTGTTCTCTTGAAGAAAAAAACCCATCTGGTTTTCTTTTCATTTTTCCTTTTTAAGATGTAAAAACTGGGCGGCGTGTTGGCGTAGGGGTTAGCAAGGTCGGCTTACAACAAGAAGGTCCTTGGTTCGATTCCCGAACTGGGTATCTCTCTGCGTGGGTTTCCTCCGGGTACTCCATAGGAGTGAATGTGTGTGTGAATGGTTGTTTGTCTATGTGTTGCCCTGAGATGGACTGGCGACCCGTCCAGGATTAACCCCCCCTCCTCTCGTTGGGATAGGCACCAGCAGATCGAATTAGGGAAGAAGCCTGAAAAAAAGATGTGAAAACTCATGATTTAGACAAGCTACAGCCAAAATTCTGCTTAAAAATATTCCTACATTAGAGCCAAAAATACAAACCCAAAACAAAGAGACATATGAGCAACTGATACATTCATTCATTCATTCATTCATTCATCCTGTAACCCGTTTATTCTCTAGAGAGACAGGGGCACATCTAGGACAGGTCTCCAGACCATTGCATGGCCTCACATAGACAAACACACACACACACCCAAACACACACTTCTATGAGCAATTTAGCATCAACAATCAACCTAGAGTGCATGTTTTTGGACTGTGGGAGGAAACTGGAGTACCTGGAGAAAACCCAAGCAAGCAAAGTCAGCACAGGGAAATGGAACCCGGGTGATTTTTGCCATGTTAAGCCACCGTGCTGCCCCATCTTCATATTTCCCTATGTTTATTTTAAAGTGGTAGCCTAGTGGTTAAGGTTAAGGGGAAGTGGTAGCCTAGTGGTTAAGGTGTTGGACTAATACCGGAAAGACCAGGGTTCGATTCCGACCTCCACCAAGCAACCACTTTGGGCCCTTGAGCAAGGCCCTTAACGCTCAATTGTAAAAGAGAGATCAAATGTAAGTCGCTCTGGATAAGAGCGTCCGCCAAATGCCAAACTGTAACTGTAAAACGCTATTATTATTTACAGATGTTTAACAGCGTTTCATTTGTCCAGATCTAGTTTGGAACACATCTGCCACAATTCTTTTATATCTGCAGTCTGATAGGTTGTTTTTTTTCTTCAGTTAAATGTTGTTGTAGTTTACAAAACCAGCTAAAATAAAAAAAATTAAAAAAAAAAAATCACTGATTGTACCTTTATTCACCAACATCCATGATTTACCCCCAGCAACACCTGACTGAAGAGCTGCAGACGGTGGAGAACGGCTATCATGACAACCCTACACTGGAAGTGATGGAGGTGCATCCTGAAATGCAGGAGAAGAAGCTGGCACTGAATGGAGAATTTAACGACAGCTGGATTGTGCCTTTTGACAACCTTGCCAAAGACGACATAGCTGAGGAGGAGGACACACACCTGTAAAGCTCGCCATCTCTTCCGGCTACGTACATTGCAAAACATACCGGTAGACACAGCAGGCGCATGACGTTGTGTAAAGACTTAAATATTACACCCAACCAAATAGTGAGTGGACTACAGGGTTCTGATTTATTTCCTATGAAACCAATGTAAGAGTTGAAAGAGCAAAAGCTAACAGAAATCTGGGACATCTTTAGAGATACCTCAGGGCTGTATGTAAAGTCTGATTTTGTTTTTGGAATTTTCGTTAGTTTTTCTAAACTTTTATTCACAAAAGTATTTCAAAGATTTTCACCCACTTATATGACTTGTACACTGCTGCACCCGTGTGTGTGTATATATATATATATATGTGTGTGTGTGTGTGTGTGTGTGTATGCTAGTAGCATATTTGGTTTATTGATCACTATGTTTTTACAATAAGACCAATGGATACATGTCTATCTTGAACACAAGTTAAGCCCTATAAAAATGTACTTTAAATAACAGATTACTCTATTACCCATAATGCCCTGCTATGTTATATCTCAAATTCAGAACCTTTTTTTCAGAAAATTTCAGAATAATGAAAAAACAGCAGCAAGCAACAGATTAGCAATTAATCGCTTTATTCCAGAAGATTTATTCCAGAATGTTCTCATCACTGTTACGTTGTAAATGGTAATTTATCCATTTTGTTGTCATGCATGTCATCCTTCCAAAGTTCATTCATCTTGTTTCCTGCTTCTTCTCTAATTCGGGGTCACGGGGATCTTCTGTCTGGTGCCTATCCCAGCTCACATAGGGCAAGAGGCGGGGTTATACCCTAGACGGGTCACCAGTTCATCGCAGGGCAACACATAGACAAACAACCATTCATGGACAATTTAGATCACCAATCAACCTAATCTGCATGGTTTTTTTTGGACTGTGGGAGGAAACCAGAGTATCCGGAGGTACCCTGGAGGAACATGCAAACTCTGAACAGAAACATTCCCGGCCTGGGAATCAAACTCGGGAACTCTTGTTGTGAGACAACCGCACTATACACTACACCACGGTGCCGCCACCGATGTTCCGATGTTAATTCATGTAATAACACTAGTATTACAACATTTACAGGATTTGGCCGGCGTCCCTATTCGGAGCAACTGAGCAATTGTGACCTTTGCCCACAGTGGTGGCTTGGTAGTGATGCTAGGAATCCAACACAGGTTTTTCTGGCATCAGTTCAACACCTTAACCATTAAACCAACACTACCCCCCCCCCCCCCCATCACAAAGTCTCAGATTGAGTTAACGCTTACATTGCTTTTTTTTTATTTTTTTTTTTGTAAATGTGCTTTTTAAATATTTATATAGTCCTACTGCCCACTGCCCACTGCGACGTAGGTTTAGAATTTGTTTATAACTGTGTTATATTTTGTATGTATTTTTGTGGTAGAATGAATTTTGCCTTGTGGAAATGGCAAAATAAAAACAGGAGTCTGATACACTGGAAAAAACAATCCTTTGCTATTATAATGTTATCTTTTAATTATTCCTTTTTTTGTGACCAATGAATAAAAAAAAAAAAAACATGTCCTTTCAGAATAAATATTATTCTTTTTCTTTTTCGGCTGAATATGTTTTAACAGGACGGAAAAGAAGAAACTGTTTAGAAAATCTGAACAAAATACAATCTTTATTCAATATGTACATTACATACAATTTTTCTGTTTTAAAGTATTTTCTACACATTCATGTCTGCCACAGTGTAGTGTACGTACACACACACACACACACACACACACACACACACAAACACACGCGCACACCCTCACATAGATGAGAACGGAAGAGAAGTGAGGGGTTTTCCAGGAGAAAAGGAGTCCAAAAGAAAAGTGTTTTTATAAAAAGATGCTCTTTGCAGGTTTTTTTCTTTTTCTTCTTTTACATTTATCAAAATCCACATTTTGCATTCCTCCAGGAACAAAACCCAATTTTTATTTATTTATTTATTTTTTAAATGCCTCTTGCAGCTTATTGAACTGCAGTCAAATGCAGGATTTAGGGATTTTACAGAAAGAAATAGAAGCTATGAATGGGGCAAATGTGGCAGTTCATCCACTGTCAGTGGTGTTGAACCCGAATTGAAAGAGGGGTATGAATATATTAATGAAAGGAAATGAATAAATGGGTAGTTCTACAGGAGATTAAAGCGATTCCATAAATGTGAAAGATATTTATTTTCTGTATTGATCTCATTTAGGGGGAAAAAAAAAACTTTACTTTGATGTGCACAATTTACAAATACGATGAACCTCAATTAAGTGCACAAGTCTTATGTTTTAAATATAGATTTAGTTCTGTATCACCATACATTCATTCATCTTCTTACCCGCTTATTCCCGAATCCGGGGTCACGGGCATCTGCTGTGCCTATCCCAGCACACATAGGGCGAGAGGCGGGGGTACACCCTGGGCGGGTTGCCAGTCCATCTCAGTCTGTATCACCATATATATTATAAGTCAATAGGGGGGAAAACATTAAAAAAAATCAGGCCATGATTAAATAGGAGATCTTATATACATATACACACACACACACACACACACACACACACATTTCTACATGGTGATATTTACACAGTATCATTATATGGAAGACTTTCTGTAAGTAACTCTTCAGTGTGTTCAGTCGTTTCTCCACAGGATCTTTAAAACCAGCAGATGGACAGCAAAGCAGTATTGAGTACCAATCATTTTAAAGTTGGGTGGATGAGTGTAAGCAGGTACGTATATGTGCCCACACAAAGCAATGGCACTTTCTGTACGTTTGCAGTGAAGTTTAGTGGACAATTTCACTGCAGGAATTTTCCAAAGCAGGAATGTGAATTGTTTCTATCTTGTTTTTGAGTTGAGAAATTCTGTGGAAACGTTTCTGACCGAGTCACAAAAATGCACAATACTGCTATGGCACAAATGAAAATTTAAAAAAATAATAAAAACAGAGAATGTAAACAGATAATGTGATGGATTATTATAGCTAAAATGTGCTTGTTACTGGTGTAATAATTGGGTTGACCTGTTAACTGAATGAGGGCATTACACAAATATCTTCATTTCTAATGGGTAAAACTGAGAAAGAGTTCAAAATCACAATCACCTTCAATTGGCAAAAATGTTTCCAAAAATAATTAAATAAGAAAAATCAATTTAGACACTCAATAAATCAGCTGCTTTTCCAACTTGTGTGAAACACATACTATTTATAAAAAAAAAAAAAAAAAATTTGTGAGATTTGCGATGCGTGAAAAAATTAAATGCACACAGATGCTGCAGACACTCCAATGACTTTATAATTCATAATTGGGTGAATTAAATACTAAAGGATGCGGGTTTGCTCCAGTTTTGTTATTTTGGTTAAATTACTATAACAGATGATATAGAAACACCTTCCTGATTGTGAAGAACCGGAACAGTGTCGGGTCAGCATGGGCGATTCTGAAGTGGATGTAAAAAAATAACTTCTCTAGGTAGTGGAATAAGTCTTAGAGACATCAAGATTGATGGGTGAGCGCTCAGCGAGCGTGGCTACAGGGTAATAAGGTCGACAAGGTTACCCTTGGGTGGCGTCATGTTGTCTGGGAAGAAGTTTACCAGTGTGTCAAAGAGCTGTGTACGCTGGGCATACGTCTGATCGACATCAGAAAAGCCTGAAATGTTCACAGAGAATAATATCATTCAGTTAAAAATTAAAATAAAAAAAAAAAGAACATTTGACAGATTTTCTTCTGTAAAAATCGAGACACTGACTCTTTACCTAATGGGATGAAGTCTGAGCTGGACTTAAAAAGTGCTGAGGGCAGGAGCTGAAACTGCAAAACCAAAGTCATTTCACATTACTAATCACTGATGGGCACAAAATATTTACTCACATTTACCTAATGATTGTTTTGGTGACCCTGTGCAAAACTATGTTAGTTACAGTTTGGCATTTAACAGACGTTCTTATTCAGAGCGACTAACACATTTGCTTGGTGGAGGTGGGATTCGAACCCCGGTCTTTCTGGTATTAGTCCAACACCTTAACCACTAGGCTACCCCTTCTCACAATATGTAGCGTTTTGTTTTGTGTAAGTCTGGGTTGTGTAGCACTTTGATACCCGACACTAGTGGCGGGGCGGTGGTGTAGTAGTTAACACAGTCGCCTCACAACAAGAAGGTTCCGGGTTCGATTTCCGGACCGTGGATCTTTATGTGTGGGGTTTGCCTGTTCTCCCTGCGCTTGTGTGCTCCGGTTTCTTCTCACAGTCCAAAAACATATAGATGAGGTGGATTGGTGATTGTAAATTGTCCATAGGAGTGAATGTGTGTGTGAATGGTTGTTTGTCTATGTGTTGCCCTGAGGTGAACTGGCGACCAGTCCAGGGTGTACCCCGCCCCTCGCCCTATGTGCGATGGGATAGGCACCGGCAGACCCATGTGATCCCGAATTAGGGAATAAGCGGGTAATAAGCTGAATAAACGAATATGACACTAAACCTTCTTGAACCTGAACAGGGGATTGCCTTTAAAGATACTTTATTGCTCAGTTAGTTATCTGTATTTCTAAACCTTTGTAAATAATAATAATAATAATATGACCCAGCATTTCTGTCAGCAAGTCATTTGACCTTTTAAACCTTCTCATGGTTTTTCTTTGTAAACCACAATAAAATCTACACAGTTAACCAAAATCAATGTTTCAGATCATGTTCCTCTTGTATGAACACTACCTGAAGTTCTTAACTTCAGCTGCATGTCCGATTGATGGAAAACCACATGAATGAGCAGATCTATTAGTCCTCACCTCTTTAGTTTCATCAGGGTCCGAATGGTCCACAGTTAGGGAGAGGTCATTCTGTAAGTACTGTAGAGCACTCAGTGGCTCAGTCTGGGCCTTCTCCTCAAACCTGGAATATAAATGTTCAGTAAGCTGTGCATGACATCGGCTTTAACACCGTCTCACAAGATACTAGATTAATCTGCCTCAAGGCTTTTCTCAGTTCTAGTGAAATACAAACCGTTCAACAACAAAAAAAACAATCAAGCCCCTGTTTTCAAATAAACTTTATAATTTAGCACTTAATAAAGGTAAATATTACTTTAGGATTTAATGCCAACTTCCTCTGCTATTTAAAAAAAAATGGATTATGTTATAAAATTATGTTGTATGCTAGGGTACTCAACAAAGACTTGAGAGAAGTGCAATAACTATAGCAAACCAGCAGAGGGAGCTAACATACCAGAAGTCTACTTTAATCCGATTACTGATATATTTCTTATATTATTTCTAGCACTACTAATAACAAATCAAAACAGAAAGAAGACTTTTGTCAAGCCAATTATCTAAAATAGATATTAGATAATTAGATAGATAATACTGTAACCAACAATACTCCAGCTTAATACTAAGTCAAAGTGATTAAGTCTGTAACTGTAACATACACCACCAATCTGACCGATATTACCGATTTCTGCACATTTATTTGGCTAACGCTAACAGACTCCTAACATTACACATGTAACTTTCAAATAAAGTTTATAATGTACTGCTGCTGTATTTTAATCTTGAATTTTCCCAATGATGTTTCCCCTAAATCTGGGAAATTCCTACATATTCAGTATCAGTTTATTTCAATTACTAACAGCAGTAATGCTAAAGGGCAAACCTAAGCATTTTATGACTGACTATAAAAGTGTATTTTAAAGTTACTGAAGTCTTTCCTAAACAAGATATACATTTGACCAGGTCAGTGTTGCCAGATTGAATTGAAGATCTCCAGCTTAATAATAATACTAATCCCACCCATTGTATCAAAACGCAACTCAGATTTGATCAACCCGCTCAATGTGTTTGGGATCAGACTAAACTGATGAAAAGAAGTCCTACTAATCAGAAAACCGCTCTTAATCTGGTAACACTGACACTGCAGTCAATAAGCAGTAAGGGGCGTGTCAGACAGAAAAAACAAAACTTACATTGGATGAAAAAATGTGCTACTTTTTAATACAATCTTAATAAGATAACAGATATGTGTGTGTGTTTTTTTTTTTTTAAAGAAAAGGCTCTTGGAGGTCTATTATTTGTCAAAATTGTCAAAGCAGACAATATTACTCATATTAATGTACCTGTATTTGCGGATAAGATATTTGCAGTGTCTCAGTAAGTACTCTTTGGATGGGCGGCAAAGTTTCAGAGACCAAAAATCATCCAGTCGCATCTTAGGAGAACTAGACTTTCCTGGGTTTCCCCCAAACAGGTAATGCACCTGAAACCAAAATGCCCATTAATGAACAAGTGTAAATATCCAGCAAAAAAAAAACCTAAAACCACTGTCTTGATTGTTCGACATTAGAGGCGGACTTGGGGGAATGACTTCACAGAGGGCGATCCCTGGGACAGGAATTCTCTGTGTACACTTTTATTTCTAATTCCTCTACTGAGTAAATACTGTCTAAATCTTTGATCAACATTTTAAGCAGGATTGGAGTTTCTATGTTTGGATTGGAGTTTCTATCATTCAGAGCTGAAGCTCTGAATGATACATGGAGACACCAGATAATGAGAACATTGTTATACAATCAAACTTAAATAATTATGTAAAGACACACGTTACTTCAGCTAAAACCCCTGCAATGGGGTGTGAAACTCTGCATTACTCATGATGGTGAACGAACACAAATAGTTGGCAATAAACCCGCCACATGCCAAGTTTTTCACCTCATCTTTTTTTTAGAATCAGCTATTGAAAAGTGTTGCCGTCATTGTTCATTTTGTTGCTGAAATGTGTCAATTTTCATCACTGATGAAAAGGAAACAATAACTAAATATAAATCCTGTCACTGACCTGCACTAACTAGAAACGTGTCTGTTAGATTATACATTAAATATAGAGACATTGTTGCTCTCCTTGAATGTTATCGGTTAAGTAATAAAATGAAAAACGAAAGATTGATAACATTAACAAGTTAGTGTTGTTAGATTTAGAAGTGAACCAATCTGCTTTTTAAATAAAATTTTAGATAGAATTCATTCATCTTCTTACCCGCTTATTCCCGAATCCGGGGTCACGGGGTCTGCTGCGCCTATCCCAGCACACATAAGGCGATAGGCGGGGGTACACCCTGGACGGGTCGCCAGGGCAACACAAAGACAAACAACCATTCACATACACATTCACTCCTATGGACAATTTACAATCACCCATCCACCTCATCTACATGTTTTTGGACTGTAGGAGGAAACCGACGCAAGCGCAGGAAGAACATGCAAACGCCGCACAGAAGGATTCGAACCTGGGACCTTCTGGTTGTGAGGCGACTGTGCTATCCACTACGCCACCGCGCTGCCCGAGATAAAATTAAATGTTTCTTGTTCACTGAGCTCTTTGACTCTATTGTTCTCTGATCTCTACTATTCTGTTCTGTTCAATATAAAAGATTTTTCCTCTTTTTTTTTTTTTTTTAAAATGTTACCTTGTGCAATTCATCATACACGAGCTGGTGAGCAAACCGAGGACATGGCTCTTCCTCTTGCAGTGTCTTGCTGGGGTTCTCCTTTACAGTCTGATCATTCTTATACACACACGACCTGTCGGAAGGAAAATTAAACATTTCTTTATATTAACAACCAACAGCGAACCTTACGACCAAACTATTGTTGCGTAATCATACACATAGTTACGTTTTTTTGGCTGACGTGTGGGCAGAACATGTCAGCTCCCACCAATAGTCAACATTTTCATTAAAATTATTCAACAAGAAGATTCCGGGTTCGATTCTCCAGCCGGGGATTTTTCTGTGCGGAGTTTGCATGTTCTCCCAGCGCTTGGGTGGGTTTCCTGCCGGTACTCCCGTTTCCTCCCACAGTCCAAAAACATGTACATTAGGCTGATTGGTGAGTCTAAATTTCCCATAGGAGTGAATGTGTGTGTGAGTGGTTGTTTGTCCATGTGTGCCCTGTGATGGACTGGCAACATGTCCAGGGTGTACCCCTGCCTCTTGCACCTATATGCGCTGGGATAGACTCCAGCAGACTCCCGTGACCCCGAATTAGGGAATAAGCGAGTAAGAAGATAAATGAATAAATAAATAAATAAATATGACTTGTCTATAAGGTTGACCGTGTCCATTTAAAGGACATTTGCTAGTAGCTGTATGAATCAACAACAGAAGCTGGACTAGCATAGCTGAAAAAGCTATTAAAGCTGCTCTTTAACAGAACATTAACTCATAATTTGACAGATCTGGCAGTAACCAAGCCCGAATGTAAATTAAATGCTTGAACGGAACTACATTTTTCAAGATGCAAATTGAACCTAAAACAAAATGTGATTTATCATAGTTACTTCACGGTTTAATAAGATGGCAATTACTTTTTCACAGGGCCATGCAAGTTTGCATAGGAAAATACCTAAATAAATAAAAAAAAATCTATTAACACAATTGTGTGTTGCTTTATCTTTGTCTATTATTTAACGGTTTGGTGATCTAAAACAATCCAGGGGGCAAATACTTTTTTTTTTTCTTTGCATATTTTTTTCCCCCATTTTGACAATCTGAACAGACTGGGATTCCCTCTAAGAAAACATATGTTCAGACAGCCAGACAAGAACCGTGAGCCATTTTTAATAGGAACTTATTTATAAAGATTCTCTTGATTGCACACACTTCCAATTTCTCAACAACCATCAAGTTTCAGTTGCTGAGAATCCAAACTGTAATAGAACATTTTGGTTCATTAGTTTCATTCCAACAGGTATTTTTTGTAAGACTATTTCATACAAATGTTTACTTTGGTGTTGCTTCATCGAGAATTAACTGTGTGTGCAGAGGCAGACAAATCGGTAGCTTGGAGGGACAAGCACATTGACAATTTAGAATCACTCCGGTGGGAGGAAACCGGAGTACCGAGAGGAGACCCACGCAAGCGCAGGGAGAACATGCAAACTCCGCACAGAAATATCCCCTGCCTTGGAACCGAACCCGGAACCTTCTTGTTGTGAGGCAACCGTGCTATCCACTACACCACCGTGCCGTGTATACATTTCATACATAAAAAAAGATGGGAATAAATATATAGACAACTCATACAATCATTATGTTTAAATGAATATAATTGATGACTTTCCATAATTGAGTGTAAGAGACTTATAACGAGAGTCGTTTTTTGCAAAAAACTACCTACCAATTGTTGCGAGCGATGTCATATATCCAGAATGAGTTGCGGACATTCTCCTCTCTTTTGTCTTTGTCCTTGCTAAGGCCTGAGAGAACATGAATCTCATTCAGTTCTGGGTCAATGGTGGCCCGCTGGGTGAAGCCAGTCATTGGTACTGAAACAGAAAAGTTGCAGGGTGCTCAGTAACGCATTCAACTATTCCGATTCCGATTGGATTTTACATCATAGAGAGGAAAAGGTAGAAAAAGCGGTGTAGAAAATGGTGTAGTAACAGCAGGCTACATGACAACAATTCGCAGAAATCATTATCCAAAGTATTTCCTCCTAAATTCTCTAGAAAGCAATTTAATCTAATCCAGTAAAATCTTGAATAAGGATGTGGATAAGATTGTAACCAGCAGAGATCTGTCACACATTATAGGCTTCAGTAAATGCAGAGTGTCATGGGAAATGGAAACACAATACATCATAATGCACTGATACCAAAGCCTCCCCAAAACTAGTCCAACCGTAGACTTGTACACTCGACTGGCCAAGATCCCAGTTCTGAACAATAAGAGACCTGGCGCTAAAGTGGAAATATTTTTCATGACTCCAGGAGACAGCAAGATAAACATTTGAGACTGATTATGTGTACAGTGTTTGGACTTGCTGCTTCCTTTTCTGGTGAAAAACATTCTGTTCTTTCTGTCTGTGTTCTCACTCACTGCCACTCCTCTCTCGCTTTCTGTTTCAATCTTTTTTACACACACACACACACACACACACACACACACACTCACACTCACACTCACACTCACACTCACACACACACACACACACACACACACACACACACACACACACACACACACACACGTACGTAGAGGCCATTTTATACATATTACGTCAACGGGCCTATTGATGTTTTAAAACTGTTTATGAGGACAGGAAATGTGTCACTAGCCGTGTCTGAGTTTCCTTTTCATCCTCTCGGTTTTATATTGCTGACAAAGAGAATGATGACACAAAGATTTTATTACAAATAAACAACACATAAAAGCAACATCAGAAAGCAGGCCATGCCTTGTAGCTAATAAATCTTGTTTTGTTTGAAAATAATTACAATTCAAATGTAATTTATCTATAAATGTGTGTAATATCATTTTATCAACAATAAAATTACCATCGGGTTTATAAAGTACCAGAAGCTGTGGCGGTGTACAGGGATTTCTAAGAACTAAGCTACTTTGCGAGAACAGTCAGCTTCTCAGAATTTGACGCATGCCACCAGCGTACTGCCGCAGATGACGGAACTGTCAGTAATAGGAAACGTTTACTGATTTTTACTAATCTCTCTCTCATGTTAGTGATCATAAAATCCAACAAGTCACACTCGAAATTCAGACACTTAATAATCAAAACAAGGAAAGAGCTTCTAGATTAGGGAGGCAACATCACCACATTGTGTACATCTGTAATAGTCACATGGCAGGATGTGTAATATCAAGTGGAGATTATATTAAACTATACCACAGTTCCGTTTTACATTTGATTACTTAACTTCTGTATCTGAATCTCCATAACATAAAGCCATGTTTATTTAAATGTACATCATTGTTCTATTGCATTTATCTAGGATTATAATTTGTGCATCGATTTTTTTTTTTATGCATGCGGATGAACTCAAAAATTAACCAATCATTCTGAAACAAAAAAATATTTTTAAATAGGAGGTATTCAAGTCCATTTCATTTCACGACTCAATATATATTATTGCAAAATATTGCAATGTCCTTTTCTCCCCAATATCATGTAGCCCTACTCCAGCATCAGTGCTTTATAACTTTTCCAGAACAGATGGCAGTAGAATTGCTATGTATCGATGCCAAAATGCAGGGGTGTCAAACTCTGTTCCTGGAGGACTGGTGTCTTTTAAACAAGCTCAAAAGAAAGCTAACCTCTGCAGTAACTGTTTGACATCCAAATTGTCTGTTTTGCCATAAAGAAAAGAAAAATGGTTGACAATTGTTTTTCATAAAACTCCACGACAAATAATATTTTGGTATAAAATATTTTTCAATTGTAAAAAGCGCTATACAAATAAAATTGAATTGAACGTTTTGTCTATTGTTAATTCATTTTCGTAACAGTAAAATTATAAAATGTTCCATATCTTCTTAATGTTTTTTTTTTTTTTTGAAAATGTATGTTTAGAAAATATTAAACAATTTTAATGCTTGACAATCATTTCCTAAATATCGACACAAAATGAAACTTGTATTTTGGCATCCTATTAAATATCACTGCTGTTGTTTTACCATTGTCAAATAAGCTGTCGGACAGACAGAGTAAAGATGATGTACATACTGTACAGTAAGTGATTATCTTTCCCATAATGCTCAGTTACAGTAAACAGTGGTGACCACATGCCTGTCTGACTCTAGTCTATTTCTAAACATGAGGTCATTCCTCTTCTCCAGAGGTTTACACATGAATACAACCTGTACTAAATCACCCTAAATATTGCATATATTGAAAATAAAGTTAGTTAGTTATCGTTAGTTCAGAATTTTTTAATAAATATAAATAAAAATGTATTTATTTTTATCTACATTAGTTATGGTATATCCTTACCCATGCCAGAGTCCTTCTTGGTGCCATCTGAGATGATCTCTACATGGTCAGCATCCACATCATAGCTGAAGAAGTCATTCAAGTAAGTCTTGGACCTTTGACCTCCAAACACATACAAGCAGCGATTCCTCTGAAAAAAAAAAACAAAATACATGACATCATTACAGTACTGTATTACCTAATACCATAAACAAAAACATCTTAAAGCAGTAATCAAATCCTGTTAACAAAAGAAATATATACATTATATACATTAAAGATACAAATTTTAAAACCAATGTGTAAAGAACTAAGTAAGGTTAACTTTTTCAAAGCTGAGTAATCCAATTTTTGCTGGTCTGGGAAACCCAAAAAACTAAAATTATGTGAATGTAAGAAACACAAAACAATTGGCTATATTAAGTAATAAGATGCACCAATATAATACTGGTATCGGAATCGGGCCCAATGCTGAGCTCATGTATTTGTAAAAAAACACTACAAAACCAGAGACAGACTTTTAGATGACTTCATTGACAGAACTAGAAGTACCAGGAAAAGAGTATCTGTACTCGTATCAGGGCTTTAGATAAAATAATTAAGGGTAGACTTGTGTATGTGTCTGCAAAAAAGCAGTGTCACAGTCAGACTATCCACCATACAGTTACAGTTAAGCATTTGGCCAACGCCCTTATCCAGAGCAACTTACAACTGAGCAATTGGGGGTTAAGAGTCTTGCTCAGGGACCCACAGTGGTGGCTTGGTTGTGCTGGGATTCAAACCACGGTCTTTCTGGTGTTAGTCCAACACCTTCACCACCAAGGCACCACTTCCAACCATGAGCTACAAAAAGTCATAGAAAGATCATGTCTATGTTTTGAACGTAATGATTTTTTTTTACTGTGGACCAAAAGCAGCTATTAACATATAAAATTAGATTCATTTATCACTCCTAATGCTAATTTAAAACAAAAAAGTCATCAACATTTGATATATATATATTTTTTTCCATATTCAACACTGGTGAACTAACCGTGTGAAAAAGCATGCAGTGGCCTATGCGAGACTGCACATCCTCAGGACCTGCGTTACACGAGTCATCCCTTAAAAGGCTCCAGGTACCTGCTTGACAGTGATACGCATAAAGGCCACTAAACTGCGGTTCTGATGTGCGTCCATCATCAACACTGCCATTACACGTTAGGATCCGACCGCCAAACGTGTAGATCATGTGTTTCTCTGAGTCCATGCACATCTACATACATAAAAACATTCATAATCATTTAGGTTTGTAACATTATATACAGTTAAAGCGTTTCATATGAAAACTTTCAATGACTACCTGGTGGTCGAACACAAGTTTGGGGCCTCCGTCTGCAGAGGTGTCCTCACTTAGCAGCATCCATGTGTTAGCATCAATGTCGTACCGGTAGAAGTCACTTTTCAGAGACTTGCTATTTCGAACAGAGGAGTCTAGATAGCGGCCCAGAGTGTAAATCTGCCTTCTCTGAGAGTCGATGCACATCTTGTGGCAGGATCGTGCACTGGGACCATTCTAAACACACATCACACTACTGGTCTCAAAATGTGTCTGTGTGTGTGTGTGTGTGTGTGTGTGTGTGTGTGTGTGTTTGTGTGTCATTTATTTATATATTTAGCCATATTGTGTAAATGCGTATCAAGTGGCATAAGTAAATTAACATTGTATATGACAACTGATGACATTTAGATGTAAACAATAAGAGTTTCCAAAACGTCTCATAGCTAACAAATATAAATGCAGCAGCTGTTATTACATTAAACTTCAGGTGTCTTGCGAAGTGGGTTTAAGCAGCACTATAGCAGAGATACAATTTCACTTCTCCTTGCTGCATGATCGCCTCTGGTGGTTGATCAAATTCTGAATCTCGCCTTGTCAGCAGAGAAAATATTTAGCAATTGTTGCCGAGTCACCATTTGAACTTTCGGTTGGTCTCACCTCTTTCTCTGTGTCTCTGGAGATACAGGACCACTGATTCTCCTGCACACTGTAGGCCCAGAAATCTGCCAAGTCCTGCGTGCCATCCCAACCTCCAAACAGATACACGGTCTCTGAAGGAAATAAAGAAAGACAGGAAGAGAAGAAAAAAAAAAGAAAAGGGGGAAGGTCGTTGAGCAAGCACGTTTGGTGGAACAGTTATAGCCTCTGGTCACTTTGCGTGAGAATCAGTTTGCAACCAGATGTCCTGATCTCCCAAGCAAATAGTGCTGCATTATTCTTACATTACAAAAAACATCAACAACAGAACTTTAACGGATTTGTGACAATGCTTCTGCTTGTTACATCAGTTTGAACAAAATATAAAGCCATGTAGCCATTTTAAAATAAACAATTTGTTTTAAAAGTGCAGTGCAGGGAAGCAATAGCATGCAGTACAGGTCTCCATGGCAGCGTCACTATGACAACAGGCATTGACGCATATTAAGCTCAGAAGTACTGGGGTATCTCAAAGCCATTCTCACCAGCTGGGGCTTTATCAGGTCACCAGATTTAATTGCTTGCTTTTAGAGAATTAAATGATCTTGATTTTGCTTAAAATAAAAAAAATATGTCCGGCTATTATGAGATAAATATAATAATTTGAGCTTAGGTTAGTTTAGGTAACTTACCTGTTTGCACGTCTATCACCATCTGATGACCACCTCTCATTCCGGGCCTGCTGTCATCTCCGTCACCTAACCAAGACGAGAGATGCAGAGAGAGAGAGACAGAGGAAAATACACAAAAGAGAGAGACAGGAGAATTAAGGGATGCAGAGAATGGACACAAGCATAAAGTGTCCTGTTCAAAAGAAATGTAAAGTTAAAAAAAAAAAAAAAAAAAAAAAAAAACAGTAAATGGGAGTACATAAGAAGGAGGAGTGGACAGAACAGGAGACTATGAAAACATGCTTTAATCTTTCAGCTATCAGAGACATTTAATACATCGCCATCTATGTTCAAAGATGTTCAGTGAACCAGGTTAATACCTTTGCTACACTTTGGGATGATCTGACTCCATCGCGGCTTGTACTCCTGTTGGCTGATGTACTGATTGAACAAGCCATCTAAATGTGCACAAGAAACAAAAGTCAGGGGATTGAAGGGAGACGGAACTTTAAACTATAAATATTTCCACACCTACAGACAGACGCTGAAGATAAATTTAAACAAAGCTCACGAGTGTTCAAAAACTCAAACCGAAAACAGACGATTTCGAAGGATATGTTCACCCAAAAATGAAAATGTTGACATTATTTATTTACCCTCATGTTGTTCCAAAGGAGGAAGGTCTACCTTCTTCTTCAGATGAAACAATTTAAGATATTTTTTGTTGAAATCTAAAGGCTCTCCGGCCTGACGCACACATGCGTTGTGTGATGTGTTTACACATGAGGAAAGGTTTGCGTAAAGGATCCAAGTGAGACGAATATGTGCACAAAATGTGTTATTCTTGGTGGTAGTTCCCTCATTGTCTACTGGAGGGTCAGCATGCCCTTAAAGTTCATCAAAAAAATATTACAGCTTGTTGAAAATAAAAGAAGGTCTTGTACTTTTGGAACACCACCAGGGTGAGTAATATAGGTCAGAATTTTTAGTTTTGGGTGAAAATATCCTTTAAGGTTAATTAAATGTTTTGAATTTTGTACAAGAAACAAACATCTTTTCAACTTGAATATTTTAAATAATTACATCCCTAATACAATTTATTAAGTCTTTGCATTCTGAAACAGCATGCAAGTTAACCGATTATGATAAATGAAATAGCCATAAAACCCAGCAGAGCAGAATAAGCGATGTAGAGATGTAGAGCAAAGCATAAGTAGGTCTGATAGCAACCCTGATTTTGCTGTAATACTAAAATAAGGCTGCATTTGAGGTGAGGACATTGACTCAGAAAACTATACATAGTAATGTTCAGCCATCTATGCATTTTTACAACAAGAATGTCTTACCATTACTTAAACCTACAGCACTATCAATTTAATCAAAATAGGCTATAAGGCAAAAATAAACAAAAAGTTTGAATAAATACAATGAAATGACTGAAGGAAAGATGTGTTGTTCTGGCCTATGCTGCTGTAGTGTGGTCATAACAACGGCTTACAGTATACAGGATACTTGGATACTTAGGAGTGAAACCTAGCACGGTAACCTAGCGGCTAATGTGCTGACATATATAGAGCTATGAAGTCCTGATCCCAGCCGTTCTTTATCTCTTAAATTACTTACTCTACCTTATCTTCTCAATGAAGACAAAAATGTTTAGAAAAAAACCCTTCCTGACTTGGTAGAAATAAACTGAAAACGAATGAGTTATTGTAAGGGCAGGTTTACTAAAGCTACAAAGTAGAAACAGTGCTTTATAAACCTCTCATGCTGGGATTACTGAATAGCGCTCCATTTATACATTAAACGGATGCTGTGTTAAGTGTGCTACCTCTAACAGCTTTATCGATGAGCTCCTCACAAGCATCGAAGTCTCCTCGGAGAACCAGGCGCTCATGGAGGTGTGTAAGCATAGGGTGCTCCAGTGCTATACGCGTCTTCTTTTGCAATGACTCAAAGGCCTCTGTGTAGTTGTGCTGCCGAAAGTGCTTCAGACACAGACGGATGGCCTCCTGTTCACGGTACTACACAAGAGAAGGGAACAGGTATACATCAGACAGGTTCAAATTTGTAAAAGGATTTTTAGGCCATTAGTCAAACATTTTGTTGCATATGTACTCACTATGTACACCTCCAGATATGAAAAATAAAAAATATTTAATCAGTATGCTAGCAACATGTATGTAAGTTGTAACTAGCATGTTGATCACATTGCCAGCTTTAAGGATGCTTTGTGAAAGTGACAATGAACAAAAAAATATTCCCTAATTTGGGGGTCACAGTGATCTAGATTGGTGCTGGGATAGGCTCCAGCAGATCAAATCCCAGACATACCAACAACAACCAGACATAGATGAACAACCATAATATAATATAAAGATGAACATAATATAATTTATACCTTTTGTAATACCCATTACATGTCTATATAGAAACTGCAACAACGCAAGAGATGAAAACCAATGTCATCTTGACAATGGACAACACCTTAGATTAAACTTCTCTCATCATGAAAGTGGAGCCAATCTAGTTTATCGAGTTTACTACTAACAGGTACAGGTGAATAAAAAGAACATACCTTACTGTACCAGTTAAGGCAGGGCTGGACAACATCCGGATCTTCTATCCCATGCAGCTCAATGTACCAAATACTGAAATTAAAACTGGGGCCCCAAGACATCAGAGGTACTGAACACACAGCAACGAATAAATTAAAAAAAAAAAAACAAGCATATGAAGGTTATCAACAGTTGCAATACTTTATATCTGTAGGCTAAATCACATGTTCATACTAATGCACTCATTTAAATTGATTATTTTGTCTTCAATAATATCCATCAACTCAAATGGACTTGCGTTAGTAATAGTTTCTTCTACAGCTGTAAATAATAAGTTAATGCTAAACATACAATTAAAATAAAATCAAAATTCAGTAATCAATATATTTGTACACATCACCAATAGAATTACATGATATATAAAATATTTATGTTCTAATCTTTTAAATGTCTATATACACTAAGAATAAAAATCAATGTCCAAATATGTAGCCTATATTTAGTAATAAAATGACTAATGTTTTGTAGTTACAAAATATAATGAGAAATAAAACTAAATAAATATGTGACACATGACGAAATCACATGAACTCTTAACTAATGTAAGTAAAAAGTGTATGTTAAAGTATCACTTAAAATATACATTAATATATAAGAACCCTAAAAAAAAAAAAAAGGTTTGTTTCTTTTTCCAAATATTTTCCAAGTCTGGAAATAACCGTATTTATATTTCATGCTTGTATAAAACCTGAATAAGGATTAGAAATTGTGTATAATCTTTACAACTAGAATTTCAGCCAGTCCTCTCTCAATGTCTCTGCAGCAGTTTAAATGAAAATCTATTAGACCAGAGGTTTTTCAAATGCAATTTATGATAAAACACCAAAGTGGTAGTGGTGGTAGTGGTGGTGGTGAGAAAGTGGAGATGGTTCAGTCTGTCAATTTCTTTCACTTTAAATGGATAGTTCAAGCAAAGGTGAAAATTCTGTCAGTAATAAATAACTCCTCATGTTGTTCCAGCCTGTAAGTACACTTTATAAAAGTTTGGTTTGGTTCTTTGAGTGCACTTTGATAGCTCTTTCACAGGGTCTGTTTTTGTCAGCGTATAAACAAGGTACAGCACGTGTTCATAATCCCGCTGGATTGAGCATGCGACATTGAACACACACAGTTTTAAACAAGATACAGGGTGCAAGTTTCAATGAGTAAGCTAGAAGTGAAAGGCCTCATTAGTAGCAGTGTTCATTATGACAGAAGATTTAGTTTTAGTTTAATTTAGACTAAAATACAATTTTAGAAAGCTCCCTACCTTGGAATCGAATCCGGGACCTACTTGCTGTGAGGCAACCGTGCAAATATTGAAGATTTTAGTCGACTAAATCCATTGACTAAATATATTTGGTTTAGTTAAATTTAATTGAGTTAAACAAATAATGTAACTGAAAGCAAAAAAAAAAACCAAAATCTCATTAAATTACTAATATATTAAATACTACTCATATTACTTCTCTTGTCTTGAAAATATTATCAAACAATATATTTTAATTATAGTTTTCTTGATCACTTAATTTCTATTTAGTTATCAGTGAAAACTTGTTTATTATATTATTATAATATATCCTAATATTTTATCAACAAACTTAAAGCTGGGCGGCACGGTGATGTAGTGGTTAGCACGGTCGCCTCACAACAAGAAGGTCCTGGGTTCGAATCCCGGGCCTCATAGCTTCGTTAAATTATAGTTGAATCAGTGATGTCTCATGGACTACATCATAAAGTGATAATCATCTTGGCACTTGAGCGTAATTGTTACCTTGTTGTCTATGAGAAGGTCAAAGAGTCCTCAGATTCAATCAAAAATATCTTACATGTTGTTCAGAAGATAAAAGTAAGGGAAAGTAATTAATGACAGAATTGTTACTTTTGGGTGAACTATCCGTTTAAGAACAAGCCATTCAGCCTAATTTTCGCTCTATCTTCATTTTTGTACTGAGTAATCCGGACTGTGTAATTCTGCAGTGTGTATGATGTCAGACTTTCAGTAAATTACTCACCGATTTTAATGTATCTGCAAGGGAACATCTGCTCATCGATCTTGTGTTTCAGTGTAAATGTCTCCTTGTTGAAGTCATTCTTAAGGCCACTATGACAAGAGAATTAAAACAGACCATGATGTCATGCCGCAATACAAGTAAGGTATTATTTTTTTAGTTCTGATTAAATCTGATCAGACAAAAGTTACTAATTAATGAAAGCTTATAAAAGCAACTTGAGCAGTAGTGCACAGGTTTATATCTGATGCACAGAACATTAATTTTCATTTTAACACTTATAGTGGCACTTCACATGAGCAACATACTCGAAAACACACAGAAAACCTTATGCAGCATTTAGGACGAAGACCTCAGTGACAGTGTTAATCAATCAGCAGAAAGTCCTACTAAATGTACATGAATTCTGTGTGTAAATTATAACAAAACTTTACATTACAACTACACTTACATTACCGACACCTGACAGGTTCCCTTACACAGAACGGCTCATCATTAAGAAATAAGTGTCTCACTTAGGAGCCCAGTAATGGCAACTTGGTGGTGCTGGGAATAGAATATATTTTTCTCAAAGCTATTCTACTGTGAAAAACGAATTCAGTCTAAAAAGGAATAAAGAAGAAAACACTTCAAAGAGTGCTGCTATTGGACAGAATTCATCAACTTTTGGGTTGCCACTCAACTACATCTACCCCATAAAATGTTATATGTTTATTGGTGGCCCAACTGTTAGATTAGATTGTTTAGAGTACTGATCAGATGACAATGGGATCAGACACCATTAAGCTATCACTTATAGGCTTTTGTGAAGTTACCCTCCATAGGTGCTGTACTGTGGCTTTCCAATATACTGGGTTATGGTTACAAAAGGATTTTTGTCAGGCTGTAATCTCTGTATTCTCACCTGGACAAAAGTTCGGTCATGTTTTCTTCGCTCATGCCTCCAAACACTTTAAACTTCTTCAGGTTGCAGACATGTGTTTTCTCATATTTGCCATAGGTGATACTGAGCACAATGGCTGGTCTCTCCAGTTTTAAGATTAAGTACTGAAAACACAGAAAATAGTTTGATTTAACGATCCAAATGCAGCGGTACTGTGATGCTGGTTTTGATCAAGACTTGATTTCCAAACACACCCTTTTCCTGAATAAACCGATTAGTGAGAAAACACAGCAGTAAAGTGTTTGACTAGACAGGAATCATCATGCTCTGCTGTTGTAAGTTCAATTCTTTTCAGTATTTATCCAATCAAAAACGCAAAAAGGTCATAACAACCAAGTGTTAAAATAATCATAGATTCTGTGGTTTGTATATACAATTGTACTAAACAGTCTATGCATTTAATCAATAAAATAAAAACTTTCCAAAGATTACCAAACCTTACAAGGTTCAATGCTTACCATTGTTTACATTTATACAACAGAGATAAGTAATTCTTCAGCTATTTTAATAAACTACTATCGCTAAAAAAACGCTATTGTTCCTACTGTAACTTTATTCATTCATTTACTGATTCATTCATTCATCTTTTAACCCACTTATTCCTTAATATGGAGTCATGGGGTTCTGCTGAAGCCTACAGCACACATAGAGCAGAAGGTACACCCTGGACAGTCAATCACGGGGTCACACGTAGACAAACAACCACACTAACACGGACTGCTATGGAACATGCAAACTCAGAACACAGAAAGACTACTTGCCCAGAAATCGAGCCTGGAACTTTCTTGCTGTGACTGTGCTAGGCAACACACCACAGTCTCCAGCCTTTATTCAGTCATAATGGTCCAAAACATTGATGCTTTATCAAATTTTCAGAGAACAAATACACCTCATTTGCCAAAAGTATTTACAATAATCATCTAACCTTCTTAAAACTGCTTTTTACATTGACAGACCGAATGCAGGGGCAAAAATCAACAAAAATCCTTCCAGGAACTGGGTCGCAAGAAACTTATTAGCTTAACAATTTATTATTTTACTACAATATTAAATTTTAAAACAACAATTTTTGTTTCTAGCATAAGTGTAATAATGCATTCTATTAAATCTACTATTTATGCAGGCACCATATGACATTTAGCAGAAAGTGTTAACATAAATATGCATATACACAATAATGAATATTCAGATTTCGCATGGAGTCTTGCACAGAAAGGTGATAGAAAGGCCAGAAAATAACAACTATGTTGCGAAATATGGAGTTAAAAGTTGAACATGTGTGCAAAACCATGCGCAATATAACGCTTTCTATTTCCTCTCCATCTAACCACAAGACTGTCTGCACTACCCACTGTGTGCCAACATGACAATCAGCTGCTTCCCTTTTTACTATAGACTAGTGTGTTTCATCTTCAGTCAAAAAAAAATGCATTAGACCACAGACCGATGACACGCCTAAAAGCTGTGGTTATACATTGATATTTTAATAATTATTGATGTTTTCATTTGCATTTAAACTGTTATACCAGTGTTATATAACTGTCTGCTTCATGTCTTATTTGTAAAGTGGAAAAAAAGTAAATCAAGCCTGGATGAATGATTAACACAACCCTGTTTTAGAACTACAGTCTACAGTCTCATTCATTTGGTTTTCAAATGAATCTTTGAACCAATGAAAGACAAAGTTGGCATAAAACAGCCATTTATTTATTAGTAAAAATGTACAGCTATTGTAGCATAGAAAATATATTTAGAAACTACAGTCCTAATAAGAGACTTCTAACAATGTGACCCAATAAAACTTCAACAGCTCATCAATAAGATGCAAGCTACAGTAAAATTTAAAAACTCAACCACTCCAGTAATACTTTCATACTTACAAACTTATTATTATTTCCAGATAGATTCTTCCTCATAAACAACATATTGTAACTTTACATGCACGTCATTCCGCAAATACCTGTCTTTCTATGAGAAAAGACCGGCGAGTAATATTAAGGTTTGGTTTCATTTTTATCCCACCAGTCCCATCCTACATCCACATTTCTTACCTGTTCAGAGGAGAGAGGGGAAGGAAACCAATACTTTGCAGTGAAGTAACGCTACCAAACATTTTAACTTCTTACAGCCGACTTCTCCTAAAACATTTTTAGAAACAGATACCTAATTCCTAATCCTTTAAAATGGCAAATATGTATTATTTGATCTCAACTGCTATATACTGAAGTGTAATCATTGAAATGGCAATAACCCAAAGCAAGAAAAGTAGTTTAAAGTAATATTAATTGCAAGGCAAAAAGATTTTTAGTACACAAATAACAAAGCAATCTAGAAAATGTAGGACTACTGTAAAAATGAATACACACCTGTGGAGGATAATTGCTTTCTGATGACCACCTGGAAGACTGGTCGTTGGGTTTATCAACCAAAATGTTCCTAGAACATAGTGTAAATAAGGAAATAACATGCAAAAACAGGGCATAACATGCAAACAACACTATACATTTTCTCATAAATGTATAGTGTTACTCATAAATGCTTAATAAATAGAGTACAAATATTATACAAGACAAAATCATTGACCTGTGTTTCATATAGGGTAAAACCATACAATATTTCCAGTGCACTAAATATAGCATAGTTCACATTAAGGCTTGAATAGATGATTATTTTAATGGTTTATAAATCTGTTCTTTTCTCTTGTGAAATTAGTCAAAACAGGATTTTAATACAAATTTCTACAACCTTTTGAAATCTATCTATGTTAATTATCTATCTCTCCATGTTGTTTGTATATCTATCTACCTATTAATGATCTATCTATCTATCTATCTATCTATCTATCTATCTAAAAGATCTATCTATCTATCTATCTATCTATATTGATTATCTATCTGTGCTGGTCGATCTATCTATCCATCTATCTGTTAATGATCTATCTATCTATCTATCTATCTATCTATCTATCTATCTATCTATCCAAGTAGATTATCTATCTATGTTAATGATCTATTTATCTATGTTAATGATCTATCTATCTATCTATGTTAATAATCTATATTGATGATCTATCTGTGCTGGTCGATATATCTATCTGTTAATGATCTATCAATCTATCTACCTATATATCTATCTATTATCTATCTATCTATCTATCTATCTATCTATCTATCTATCTATCTATGTTATTTATTGATCTATCTATCTATCTATCTATCTATCTATGTTATTTATTGATCTATCTATCTATCTATCTATCTATCTATCTATCTATGCTGGTCGATCTATCTATCCATCCAAGTTGATTATCTATATGTTAATGATCTATCTATCTATGTTAATGATCTATCTATCTATGTTAATAATCTATATTGATGATCTATCTGTGCTGGTCGATATATCTATCTGTTAATGATCTATCAAT
>JAOTRA010000011.1:5224141-5241963 GCA_026260255.1 Pseudolaguvia tuberculata | reverse complement strand
GTGTGTGTGTGTGTGTGTGTGTGTGTGTGTGTGTGTGTGTGTGTGTGTGTGTGTGTGTCTGTGTGTGTCTGTGTGTGTGTCTGTGTCTGTGTGTGTGTCTGTGTCTCTGTGTGTCTGTGTCTCTGTGTGTGTGTGTGTGTGTGTGTGTGTGTGTGTGTGTGTCTGTGTGTGTGTGTGTGTGATGTTTTAGAGTTCAGAGCAGCTCTTCCTGTCCTTTGTTGTCACTTTGACCATTAGCACAGGTGACTGTGTTCTGTCTGTTTATGCTTTCCTGGGATTGCGTCATTCTTTTTCTGTGTCAACTCTTAAAAGTTAAGCCCCAAAGTATTGAACTTTTACTAGAGCACTGCCAAAGGCCACTCAGGTGTATCACTGACAGATCTGGCAAGTGTTTGAAGACGTTTACGGTCATGAGCAATTGTTGGATATTCCTATGTATTAGACACAGTCTTTTATTGTTCATTACTCGGAATGTGTAGCAATATCAAGTTATAAATCACGTCAAGTTTTATGACAAGACAATGGATATTGTTACTCGTGTTAGATTTTAAGTCAAATCATGTTTTGGAAACTTGTGAAGGATTGAGTTCTGCAAGTTGACGTGATGGTCATTGGTGCAGACACATCTGTAAGCAACACTAAACCAATTCCTAAAGGCACTTGAGATATTTGCAAAAAAAAAAAAAACCCTCAATAATCGAATTACATGGATGCAACGCCACAACTATGCAAAAACTAATTTATCCTATGAGACCAAACCTACTAAAAACCTATGTCAACATCGCAAGAATAAAAGATTGTAACTTTTATTGCATGAGCAGATTTGTCTGCTAAATTCCATATTATAACGTGTAAAGGGTAATGAGCAGTTTTGTATGGCTACCGGATACTAGGGATACATGCAGAAGAGGAGGACAGGCTGGATGTAGCCAAGAGTTAATAGAACCGGACAACAGGAGCTTGGGAAGGATTCTTAGGAGATAGATAGGTAGGTACTTGATGTAGCAAGGAACACTAGAGCTTGGGAAAGATTTGTAGGAGATCACAGGTTATGTAAACAAGGAATGATAATTGCTTAAATGCAAATCATAAACTTCTTAAAACCTAAGACAAGCTTTTAACGATAACCGAAACCGTTTTTGGTTTTTTTCCCGTTTTAAAATAGTTCCACCCTGTAATAGAAGTTCATCTTTTTATATGAACCCATAGTCTTTTGCGTGACTGCGGCCCAGCTGCTGCAGATAATTATCTGATTCCAAGATACCTCAAGCTTTCCTTTGTCCAGCTCTGCCTCTCGCCGCCATAAGAGAATTTTACGAACGACGCTCTTATTCCTCCTCCATCAGTGAAGTGGCATTTGAAGTAAATGTGAACTGGTGTCTGATTGAGAACAGAATGCAAGAGGTCAGATTAAAAGGGAAATAAAGAGGCCGGCTGAATTCTGCTGTTTATGAACGCCAAGTGAAACTGTAGACATCATTCCTCTGAGGCGAATCAGCAGGAGAGGGAGAGAGGAGGACAGGCAGGTTCTTCATCCTGTGCCAAATGATTGCTTTGATATAACAGTATACTTTCCGCACAGAACACAGACACGCATTAGATCATCAGATGAACACATGGATCTTATTAAGCTTCCAGTTGGCTCCTCTTTATCTCACCTTCAAAAACCTATTGAGGTATAAAATGAGAAAGCGTCACAAACTTTTTATTTATTTATTTTATTTCTTTATTTCTGTGCCAAAGGGGGGAGGGGTGTGCGTGTTTGATGTGGACAAACCTCCTTGGTCTGACTTACAGCAGGTTAAGAAGCTTCAAGGAGAATATCAGAATTTGTTTTCGCTGGTTTCTGATCTGAATGGTGGTCTTAGTGTGAATATAAAATGAAGACAAGGAGTCATGGAAAAGCTTGTCCAAACCAAGCACGTTAACCTGGTTTAGAAAATCCTGCCAATTGTCCCAATCATGTGATCATGGTTATCATGGTTTTCTTAACATACTTTTTAAAATCGTTCATATTCATTTGTTGCAGTTGCATGTCACATGCCATGCTTAAAATAGCAAGAAAAGCGGTAGGTGCACTCCGAAGACGTTTTCATTATCGATGTCGTCGTCATAATAATAATCCTGTGGAAAAATTTCAATAAAAACTAAACGAATAGTGAGATAATGTATGTTTGGAAAGGGAGGAGGTGCCATTATCAGCTGTCTACAAATGTTTTCCTGTACCCATCAGACATGTTTTATATATTCAGGCCAATGGACACCCTGCAGTGTTTTCTGTTCCATTTGAGTCTGGTGCACCATAGCACTGATGTCACACTTTTCCTGTAGTCTTGATTGCTGAATTAGGGTTCGACTCGATGAAACATTTAAGGTTAAAGATGTATTAATCACAGTAAAGTCACTACTAGTAGATTATAAGGTTGATGTGTTTAAAATGTACAGAACCTATATGCTTTTGGTATGCAGCGACTGTTTTCTTTTACGTAGATAACATCAGAACCCCTCCGCATTCAAGCCTGGGTTCTACAAATCAGCTGACTTTAACTCATTTAACCCAAACTAATCCTATTCATCCAAAAGACTGATTGATTTCTCTCCATTGTCATCTAATTAAGTCCGAGCTGTTAAGTCAATGAGTGATAAAAGCTGAGCTGAGTAGCTCCTGACTCTGAATTTAAAGTTACTAGTTAAATTAAACTCTTTCAGTAAGTGTTCACTAATGTCCTATTTTGATTCTTGTTAAAAACGCTATATAAATAAAGTTGCCTTGACTCTCATCATTGTTGGTGTGCCCACTCACATTTGTGCAGTTGATTTGTGGCTTCATTGGCGAGTGTAATTTTAACAGATTTAAAGCATTCAAGGTCAAGAAATAATCACTTGTAACAAAGTCCATCACTGTATAATTATACTTAATCATAATCTAATTTTGGTGGTGTCAACGTTTTAGACCAAAACATGGCTTGGTTTTAATGCACTACTCACTAATGAGTACTCGGTCATTTGGACAAGCTTATAAACCGTTCCGTTTGTGTGCTCTCGGTAAGAGGGACTGTGTCCCTGTGCCCAGGAGCATGCACACACAATGCAGGAGCTTACTTTTTTACCTGCTGAGTCACACACACACACACACCTATGCATTTACACATGTAGATGCAAAAGTCTCTTGGGGGTACTAATGGTCTTCCTCAGTTCGATGGGCCTCCTTGTGGGACATTGTAAAACCCAGTCATGTGTACTTTAAGAAGCCACCCAACCTCCAGGCCACTACGTTTGAAGCAGCAGGAAGCAAATGAATAAAAGAGAGTCCAGCCTTGCTGCTTTTTAGTTTAGTCGGTTTTAAAGTAAACCTTTTTTAAACCACTCTTTTAAACCAAGGTTTTTTTTTGTTTGTTTTTTTTGTCTCTACAGAAGCGGAAACGCAGAGAGAAAGATGAAGATGCAGTTAGTCTGTGCAGCTTTGATTTCAAGGTATGGGGGTGTGTGTGTCGGGTTCGGGGGTGTGGGTGGGTGTGTGTGTGTGTGTGTGTGGTAATAAGTCTCCATTTTTTTCCTCTATATTTTTGTATCTGCAACCTTTTCTGAATATAAAACCAAGCAAAAAGGATATCTTTTTTGTCATGTTTTTCTGTTCTAGTTTCCAAATCAGGAAAAAAAATATTCTAGCATTGTACATGTACAAGTGTCTTTAATACATAGTGTATACCTTTTGGGGTAAAAAAAAAAAATATATATATATATATATATATCACCACACAATATGACTATTCCGTTTCTTTATTGCACATTAGAGCACAAGCAAACTCTTGGCTCTAAAAGCCACTTGGTTTGCTGCACTGTAGTTACCAACGTAGGGGGCGCTACCCCCAGGGACTAGCAGAAAGGCTAGTGTGAAGTCAACATTTATTTATTTTATTTGTTCTTTAGAAAGATGCACTGAAACTTTAAGAAAAACAGTGCTGAAAGATGCCCTGAAATGACGCCATGCTGCACCACCTTGTCCGTGTATTAAATATAATGACATTATAGGCCATTAATAAAAGCAATGCAGTTTAATCCAAAAGAAACTGACACATGCCAGAAACAATGTATACAGAACGCGAGGGTGTGTGTGTCTAATCACAAACCTTTCATACAGGTTTTGGCATGCAGTTGATTTGGGCAAAAATATTGCCTAAAGTGGGCTGGTTGTTAAGCAACAATTATTCCTTCATTTCATTTATTTATTGATTCGATTTATTAAGAGAACACAGTGGAATCTTCTGTTAGTTGGTAATTGTCCTGAAGGGTATATTACCACGACGTGCTTTGAGGGTTTTCTCTGGGTACTCTAGTTTCCTAAAACATGACTTTAGCTTGAGTTGATTTTTAAAATGCGTTCGTGTGTGCGCGTGGCCCTGCGATGGACTAGTGACTTGTCCAGAGTATACCCCTGCCTCTCGCCTTAATTATTACTATTACTTACTATTATTACCTTATCATTTTATTTTTAGCTTTGAATGTAAGAAATTGTGTGTGTGTGTGTGCGTGCGCGTGCTCGCGTAATTTTTTACACACACACACCTTTCTCATGTCAATCATTGTCACCGTGCAGCCTTTTTAAGATGAAAATAGGAAAATGTGACACACACACCTGTTTGGTTTCTTCTCTGCTGTGATAATTTTTCCTTTTTTTTTTTGTTTAACAGTGATTGATTTTTTTGACACACTCATAGTTATAGTAGCTGCCATGACAAATTACCAGTTGCCAGCATTCCTGAAATCATAGAACATTGCCAAAACAAGCATATTGCTTTCTCAAGATCTTATACACACATCTTCCTTTTAAGTTTTCTTTTCTTTTCCATTTTTGAACTCTTATCTCAGTACAAACCATACTTCACATTATAATCACATGGTAAAGTGGTATTTATCACGCTAAAGCATGTTCTTGACCTTCCCAAACCCAACCTCTTTCTCAGGTGCAACCACATACTTACAGCCTTCATTACAGGTGATTACTACACCCTAGGGCTGGACTATTAATCAACAAGCAATTGAAACCAAATTTAATAATGTAATTTTCCCATATTTATGTTTTTTAATCCTTTTAATACATGCTACTGAATGTGGAGTCACATGACTGACCGGTCCAGTCAGAGCCGACATGGTGGACAGCTCAAAAAAGTCAAATAAGCAAGTGGAAAAGCTTGTAACAAAAATTTAGTACGGGCAAAATAAAATAAATTAAAATCATTCATTCATTTTCTTACCTGCTTATTCCCTGATTCAGGGTCATGGGTGTCTGCTGGGGTCTACCCCAGTGCACATAGGGCAAGAGACAGGGGACACGTTGCCAGTCCATCGCAGGGCAACACATAGACAAACATTCACACACACACACATTCACTCTTTTGGACAATTTACAATCACCAATTCACCTAATCTGCATGTTTTTTGGACTGTGGGAGGAAACCGGAGTACCCAGAGGAAACCCACACAAGTGCGGGGAGAACATGCAAACTCCGCACAGAAAGATCCCCGGCCTGGGAATCGAATCCGTGACAACCTTGTTGTGAGGCAACCGTGCTAACCACTACACCCAAATTAGATTTCAAAACGTTTCACTAATCCAGATTTTGATTTTGAGGTCATATTGCCCCACCCTACTAATTCTTTCACCCCTAGTATCACTTCATAAACCTAACCCGAGTGGCTACTGCAAGTGTTGCACTGTGTTCCAGTAGAAGTGAAATAACTGTGTATCGTACGACTGACCTCAGAAATGATCCACCTGAAAACTGATGGTATTTTATTACAATGCACATGCTGAGGTCATAAGTCGGTAAGATCTCTGCATTTCTGCTGATTTTAGTTTTCTTCTTTAAAAGCTGTTGGCACTAATGCATCAGAAACTGCAATCAAATGGTTGATATTCCTGCAAAACCGGCATCCACCTTGAAGACCATGAGAGGTTGAACTATTAACTGTTTAATGATGTACTATACCAATTAGTACAGGAGCAAGTTTGAACATGTAATGTCAAAGGGGTGTTCTGTTCCAGTTTGTTTATCTGTAGCTGTTCTGTGTAGTCCAATGTCATTTCACTAGAACTGATCTGGTTTATGATGACCATTTGGGAGTTCTCCGACGTCAAAGCATTATTGTTTTACGTTTGCAGCATTTGTCAGACGCTCTTATTCAGAGCGACTTACATTTTTATATATTAAGCAATTATGGGTTAAGGCCTTGCTCAAGAGGTCCACAAACAGATGCCAGAAAGACCAGGGTTTGATTCCCATCTCCAAGTTTAGTCTAACACCTTTAACCACTAAGCTACCACTTCACAATTATACTAAGTCATTGCTTTATGGCGATGCATTTGTGTCCAAGATCTGAAGAAGAAATGACATTTTCTCCGGCTTTATTTTACTACTACTATCTGTGCTCACTTCAGCCCATCCCTGTCTTTATAACAATTTCATCCTTTTAGCGGACTCATGAAATAACATTTGGTTTCATTATTTATAATTTATCCAGTACCTGAAACCAAATAACCGGTTTTCAGCTAATCGGTTGTTCTATTTCCCTTTTATCCAGCAAATTTACATAAATTTATTTTTATATCATTTATTTATCATCTTAACCGCTTATTCCCTAATCCGAGGGGGGGGGGTGTCTACTGGTGCCTATCCCAGCTCACATAGGGTGAGAGGCGAAGGTACACCCTGGACAGTTTGCCGATCTATCTCAGGGCAACACATAGAAAAACAACCATTCACACACACGGTTACTCCTATGGACAATTGTGAGGCGACCGTGCTAACTACTACGCCGCCGCCGCTTGCTGGATATTAAATACCAAAAAAAAAAATGTTTATGCTCTAACAAACAAGTTATGTATAAATGAATAATAAATAATCACCTATATAAAACAAGCTTATTAATCTTTTAATATTCACTCAATAGTACACACAATTTTTTATATATGGGCTTATCAGAATTTTGGACACAGCATATAACCATAAAATAACAAAACTCAATAATTAGGTTTACTGCCATTATCAAAGCATTTTTAAAAGCGCATACCTTGAATTTCTTGCTGTGTTAAAACCCATCATATTCTATTATCATATTTTATTATCATCATAAAGTCGGATTTGAATTGTTCAGACAATAGAATTAACAGATAATAATGATCATACTTAAACTCTGATGAAATTACATCCATTGCTCTTTAGCATTTATTATAGTTTGTCTGTGAATAAGTAACACAGCTTTATCACCCACTTCCAAACTATTGGGTTTGTTTGCTTTAATTTTAACAGTTTCGTTTTGAGTCCAAACTGGATACGAATCAAAGCTACTTTATGGAAATATGCAACATACGAAACGGCTGTTCTGCATTTCACAGCTTTCCTATGAAGTACACGTACTGCGACGTACTGTATCGACTTGCCTAGTGTCTTGAATCATGAGTTTCACAATCACCTGTCTGATAACTAGGGTCCTGCGACGCCCCTTTGACTAGTGCTGTACCATTTACCATGGGTTGCTTTTTAGTAGGGAGTCAGGCTGTGCTACTGTAATAAGGTGGAGAATATGTGAATCATGAACACTAACATCTGTGGCTTCAGGTTTGAATCCCGTCTGGGCCAATTGATGGATAGCTTTGCAAATGGCCCTGTCCCGCGTTGGAATCTCGGGGCGGGCATCTTTTTGTGTGGCATTTGCATGTTGTCCCCGCGCTTGCGGGGGTTTCCTCTGGGTACTCCGGTTTCCTCCCACCATCCAAAAACATGTACATCAGGTTGATGGGTCAAAAACTGCTCTTGGGATATGTGTTTGTCAGGGGGAGAGTTGTTTGTTTGTCTGTGTTGCCCTGCGATGGACTGGCAAACTGTCCAGGGTGTACCCCTGCCTCTCAATCTATGTGCGCTGGGATAGGCACCTGCAGACCCCCGTGAACCCGAATTACGGAATAAGCAGGTAAGATGAATGAATAAACAAACTTTAACATCAGACCCATCATAGACTATAGCTCTTTCTACACGGGGTTCTTTAAACAGCCTTGGCAAGATAATGAGCTCCATTTCTTATTGGATTGAATGTTAATCATTAAATGGATTATACATTAATTTGGCTTTTAGTTAAGCATTAGGGATTAACCATTTAGTTCAGGATTTTTATACATAATTGTAAAGACTACAGAACATGATAAATCTGTCTGGTCCGGCCAAACTGGGTTGTGGTGAGTCCATCACGCATGTTGCTGTGTAGGAGTGTTTTCCCTTCAGAATTACCGTGTTTGGGTTTCACTCTTATTTCTCCAGCTGTCTGGGTGTTACCACGCACAAGGCACAGAACAGCTCACACTGCAGGTCTGGCCCTGTCTCCTGTCCAAAATGTCTATCACACCTCTCATTAAAATAGTACAGCAACATTATCTTTTCTGTTCTATACCAATATCCAGGTTGGACCATCTGCTTAGTAATGTACTTAAAAAAAAATTGATAAACATAATCACTTGCCAAGAGTTTGTACTTAGTTCAAATCCCCAATTGCTCAATCAGCTTCATGTGCAAACACATGCTTCACACTTTACTGTTGACACAGTGTGGTGAGCAGACACTAATCTACAATTTCTCCATTTGCTCAGGACACGTTCACAAACTTTATTTGCAAGTCTTCAACCAAACAATGCACGGGTCCATTTGCGCAGCTGCAGCACTCATTGTTTGCTGTATGAGAAAGAAAGAAGTCATAAATACATATTCTAAAAAGCTTTCTGGGCAGCACAGGGGTCAATTATGTGCTCTATACAAATGTAGATGGGGTTCTGTGTATAGAATCTACATCACTTCTGCCTTTTTGATGTGGCCTGCTTTAGTTTCTCACTTCTGTAATGGCGAAACTTATTGTTAGATGTATAGTTGATCTGGTCCGTATTCTTGTAAATCGATAGAGAGAGAGACACAAGGGGGGAGAGAGAGAGAGAGAGCGACACAAGGGGGGAGAGAGAGAGAGAGAGAGAGAGCGACACAAGGGGAGAGAGAGAGAGAGAGAGAGAGAGAGAGAGAGAGAGAGCGCGACACAAGGGGAGAGAGAGAGAGAGAGAGAGAGCGACACAAGGGGAGAGAGAGAGAGCGACACAAGGGGAGAGAGAGACAGAATGACAGACAAGGAGAGAGAGAGAGAGACAGACAGACAGACAGACAAGGGGGGAGAGAGACAGACAGACAGACAAGGAGAGAGAGAGAGACAGACAGACAGACAAGGGGAGAGAGAGAGACAGACAGACAAGGGGAGAGAGACAGACAGACAGACAGACAAGGGGAGAGAGAGAGACAGACAGACAGACAAGGGGAGAGAGAATGAGCATGTCAGAGAGAGTGTCTCACTCATTGATACTTCTGTTAATCACCCTTCCCCCCCCCCCTTCCCTCCAAACCCGATAACGACTTTACCTGCACTACCCTCACTCTCTTTACATCACAATATACGTTACTCACACTTTCAAGTCAGAACTTAAAGGAAAATCATTTGTTTGGGGTTTTTAGTAGCAGTAAAACCTGTTCACAAAAATCTCTCTGTTGAAAGCTTTTTGCATTTTGATTTATATGTTAAGATTGTTGACATTGATTGTGTTCGTTGACAGAAATGAGAAATTTAGAATATAATTCTTGGTCAAGATTTTTGTGTTTGAATTTTGAACTTGTGTGTGTTTTCCATTTTTGATTTATTTTGTCCATTCCTGCTATACAGCATCTTATAAAAAATAATTACATTCGATTCTTTATTGTGAAAAACAATAAAGTTTACATGTGAATACAAGTCAGTAATATAAAATGTTTATCATGGTCAGTGTTAGTTACAGTATTTAAGCAGACAATCTTATCCAGAGTGAAATACCAACAGTGCTCTAAAGTTACATTCTAGAACATTTCAATACTGTTACAAATACAATCCCAGTTACAGGTTGGCATTTGGTAGACGTTCTTATCTAGAGTGACTTACATTTGGTCTCTTTTTATAAAACTGAGCAATTGTGGGTTAAGGGCCTTGCTCAAGGGCCCACAGTGGTGCTTGGTGGTGGGATTCGATTCCTGGTCTTTCTGGTATTGGTCCAACACCTTAACCACTAGGCTACCACTTTCATAAAATATAGTGTAACAAACTCCCAAAACTGGACTTTTTTGTCTTTGTGTCAATTGCAAGGTATTTAATAAAGAGTGTGAGGTTATATATTTCTGTATTAATACTCTTGGTAGACTTTTGGTAGTACGTTTTGTTTTAAAAAAAATGGTTTTAAAACATTCGGCAAGCCTGAGTGAGTTGAAACTACCTTTATTTTATTTATTTATTTTTATTTTATTTATTTATTTTTTTAACCACAATAGACTATGAATGGCTCTGCTGTTTCAGATTACTCTGCTTATTCCTGCCCCTCTCTGGGTAAAATGGGTGAGGTTTAAAATTTGGTCCCTCCCTCTCTCCAACTGAGTATTTGAGATTTCCCTCCCTTCCACATTCACAGAACAAAGTTAGAGATTGTTAGAGCATACCGGGTGTGTGTTTAGAAGTCAGGCGAACAATGAAGCGTTAGGGGGAGAAAACTTTTTATATATATATATATATGTATATATGTGTGTATGTATATTAACTCATTTGTGGATTATATTTGTGGATACTTGGAAATAACACCCATACCAGTGGATTTTATAAAAAGAAATGGTGGCTTACGATGAACCTGGTTTGGTGCCTATAAAACGGACTCTACAGAAAATAGAGTATCAGAACCAAGCGTGCAAAGAACTTGAGGTGAGCTTTAAGTGTTTAAACATTACATCATCTAATTTCAACACAACTTTTTTTTTTTTTTAAATGCTTTATGATTACATTATCAACAAAATGAGAACTTTGCCCTAGCAAATACTTCAGGCGTGTTTCTCTCATGAAGTACAAAGGTCATCAATGCTTTAAATATCACTCATGATGTGCCAGATGTTCCTGAACAGGCATTTATAATGAATTATTGTCGACCTGAAGAGCAGGTATAAGCAGACCCTGGTGAGCCCTTCAGGGCTGCGTGACTGTACACACACACTTGGAATAAAAGCATTCCAGCAGTTTACAGAGTACTGTAGTCTGTAGGGGGTGCCTATCCTCAGGCAAACACCATGGGGAAGAAGGATTAGATAAGACACTTCTTCCCCTTTTGTGTTTTCAATCGGAAGTAACAAAAAAAAAAAAAAAAAAAAAAAGAAGTGGTTAACTTGCCAGGAAAGCCGAATAGGAAGTGAAAAATTTGTGAATGAGGCGATTCAGAAATTGTCCAGTGAATTTCTGCCCTCCGCAATTCGCTTGGAATTTTTTTTTTTTTTTTTTTTTACAGTTCTCTCTCTCTTCTCTCCCCCCCCCCCCCATTTCTTATTTAATCAGCAGTCTAACAGTAGGGGGCCAGAGAACAACCCCCCCCCCTCCTCCTTCATTAATGTTCCCTTTATCACAATTGCAACTAACAATTACTTACTGCCTAGACAAAATACATTACTTTCCTCGCTGCTTTCAATGTTTCATCTCTGTTCTTAATTTGACAAAAAATTCCTGGTTCTTTTTATATGGTTGAATGTTTATACTAAAAAAAACAACAACAACAACAACAACAAATAATTTCAGCGCTAAAAACTGATTTTATTAACTACAGTTTAATGCTGCCATATAAATGCATTAAACTTGAAACAATTGAAACCACAGAACTTTATTCTAGTTTTTCTGGCTTTGCTGACTCTTTCCTAGTCAGCAAAGCTAGAAATAGCACCCCCAGTACCCCCCCCCCCCTATATCGGTCTGTCTGTCTGCTGGTTGCTCCATCCACGCTGTTTTGTGTATTCCAAAGAATTCCACAGTGATGTTTGCACATGGATGTGTCCATTTGGTTTTGGTTAGTCAGTTAACCGATTTGTTAATGGGCTCTGTTGTGGGTCCCCAGTATGTTCTTGTATGTGGTATTCCAAGGTCTACCAATAAATGTGGGATTACTTGACCTATAGACAGCATTCTGGTTCATATAAACTCAAAGAAGAAGCAGTTGAAAGAAGTCAGAGCCTGTTATGCTAGATTTGTTCATCAGTCTTACTTTGCAAAACTGAACAGTGTCTTTCTCTCCTCCTTTAAGAAGAAAACCAGGCATCTATATTTAATAGCACCTTTCAAACAGACGTACACACAGCCATTTGTCTGCATCATGATTTAAAGCTATGTGCACAGCACTTTTCAGCCACTAAAACCCCTCGAGTGTTCCATAGCTGTGATTACAGTATAATGTTATCCTGCTGGCTCTTCCAGTGTAAAATCATCTTGTCAGGTTTGTTTTCATTTGGGGTTTTTTTTTTTTTCTTCCTTTGCTTTGTTTTGTAAGGTTTGGCTGGAGTCCCAGTCGTTATGGCTTTGAGGCTGTTTGTGCAGGGGTTCAGGTGTGCTTCTCCCTCTCACGCAAGAGACCTGCAGGGCCTGTCTTAACATGAGACTGACGGCCTACCTTGAAGGGTAATAAGGGAGTAGACTATGAAAGGTCAATGTGTGAGAGTAGAGCAGAAGTGCACAGTGTTTATTAAACCAAGGTCTTTTTTCTTCCCTGTTCACGAATACGCCGTCTTGATGGAGCAATACATTCATAACTGTTCAACAGTCTATAATCCTCTCTACAAGTGAGTTGAGTAAGACAACTAAGTAAATTAAATAGACAGACAGTTAGACAGTTAGAGCATATGTGTTGAATGTGTATTGGAATGAGACAGCTGAGACAGGGGGTCTTGTACATTCCATTCATGCATATAGATCCTCTGAACTCAATTGCTGCAGGCATAAAGAAGCCTTTGTTGTTGTTGTCTTTCATGCTAACAGAACTTCTTCATGATGTATCCAACAGCTGTTGCCCCAAGAGAGTCCGATTTTTGCAGCCCAGGAAACTCTAACCAGTCTGACTCAAAATCCACCCCTTAATAGGCTTTCCTTTTACTATTCTTCTCTCGTTTAATTAGAGAAGTTAAGTCATTACTTGTTCTGTTGAATTTCAATTAAAATTTTTCCCCCTCTTTATCTTGGACAGGAACCCAGTACTAAGCGCGTGCGGCCGCTGGGCCGAGTAACCTCGCTGGCAAACCTCATTTCCCCCGTGAAGAATGGGGCCGTCCGGCGCTTCGGTCAGACTCTGCAGGCTTCACTGCGGGGTGACGGACGCTCCCCGGGCGTGCCCCAGCACAAGATTGGCAGCAAGGCTGCAGCACCTACGCCACCCAAGCGCCGGAACAGTACCCTCTGGTCTGAAACCCTTGATGTGCACCAAAAAGGAACTTTCTCCATGAAGGAGATCAAGAGACAAGAGGTACGCATAGTAAGAACGGCAGAAAACAGATGGCAGCATACATCTCAGATTTCCACTATGTCAGACACTATTGCATCAGACTATGCTGACTTATTAAACCCTCAGGGCTTTTGGCTTGGGTGCTTTCTTGGTCCTTCCCACTTACTTTCTTTAAATTTTTTATTTGGTTAGTATTCTGGCTAAAAGAAAAAATAATTTTTTGTTCAGTGCATTAGACCATAAAGCTAATAGTCATGATGTTGTGGCGCACAAACTTGGGCCTTTCCAAGAATTTCAGTCGGCCAGCAAAGCCACCTGCCATAATACATTCTGTATTAGAAAAATAAAATAAATTAACCAGACCAAACCTGCAACAGTCTGAATGATTAGATGCGCAATAAATGTATTGTAAAACAAATCTTAAACAATTTTATTTGCACCTATACAGGCCATATTTGAGCTGTCTCGAGGAGAACAAGACCTAATTGAGGACCTGCAGCTTGCCCGCAAGGTTGGTACAACTTAATTAGCACTAATGCAAACAACTTTTATACAGTCAGATGTATCTTGGCATGAACTGATGAGAGGCCTTTTATTTTCAGGCGTATCATGACCCAATGTTGAAACTGTCAATTATGTCTGAAGAGGAGCTGACTGCCATCTTTGGAGATTTGGATGCTTACATCCCACTTCATGAAGGTAAACACAACAATCCATTTTTAATCTGGCTCAGGGTTTGGAGTTCAACATTTAGATAATCCAATAATTTCTCTTGTTCTTCTGGCAGATCTGTTGGCACAGCTGGCTATAGCAACAGGCGCCGATGGGACAGTCAGAGAAATTGGCCAGATAGTAGTCGACTGGGTAAGATTTGTGACCTCTCTCTCTCTCTCCCTCTCTCTCTCTCTCTCTCCTTTTATATATTTCATATCATTTTCTAAAATGTAAATGACTGATTCTTTATGACCTTTTATAGTTGCCCAGACTAAATGCATACCGGGCATATTGCAGTAACCAGCTGGCAGCCAAAGCCCTGCTGGACCAGAAAAAACAGGACCCCAAAGTTCAGGACTTCCTACAGCGCTGTCTTGAGTCACCCTTTAGCAGAAAGCTGGATCTGTGGAGCTTTCTGGACATTCCCCGATCACGACTGGTCAAATACCCGCTCTTGCTGAAAGAGATCCTGAGACACACACCACCTGAACACCCAGATACTTCCAACCTTGAAAAAGCTGTGAGTAGACTCTGATGTTCACTTGAAGACACACACATACTCATTTTGGACTGTAAAATGATGTTTTGTGTTTATACATTTGTAGGTCAGCATTATTCAAGGTGTACTGAGTGACATTAACATGAAGAAAGGCGAGTCGGAGTGTCAGTACTACATCGATAAACTGGAGTACCTAGACGACAGGCAGAAAGATCCACGACTCGAGCAGTGTAAGAGCCTGCTGTGTCATGGCGAGCTACGCAACAAGAGTGGCACGGTGAGTCATCCGTCTAATGCAACTCAAATGTGTTTGAGTCAGAAAGCGAATCTATCCAACGGTTCTTACTCAAACTGCTGTTCTTTTTCTATAGAAACTGCACGTGTTCCTCTTTACTGAAGTTCTGGTCCTCACACGGCCGGTGATGCGGAACGAACGCCAATGTTTCCAGGTATACCGTCAGCCCATTCCAGTGCAGGACCTGGTTCTGGAAGACCTGCAGGATGGCGATGTGCGCATGGGCGGCTCTTTCAGAGGGGCTTTCAGCAACTCTGACAAAGGTGAGCTTTGTGCATGTCCCCTTATCAGAGCCATTACGTGTTTTATCAATAGGCTGCTTGGTTATATACTTTTATTTTAATCCTAATTGTCTTCTTGCAGCCAAGAATATTTTCCGTGTGCGTTTCCAGGACCCAGCACAGGGTCAGGCGCACACACTTCAAGTCAACGACATATTCCAAAAGCAGCAATGGCTCAACTGTCTGCGCACTGCCATGTCTACCATCCAGAGTGACACTTCCACGAATGCCTGCTCCTTTCGCCGCACATCCACAGCCTCCATGATTGTCCACATGGAGGAGACAGACGAGAACCAGCCACAAAGCCAGGAGCCTCCCAGTCCCACACCTTCAATCACTTCTACATCATCCTCCACGTCCTCCTCATCTTCCACATCTTCTAGCTCGCCAAGGAAATCTAAAAAGGACAAGCGCATGCTCTGTTCTTTGGGCAAGAGGAAGGAAACCATGGTGTAGAGAGCTCTCAGGCTCTACTTTGACTATAAGCTTCCCAGAGCAAACTTGTATTTATGTGCGTGTTGGGACTGTGTGGTTCTGCAGCAGTGTTTTGTGTTACTGTCCTCAATGGCAGCTATATTTCTTTTAATTGCCCCTACACATACTATAAATCCAAACCAGGGATACAGTATTCGCTATAGGGTTAAGCGCATATATTAAATGGGTTTTACACACACACACACACACACACACACACACACACACCTTCACTCAGCGACCAGTGTGTGAGTGAGCATGAGATTACATAAGCCATGTTTACTGTTAGTTCTGTTAGTAATATTATTGTATTATTAATAATTTGGTTTGTAATTGAATGTTCCTTTTTTTTTTATATATATATATATTTTCTTGATCAAAATTTTACTGTAGCTCTTTTATGAAAACAGCACTGTAGCTTTTCATCTGTATGCAGAGGAAACCAACCAACCCCCGGGAAAGATCGGTGAAGTCAGAATCTGTTTTTCTATCCCAACACGTCACTGTACAAAATCCCGACAGAACATGAAATTAATTTAAATCCTTTTTCTCTCTCTCTCTCTCTCTCTCTCTCTCTCTCTCTCTCTCTCTCTCTCTCTCTCTCTCTCTTAAAAACCAAAAGAAATGGCAGTGAAATTGTGATTCACACTGTCAAAATCAATATATGTGGTAATTTATTTTACACATGTAAAATTGAAACTGAGCCATGTTGGCTTTTTTTTTTTTTTTTTTTTTTTTTTTTTAAAGGAAGCTAACTGCCGACAGGTAATGGATAAATTTCAATGTAGCATCTTGCATGGAGCTTTACTTGTATGATGGCATTTAAATTCTTGTATAAATAGAACAGTTCACTTAAAAAGGAGAAAAGGCAAGTGTATGTGGTATGTATGAGGGTCGAAGACAGACATGTAGTTTGAAAGAATTTAGAATCGTGTTGAGTAATGAAGTTTGTTTGGTTTTTTTGGTTGAGTGTGTGGTGGTCTAAACACAAAGCATGAACGTCTTTGTGTTGATGACAAAGCCAGTGAGAAAAGCTTAAAAGGCAAGTAAAGAAAGATTAAAAAGTAAATGTTGGATTAAAAAAAAAAAATCAAAGGAAAGTAAGTTTGTATAAAATGGTGATGTTGGAAGTCTGACGTGAGCTTGTAAATCTGTTTACTGTACAAAGAAGACCGTTATAAAGGAACAATAAAGATCTGTGTAAGATTTGCATCTGAAAACACGGCTCGTCTTTTTATTTTATTTATTTATTTTTTGGGTGTAAGAAAATGTAGCTACTGTCTACCGACTGTAACTATGAATCGGAATTTTCACTTAAATGTACAGTAGTACAACTAAAACTCTTGCTGTCCAAATCTAGGACAAGACAATCAGACACAATGTTACTACAGTACACCAGAAAATATTACAATACAAGTGATCAGTACTAAAATACTAAAGATAAAAATAGTACCGCAGCGGCACGATGGCGTAGTGATATTAGCATGTTGTCCCTGTGAATATTAGGTTGAAAAGTGATACTAAATTGTCCAGGTGTGTGTGCGCGCATTTGGGATTGTTCATCTATGTGTTGCCCTGCGATGGACTGGTTAACTGTCCAGGGTGTACCCCTGCCTTTCGCCCTATGTGCGTTAGGATAGGCTCCAGCAAAACCCCATATGGCCCCGAATTAAGGAATAAGCAAGTAAGAATGAATGAATGAATTCTTCGTACCTGATTGCAACCATGATCTCATCTTTCAGGTTCCTGTTAATGACACATGTCTGTGTGAACAAGGTAAACAGATATACACATCAGGAGATGATGAGATATAAAACACATACTGTATGTTGGCAGATCGGTAGAAAAGCTTAATGTTCGGACGGAACATTTTTGAAATAATGTGAACTTAATTCTAATAACGATTCTGTTTGAGATGTTCTCTCAGAGCTCAGGTCCTCCTTTTGGAGCTACTACTTAAATGAGGTCTATGTATGTATATGGTCTCATAGCCTTAAAGTGGTTTCCCTCATGGGGACCACTAATTTCTTTTTTCACGCATTATCTTCTCATACACATTACACACTATATATACACACACTACATATGCACACACTACATATACACACACTACATATACACCCTACATATACACACACGCACTATATATACACACACTACATATACACACTATATATACACACACTACATATGCACACACTACATATACAC
>JAOTRA010000011.1:5209298-5220698 GCA_026260255.1 Pseudolaguvia tuberculata | reverse complement strand
AACATATAGTCACCTATACAATATATAGAAAAGCAATATACAACATATAGTCACCTATACAATATATAGAAAAGCAAACATTGTAGTTACCTACAGTATATATTACATAAAAAGCATATAATCCCCTTTATAACATATAGGAAAAACATATTATGTAGTCACCTGATATCATTTAGAAAAACATATAGCGATCATATAGCTATAAATATCCTAAATATCATATGTAAAGCATATAGCATACATACACAGTTTATACCTTAAAAGAATAAAGAAAAAGCAAATTGTCACCTATATTTCAATTAGGAAAGCATATGGTCACCGACAAGGCAGAAAGAAGATTCATCGCACTGTTCGATACTATATGTGTTTTCACACTGTGACCTTGTGTATCTTATCTCCTAGGGTCAGAGGTTAATCACTCCAAAGCAGGGAGGCCAATGACTGATCACTACAGGAAATGTTTTATTTTAGACCTGAGAGAGAAGATCTGTCACATTTGGTTTTGCTTGTGACTTTCTCTCTGGTTGAAAGAAAGATTTAAGGAGGACAAATAAGGCATGATATTCTTCTTCCTCCTGTGATACAATGATTCGTGAGTTAAATTTAGGAGTTTTAAGTGATAATCCTGTACTATGTCATTTCTGGATTTTTTTTTCTATTGATAGCATAAAAGATTTAGGAAAGATTATTTCAGCTCATCCGCAAATACATCATCTGATTCCTCACTCACTCTTCCTGCTCGGACACTCTCAGGGTGACATAATAATATTACTTGGTGTTAGGTAAAATTTAAAGTACATCTAATTATAGACGAACTTTTCTGATCTCTGACCTTAGTTCGTTATTCGAAATAGACACAGTTTATCCATTGTTGAGGAGTGACACAAAGGATAACCATGACCTGTCTGCCGATACTTTATTTATAGCCCGTGTGATGCTCTTTGCCCAACATGAAAAAGGTGTGGATCAGTTTTCAGTTGCTATTTTAAGCTTTTAAGCTTTTGGTTGCTTTTCTGCCTCACTTTTTAACACCTTCTATTGTTACCTGCATTCAAATCTACCCCGCATCAACCCAGCCATAAAGTAGTCTCTCTCTCTCTCAGTGTTTACCCAACATGGCTAAACCGATCCCTCATGATTTGTTTACCCTAAGCAGTAACCCAGACTCAATGATGCACCAAATGGACACAAACGAGGGAAGATCTGTCTGAATCCCATGAGGTCAGGGGTCTCAGCTTTAATCTTGGAAGCCTTAGAATTTCCTAAGCCTTCAGACACATTTATATTAATGTGCTTAGTTTATTATTCTTTACGAAGATAAATCATTATTCCTTCATTCATCTTCTTGCTTACTTATTTCCTAATTCAGGGTCATAGGGGTCTGCTGGTGCCTATCCCAGCGCACATAGGGCGAGAGGCAGGGGTACACCCTGGACGGGTTGCCAGTCCATCTCAGGGCAACACATAGATAAACAATCACACACACACACACACACACACATTCACTCCTATGGACAATTTAGAAATCGACATACTCTGACAAATGTTTTTGGACTGTGGGAGGAAACCGGAGTACCTGGAGAACATGCAAATCCCCGACCTGGGAATTGAACCCGGGACCTTCTTGTTGTGAGGCGACCGTGCTAATCACTATAAAATAAATAAATGTAAAATAAAATTTTAATCCATAATAACATGCAAAATGTTTTTATAATTACAATACGACAATGTTTTAAAAACATTTTTAAGTCATAAAAACATGTAGACAGGTTCATAAAGTAAGTGTAAAGTAAGTAAAGAAAAATCTATAGAAGAAGAGGAGTGGAAAAAAATAAACTTTTAGGATCTGGAATTTGTAGTTCTGGGGTGTTAAGGCCCTAAAACCCTACTATTCTGGACAATAACCCAGAACTACACCAACCTATACCCCACATTATATGGGGTATACCCATATACCATTCATTCATTTTCTTGCCCGCTTATTCCCGAATCCGGGGTCACAGGGGTCTGCTGCACCTATCCCAGCACACATAGGGCGAGACACATAAGGCGGGGGTACACCTTGGATGGGTCGCCAGTCCATCTCAGGGCAACACATAGACAAACAACCATTCACACACAAATTCACTCCTATGGACAATTTACAATCACCCATCCACATAATCTGAGAGAACATGCAACCTCCACACAGAAAGATCCCAAACCGGGATTCGAACCCGGGACCTTCTTGTTGTGAGGCGACTGTGCTATCCACTACACCACCGCGCCGCCTTACAATATACCAAATATTAAAAATGCACTTTAGGAAATGGTTGCAAGGTCCTTCACTCTCAGCCCTGTATCTGTCCAACGCCAGAAATGTAAATGGGATGCAAATGATAGATTCTAGTGTCAACAAGCTGAAATGCTGCTGTGGAACGTTAACAGAGATATGGATTTCCCAAAGCCACCCATGAAGCCTGGTTTATTTAAGGGCACAGGTCTTAGTCAAGCACCCTGAGTTTGTGTTTTTGTTTCAAATTCTGGTCCTTGAAGAGAAACCAGAACCTGTTATAAGAAGGGTTCTCTTTCCATTCCATCAAACTGAAAACTGTAGCAAAACAATTTGGTTGTTTTTAAGCCTGTTAGCTCAAAAGATCTTTGCAAAGAGGATGGGCAAAATCCATTTGTAAAAAAGAACCAACCTCTGAAAACCCTCTCTCTCTCTCTCTCTCTCTCTCTCTCTCTCTCTCTCTCTCTCTCTGTCCTTGAAAAACGTTTTATTCATAGATTCATTGGCTTTAAAAGCACTGGTCTGAACTTCTGGACTTCTGTTCAAAGCCACCTTTTGTTCTGCAAATCTGAAAGTGCTGCTTGTGCTCAGGAAAACGTTGATGGGCTTCCTGAGGCAAAGCAGCACCTTTTGCCACCAATCTGTCATAGGCACTATTAACACTTCATCTTTGTCCTTTAAATTTGTTTTCTCACTCCCTTACTCCCCTCTGCCCTCATCTGTGCTGTTTCCTGAGGAAAGGAGGGGTTGGATGGAGGTTCGATCACTACTTACTGGCACGTGTTAATAAGTCAGAATCAAAGCACCTCACGGATTCCACCGTTTCTCTTTTAAGCAAACACACCTCTATACAAGTTTCTTTTCTTAGACATTTACATATTGTAAATATACGGGAATTGAACCCCGGTCTTTCTAGTATCAAGTCAAACACCTTAAACACTAAGCCACAGTCTACTTTTTTTTAAAGATAAAGAAAACGTAGCTCTTTGTGCCACAATATTGTGTATTAAACCAACATAACCAAAATATATTCATTCATTCATCTTCTTACCCGCTTATTCCCTAATTCAGGGTCACGGGGGTCTGCTGGTGCCTATCCCAGCTCACATAGAGCGAGAGGCAGGGGTACACCCTGGATGGGTCACTAGTCCATCTCAGGGCAACACATATTTTTTTGGACTGTGGGAGGAAACCAGGGCATCCGGAGCAACCCACGCAAGCGCGGGGAGAACATGCAAAATCCGCACAGAAAGATCCCGTCCCGGGATTGTTGTTTTGTTTCTATAGTAAACTGAGCCGTTACAGGTGAATTGAAATCTAACACGCAAGGCTGTTTTCAGAAGCAAGACTAATCAGACCTGAACTACAGGAAAGCTGATAATAACAGTAGATCTGAAGTAGGTGATGTGCTAATCAGATTTTTAGCATAACATTAATTACCTGTTATATTACACCTAGATTTTATTTCCATTTATACAAAGATTTGGTTTTTAAGAGAATTTGGCAACCTGCACAATTTTGAAACACCCTGTTAACAGAATTTATTATTTTAGGAAGTAGCACAGCAGCGTCAAAATACAAATCAGAAAAAAAGGATGAAGCCCTGAATTGTATGTTTATATTTGTTGGGTCATTGCGTCAAGCTTTGATTTCTATTTATTACAGTTATGGCGCCGCCCTGTGCGTGATGATCACCATGTGACTTTGTTTTGATTTTTTTGTCCTCTCTTTTGTTCCAGAAATACACACACCTATGTATGTCTTGTTTTTTTCCCTCTACACTCAATGCACATGTTTTTCAGAACATTCTGGAACACTGAAATAAACAATGCACCTACCTCCCTACCTACCTACCTCCCTACCTACCTACCTACCTCCCTACCTACCTACCTACCTACCTACCTACCTACCTACTGGTAAAGATAGATTTTGACAGGTTTAGGAAAGCGTAGCATTGTGGATCAGTGGTGGCTCAAATGGTTAAGGTACAGAGTTGTTAATCGGTAGGCCAGGAAGTCCTGGGTTCAAGCCCTACCACTGCCAAGGAAGTCCTGGGCTCAAGCCCCACCACTGCCAAGGAAGTCCTGGGCTCAAGCCCCACCACTGCCAAGGAAGTCCTGGGTTCAAGCCCCACCACTGCCAAGGAAGTCCTGGGCTCAAGCCCCACCACTGTTGAGTCTGTACAATAGCTGACCCTACACTCTGAACCCCAACTTACCAAGATGGGATATACAAAGAAAACTGTACTATATATAATCATGACAAAATAAAGTGGATTTGGTTTCTCCTCTAAGAATTTGAATATTTACACACTGTTCCATTTTTATTCACCCCCCCCCCCTTTCTCTCAATCTGGCTGTCTGTTGGAACGGATCCCTACCTATTGTACAGTCGTAAAATTTAACCTGGAAAGATTTCTGGGGACATTCTGCCAGAGAGAAAGTAATGAGGGCCATAACCTCCTGCAGAGTCATGGATAAAACTAATGACTGCGCTAATTATGACCGTGCTAGCAAGGAATTCATTGTGTGTTTGGACCCGACCATCGTTCAAGTGTATTAACATTTACTGCAACCCCTAATTAGCTCAGTTTTAACCGCTATATCATTATGTAAAGAAAGACACACATGGTTGTTGGCTTGGCAGGCTGCCTACGTGATGATCTGTTTGATGATGTGATAATGACCACTTTTCCCTGCTTTTCCTCAGTTTGCTCTACAGTCTTCCATCAGACTGCACAAAAAAAAAAAAAACAACCTCATCTTTAATTACTCCACATTTTCACTGCAACGCCAACAAAAATAATAAAAGTGTGCAGCGGTGCTGGATTCAGATTTTGCCAAAGCTTAATGCATTTAGCAGCTGTGTTTAAATTGCATGAGCGGCTGCACATGATTAAGGCTTACGAGTAGACATGAGACATGAAAAGAACTTATTTCTTTTTTTTTTTGCTTTCCATATGCTGGAGCACCACGTTAACACAAGGACAGGCCTCTAATAGTCCCCAGAGCACTGGCACTTTAAACAGAATGCTTTACTCTCGCTCCCGAGATCGGTCATTACACACTCCCTCTGTGCCGCTCTCTCACTTCCCAGACATTCACAGGGCCAGTGTGCACGGACTCACGTCTAGCCTTGTTTTACAGACTTGGATCTGCGAGGTCCCATGGGTAGTTAAAAGAAACAGTTTCTCTCCAAATATTAAGAAAAAAATGGTAGGATCTGAGGATCTTCTAAATCCAGTGCATTTGATAAAGTTGATTGTATAGTGGGGTGTCATTAAATATCTAGTTTAACTGCTGACATTTATGTTTGAAAGTTTTTAGAAAATAAGAGCAAATTCATAAAAATGATCTAAATTGAAGCTGGGTTTTTCATAAACCCACAGCAAACTGGTCAGATTTTCCATATATTAATCTTACATCCTGCCTAAGTGTTGTATTACAGGCTTTCAGGAGCAGCTATGAGAACCTTCACACACTGGACACATCCCAAAGAGCATGTCAGAGCCCCCGAACGCCCTGTTGACTTCGGTTAATGGTGCAAATGATCGTCTGGTTTGCAGAGGTGGTAGAGCCGAGCACCCACATCATAGTGAAAGACTTCTTTGTCTAAAAATCTGCAAAACTCCAACATACGGTTCTAATAGTTATGTGTTCATTCATTGTCTGACATAACAGACCTAATGGTGTGTCTGGCCAAAACAGAAAAGGAAGAGGGCAGACTAAACATAAAATCCTTTATATAAGCATGTGCCAGCTCAAACTCTTTAAAGTCTGCTATCTTACTGCGGGTACTAATGTTCTCTTCAGGTTCTTCAATTTACCGTCAACATCATCTTGAAAACAATTAGAGATGTTTTTAAAAATGGATGTGAACATGCTGAATATGGCTGCTGGTACATACATACATCGAATACAACTATTTATGGTGGTAAGTGATTGCTTAGTGGTTAAGGACTGATAGTTGAAAGACCGGAGTTTGATTCCCAGCACCACCAATATATTACTGTGGAACCCTGAGCAAGTTCCTCAACCCCCAATTGTTTATTTGTAAGCCGCTCGGCCGAATGCTGTAAATGTAAATTGTTGGAAAATATTCCAATACTGTTTATCATTATGTAACTGTAAATGTCTTTTTAAATGAAAACATGACAATGCATCTATGCACAAAGCCTCTGAGTGCTGTTAGGATGTTTTGTGGTTGATGGGGAAGAACATGAGGGTCCTGCACAAAGCCCTGACCTCAACTCCACTGATTACCTTTAGGACAAACTGGAACACTGATGACACCCCAAACTTTTTTTTTTTAACCAATCACACAGTAGACTTATTAAAAAAAATATTGTGGGAAAATCTCACAAGCAAGATTATACATGCGTTACGATACAATCTTAATATTCATGCTTTTATAGGAAACTAAACTCATGCTTTAGTTTTTAACTGGAAAACTGTAATTGTCTAGCCTATAATCTCAGTGGTCTGATCATTTTACTTCTCTGTCTGTGTGGAAAAATTAAATGATATAATAATGGGAACTGATGGATTGGAAAGGGAAACTATGTGCCATTTGATCAGCATTTTTACCCATTAGTTGAGCGAAAACCACAATACTTGATAGTGAAAACATATGATTTGGCGTTACGTATTTCAGATGGTTTTAAGGATGAAAAAATTTATATATATATATATATATATATATATATATGTATTATGGGTGTTTTCAGCCACAGTAAACTTGTAAAATGTGTTTAAAAAGCTTTGATAGTATTGGTTAGCACAATTGACACACAACAAAAAGGTCCTGGGCTCGATTCCCAGGTCGGGATCTTTCTGTGCGAGGTGTGTTCTCCCCGTGCTTGTGTGGGTTTCCTCCGGGGACTTTGGTTTCCTCCCACAGTCCAAAATCATGTACATTAGGATGATGGGTGATTGTAAATTGTCCATAGGAGTGAATGTGTGTGTAAGTGGTTGTTTGTCTATATGTTGCCCTGTGATGGACTGGTGAACTGTCCAGGCTTTACTCCTGCCTCTCGCCCTATGTGCGCTGGGATAGGCTCCACAGTGATAGCGAATTCCAGTGACCTTGAATTAGGGAATAAGTGGGTAAGCAGATGAATGAAAACAATGAAAGGTAAAAACCCAGCCTTTGTTTTCAGAAAAAAGGAGAAAGACATGTCAGAGGTTAAACATGAAAATCTGCAGAATTTAGTGTGAAGTTGTTTGTCACAGATTCTGATGTTCAACACACAACCTTTACCCTGACAATCACTAGTCCATCTGAGTATTGGTTTCAAAACCAAACCACCCCTGACACTAAACCTGTTTAAACCGTCCTTATCAACGTTATCATTGTGTGTGTCTATGTGTGTGTGTGTGTGTGTGTGTGTGTGTGTGTGTGTGTGTGTGTGTGTCTGACACACCCAGACACAAAGACAAAGTAAGCAGTATAGCTAGCCCACATACAAGAAGTGTTGATAATCAGCGACGGCCCGTCACAAGCATTTCAGCAGCCTTTAAAATATTCACACTGGTTCACCATCAGAAAGAAAAAAAACCAGGATAAAACCTTTTTGTATTTAAGACTGTCAGCTGGCTGTACTAATGCGCTACAATGGCAGAAATAATAACATCTATGTTGTCATTTTATATTGAATATATTTATGGACAAAACAATATAAAGAATCGGATATTATACTTTTGTCGGCTTCCCATCATGACACATCCTTTACCTGTGAATAAATATGGATCAATTTATATAGACTTCCTTTACTAACCACAAAGAAAAGAATCCAGACGTTACGCAAGCCTGTAAGAAAGTGTCCAATACAGTAAATCAGACCTCATTTCACATCTGTAACCAAACGTGGAACATGTGTCTGGTTATTAATGGCACTTTAGTGATTTTAGCTCATGTGACTAAAGTAGTGTGGAATTTGTCAATACCTTGTTGTGACCCGTTTTTTCACTTTCCAGCACCATGTGCTATCTCAGATTTTTTTAAACAGATGATGATATTCACTATTGAACTGGTTTGGGATGTTGGTTATTGTTTCATATGCTTATATATAGAACGATTGTAAGAACCCCAGAGATCTGTTTTATTAGTAGCAACAGTGTGGAATGGTGTTGTCCAACCTCATAATTTGTAGGGTCCATGATTGTTTCTGTTTCGGTTTCTTCTGTTAGGAGTCGCCACAGCGGATCACTCTTCTCCAAACTACCCTGTTCTCTACATCTGCCTCTTTCACTCCAACTACCGCACCACATCCATAAACCTCCTTCTTGATCTTGCTCTTTTCCTCCTGCCCGCCACCTTCATCCTCAGCATTCTTCTACCAATAAACTGCATGTCCCTCCTCTGCACATGTCCAAACCATCTTTTAAATATGTTTTTAATTTAGCAGATGTCTGAAGGGGATATTAAAACTTTAAAAAACCCACTTTTGCCTGATGTACACTGGAATAGGCTCCAGCAGACCCTTGTGATTCCGAATTAGGAAAAAAGAGGCGGGAGTACATCCTGGACGAGTCGACAGTCCATCTCAGGGCAACACATAGACAAACAATCATTTACACACACATTCACTCCTATGGACAATTTACAATCACCGATCCACCTCATCTGCATGTTTCTGGACTGTGGGAGGAAACCGGAGTACCCAGAGGAAACCCACACAAGCGCGGGGAGAACATGCAAACTCCGCACAGAAAAATCCCTGACTCGGGAAAGTCCGGGACCTTCTTGTTGTGAGGCGACCGTGCTAACCACTACGCCACCGCGCCACCCTAGCATTGTTTTATTTGTTTCATTGAAAAAAATCTTTATTTATTAATCTATATTGTACTATTATTAGCATAAAATAGCTCGGGCGGCGCGGTGGTGTAGTGGTTAGCACGCTCACCTCACAACAAGAAGGTCCCGGACTTTCCCGAGTCAGGGATTTTTCTGTGCGGAGTTTGCATGTTCTCCCCGCGCTTGTGTGGGTTTCCTCTGGGTACTCCGGGTTCGATTCCTGGGTCTGGGGTCTTTCTGTGTGGAGTTTGCATGTTCTCCCCGTACTTGCGTGGGTTTCCCCCCGGGTATTCCGGTTTCCTCCCACTGTCCAAAAACATGTACATTAGGCGGATTGGTGAGTCTAAATTGGCCATAAATACCCAGCCATTAGGGAGCAGCCTTAGTGCCGGTCCCAAGCCCGGATAAATGAGAGGGTTGCGTTAGGAAGGGCATCCAGCGTAAAACCCCGCCAAGTCGAATGTGCGGATCCCGTATCCGCTGTGGCAACCACGAACGGGAGCAGCCGAAGGACAAAGAAGAAGATTAGCATAAAATAGCTCAGTGATTAAGATTAAGGACCAGCAAAGTGCCTCATGAAAAATAGCTTAATACTTGTAAATGTAGAGCACAAAACACAAAATAGCTATATAATGTTAGCCCAGAAGTTAAGGCGTTGGACTGATACCAGAAAGACCAGGGTTCAAATCCCATCTTTACCATGCAATCACCGTAACCCCTAATTACTCAGTTGTATGAAAGAGATAAATGTAAGTCGCTGTGGATAAGAGAAGGATGTAAATGTAAATGATATGAATAAGGATGTACATGTTGCTAATAATAATCTGAACACACGTCATTAGAACCGCTACTGTCTAATGTTAGCTTACAGTGCATGGAACTGGACTGTGTGTGGGATCTGTAAGTGTGTCGCAGCTGCCTGGTCTATCATCAGCAATGACCTGGAGTGCAATAGGGCATCTGCCCACATTACTGTCATTCCAACTGCCTCTCACACTTGTGCAGTCTTATAAAAAGGGCGTGATGATATCACCATATCGGGAAACCAAGATTTCAAGCCTAGTCCCATTTTAAACACTGTAAATGTTTATAAAATCGAAAAAGGTTCGAAGGAGGTAAAAGTATAAAAGGTTTGATGTAATATTCATAGCAAAGCTATTTTAGGTTAATACTATTAATTAATATAAGTTAGTTTCTTATTAGTTATTTGAGAATTACTACATAATATTTTTGTCAATGAAAGCTACTTGAAAACTAACATTACATTTACAGCATTTGGCAGACTGGCAACCCGTCCAGAGTGTACCGCTGCCTCTCGCCCTATATGAGCTGGGATAGGCGCCAGCAGACCCCCGTGACCCCGAATTAGGGAATAAGCGGGCAAGAAGAGGAATGAATGAATGAATGAATGAATGAATGAATGAATACTACTACTACTACTAATAATAATAATCAATTGGTTAATATGGGAAGTGGTGGCTTAGTGGTTAAGATGTTGGACTGATAAACGAAGGAGAAGGGTTCAATTCCCAGCACCACAAAGCAACCCCTATGGACCCCTGAGCAAGGCCCGTAACTCATAATGGCTCAATTATAAGTCGCTCTGGTTAAGGGCCTTGCTCTTACAAACAGGGGTTTGTGTTTTGTTTTGCTGGGAATTGAACCCACATCCATAAACCTCCTCCACATTCAGCATTCATCTACCAATATAATTAGTTATAAGGAACTATCTTTGCGTTAAGCTACAGATTACCTAGCGGTTGTTATTAACCTGTTACAATGATATCTTCTTCTTCTCCTTTCGGCTGCTCCCGTTAGAGGTCGCCACAGCGTATCACTCTTCTCCATACTACCCTGTCCGCTACATCTACCTCTTTCACCCCAACTACCTGCATATCTTTCCTTACCACATTGATATCATACCATCAAATACATTATGTGGCTAAATGCTTGTGGACACCACAGAAATCCACAAACTTACACAATGTCTATCTAATTTCACTAAAATCATGTAGCAGCCTGACATCTAGCAGCAAGTAACCCTCAATCCCACTAAACACTTAGAATGTAATGTAGAACTTCGACTGCAACCCGCCATTAGAGCGGGGTAACTCAGTAACGCTTTAATGGCAAAGTATTAAACAAATCCGAATTTAGTCAAACTATTTCTTCTTATTCATTCATTTTCCTACCTGCTTATTCCCTAATTCGGGGTCACAAGGGTCTGCACACATAGGTTGAGAGGCGGGGGTAAATCCTGGATGGGTCGCCAGTCCATCTCAGGGCAACACATAGACAAACAACCATTCACACACACATTCACTCCTATGGAC
>JAOTRA010000011.1:5190836-5202698 GCA_026260255.1 Pseudolaguvia tuberculata | reverse complement strand
CAACCCATCCCCCCCCCCCCCAACATTCCCCTCCCCCACTTAAAGATGACTATTCTCAGAATATCTGATATCCACCAATGTTAAGAGCTCAGTTACTGGTCGGCCCCGTCGCCAAAGATGTCATTCTTCTTGCGCTCCATCTCGGCAAAGTCAAAGTCTGTGCCAGTCATTCGCTTGTAGATGTCCTTGATGTCATCACAAGTGGTCTCAAAGTGAGTCGTGGCATCGTAGGAGCGAGAGATGAAGATCTGGGGTAAAACAAAAAGGTATACAAGGTACAGTAAATTCTAGAGAGCAGTCTAGAATCAGTCTGTAGTCAAGCTGCAGACCCTGCAAAGTAATTTGAACTCTATATCTAGCGTTAACTAAAAGGTCTGCGTCAGCTCCTATAAAAAGACTTTATTCTAAAGGCAGCCATGTTGTCGAGATACTACTACTACTTTTAGTTGGAAGCAAACTGTTTTCAGCAAAGGATTTGTTTATCTTTCAAAAAAAAAAAACACTAAACAAACATGTTGGTCAAGTGTTCCAACTAACATGCTTCACAATTGTTAAGGGAAGTATAGCTACGACATAATCATTAAAAAGTAATGTTCACGTTATGCAAAGCCATGAAAAGCATGGACGTTGATCACTTTGAAATATATATCTAAGCATGAATATTGTACGTATAGATTAACTTGTCAATAAACTCACCTGGCTTTCAGTTCCGAGGTCGATTGGAGCGTACAGATCACTGATGCTCACAAACCTGTAAAAGAATGAAATTGCTGAAATAAACATATCCTTAAACAATTTAAGGAAACTATATGAAAACACATACTTCTGCTCGATAGGCTCCAGCAGGTCCAAAGCAGGTTTTATTTCCTTTTCTGGGTCATTAGTCTCCACAGTGGTGCTGGCTATGGCAATGTATTTACCTTGTGCTGCCACGTTATGTGCATAGGAGATCATGCACACGTAGATATCTAGGACAGTGCAAACATTAAAATGAAAATCCATAAAATGAAAGCTACACTGTTTTGATTTTATGAACTTTACTTCATGTTGCCTTACCATGCTTCCTGTTGACCTGGTTCTGAGGAATGATGATCTGGCAAGAGTTGGAGTCTGAGGTGTTCTTAATAGGGTGACTTAAAATGCAGATGACTCGGATGACCTTGCCCACAACTTTGGCCTGTTCTGTCATGTAGCTGGGGTCGCAAATCAGCTGTTTACAGCGAGCAATCTAAACATATAACAAAGAAAACATACTAATCTAAAAATACTAGTACTAACACACATTCTGGCGATGCACTGGATTTTCTGAACATTCATGAATTAAACATAAATCAAAGGATGAATGATGATAACCGGGTCATGCAGATAAAATATGAATAAACAGGTATAGACCAAGACCAAGCATCACCCCAGCTTGCATACTAAATGAATTCCTTACCTCTCCCTCAGATTTGACACCCACTATTTTGCCATTCTCTACTATAATTTCCTCAATTGGCTTGTTGAGCATGTAGGTTCCTCCATAGATGGCACTTAATCTGTAAAGAACAAACATACAAATATGATGATGTAGCATCTTCGGAAAGCACTCTTCTAAAAACTCTAAGAAAAGACTGACCTGGCAAAGCCTTGAGGCAGTTCGCCCAGACCATACAGTGGGTAAAGATAGGGACTCTTCCCATATCTAGCCAAGGATTCACTGTACAACTTAATCCGATTTATTGAGTCTAGGCAAGGCTGGTCCAAATAACTACAGAGACAGAATTAAAAAAATAAATAAAATCACACATTCAACAACAAGGGAATAAAAAACCCCATCTAGCTTCCTGTTATTCACCCATTTATTCACCGTGAAGCAGTTCGATCTCTGAGAGCAAACACAACTCACTCGTCAGTGCGGTAAAGTGCGATGGCATGGCCTGTGAAGTCGATAACATCCTGGCCCAAGTCAAATTTCTTGTAAACCTCACGCATGGTGGTCTTTTTAGGATCCACACCCTCCATAGTTTTAGGGTCGTTCTCGTCAAAGTTGGCTACAAAAACCAGAAACTTCCGGAACCGTCTTTTCTCAAACAGCCCCATCAGGCCTAGAGAGAATTAATGTATAGAAATGAGTGAATTCAACTCTTTGACAACATAATGTAGTAACCACAATGCAGTGACATAAGTAGAAAAGAGAGGAGCTATACCACCTCATGTAAATCTTTTTAGTAACTATGAATTTCTCTCTTTGCATTTACCTTCGACACATTTCAATGCCTAAACAAGAACATTTTTCATGGATCAACTGCAATCTGTTGCACCACTAGACAGAATCTAATCAATCTTACTTACTGGATGCCAGAGCCTCGGTCTCAGTGGAGGGCACTTTGTAAATGCTGCCCTTTTTGTAGACAAAGCTGCCTTCGATCACTTTAAAGTCCAAGTAACGCGTCACCTGTGTGATGAGCAGCATGCGCACAAGCTGACCTGAAACACACAGCCACGAAACCAATTTAACAGAAGATTCTCATCAATTTCACAAAGCATTTCTACATCTTACCAGAGTCCTGTCTCTGATGCATGACAGATTAGCAAGATGACAAGTGTTATATTACTAGGCAACAGTATCATCAGTTGTTAATAGTTGGAAAAACTGACATACAGACTTTGTGTGCTTATAACAAACAGCGGGTTGTTACCGTTTGCCATGAGGAACTTGGGGACGAGGTCCACGTTCCAGTCACGTCCTTTCCCCATCGACTCAGGAGGAGTGCCGGGCAAGCTAAAGCGCTTGTATAGCTAAAAAGGAGAAAAGCATTTTATAAAAATAAAAAACTGCTCACATTAATAATTAATAATAAACAACATAAGTGTGTGCTGTTAAAACAAAATTGGAGTGGCACAAGGACAGGGAGGATTTCAATGTTAGTTCTTATACATCTCATGCTTATGTCAATGCTTTCATTCCAGTTAGAATGTATGTTCCGATGTTACAACATAAATTAGTTTCTGCCGAGATGGTCTTTTTGGCTCTCTGGGTTTTGTACTGTACAATGCATATCTAAATGTCAAGCTTTTTAAACGACTGAATTAAACTTACATCCTCCAGAGGGGTGATTGAAGCGCTCTCTCCTCCATAATAAGCGTTTCTGTCCATGTGCAGGACCTTCTTGCCCTTCACAGACATGATCCCTGACAGGATGCATTCCTATAAGAAACAAAATCACAGACAAAATTAGTTTAAAATAAATTTGAACAAACCGTCCCAATGTTGTGCCAGTTTAAAGTGTCAGGCTCAGGGATACCGAGTCTATTACACACGCACTTGGGAATAACTATGGCAGAGGAAACCAAACTCTCTTATCTGAAGAAGCGCCTGAAGTCTGCAACTTCGGATTATTTTTTTTAAACAAAAAATGAGTAAGGCTTTGCTGACGATGTCAGACCACCTGTTGGCAAAATGAGCTGTAAAAAGTTTGCTGTTAAAAGAAGTGTACCTTAGGGATTCCCACTCAGCTTTACATGCTAAAGTAAAGGTAATACAAACTATATCAACTGACTTGGATTATGAGGTAAATAACTTCATGAAAGGGTGTCCATAGTCCAAATGTGGCACAGAAAGCCGCCACACCAGGCCGCATGCTGGTCCAAAAAGAAAAAATGTAATACATAAATACTAATACGAAACAATTTTGTTATATATTAGATCAAGAGGATTTTAGATAGATAGAGATAGATATAGATTGAGAGATAGATAGGAGACTTTATTGATCCCATGAGGGAATTTCTTGTGTTATAGCAGCATAGTCATAGGCACTAGTTGTGTTGAGAAATTACTGAATGCATATATAGCGATAAACATGATTTCTATTTTTTTAATCATCCCAAATAAGGTGATATGGCATGTATGAGAGTAACTGTTCACATGTAACACATCACATTAAAAGGTGAGAAGTTAGCTCAGTAGTTATTGGACATACCGATCACACACTAAAATGGTGTTTGAGCATTTACCCACCTCCTAACCTCTATAATACGATTAACTGGTTATAGAGATCATGTGATAAAGTGAACTTTATCCAAGGCGTGTTGTCCACAGACGCACTAAACGATGACATACCTGCTTCTAGACTTTATGCAAAGTCCCCCGTCTATGCAAACAAGTGCCAGATGAGTTCTTTAAAAAAAGAAAAGCAGACTAAACTCTATTCTCAAGCTTTCAAGACAACAGCTTGTTTTTCTTGGTTTAACATAATGAATGTGGAAGAATTGAAAAAGGAGTATTTCTAACAAAAATTAGCTTGAATCATTTGGTTTTGTTTTGATATGCAGATATTAGGCATAACGTTTGTGTCCAAAAACAGATAATTTGTATTATGATCTTCAATTGGCAATACATTTTTGAAACCTCGATTATATTCCAATTATTTAAAGCTAAATATTCAATACGGTTTAGATATATAAATTCATATAACAGGACTTTTCCCAGCAGTGTAAAAAGTCGCTGTATTAAACACTCTTGGTTTCGACTAGACACAAAATATTTAAAGTTTTGTCACAAGATTACAGCGGCAATTTGGTTTTCTTCTAACATTGAACACTTTAAAATGGTATATTACATATATTATATGATATAACATTTAACTTCCATTTATGCTATAAATTAAGCTGTGTACGGAGTCAGTTTAGGCGTCTGGAAAAGCATTGTAACGCCTGCAAAGAAAGAAAAGGTTTATAACCCACACTAAGACTTAAAAACTTATTTCTCTACTAAGGAAAGAATAAATCAAATCAAAAGATCTCAATTTTGAGCATTAAATTTATGATCTAGCTTTTACACCAACCTACACTTGACAAAACAGGAGAGAGAGCGCAACCTTCTTGTATCTGCACACTTTTTGTGGAGTTAAATGTTAACCCAGTCAGCTGACTGCATGAGACATGTCCCTGTCTTTTCAGAGGCATTCAAGTCAGTCATGTGACACGGTGATGCCGTCTTAAGTAAAGTGACATTTTGACTGTTTTTTGAAGGCACTGACTGCCTGCTGAGACGGAGCCATTTTCATGTCTGCAAGTCCCAGAAGTCAGCATGCTGCCACTGTATGTCTATTCCTACAGGACTACATAAAAAAAACAGTAACTCCTTTCCCGTTTATTTGACTGTTTTCTCCGCCCTTGAACGGCACAATGCTTGCTCAGATGTTTCTGTTTGATGATGACACAGTTCATCCCACTCACTGGAGTTATAGACAAATGACATTCTGTATCGGACCGTGATGTGAAAAACAAGCTTTCACGTTATTCAACTTTTTGATAGACAAGCAGCAACCACTGCAGTCTGCGCCTTGAAAGAGGAGAAAGAGAGAATACAAGAGGAGACAACATTCAATGAGGCTTTTGACAAGCGCAAAATAGTATGGAGGCTGGTTTATTATAGTACTTAGATTTTTGGTATTTGGCAGAATCTCTAATCCACAGCGGCTCATCATTTTGTTTATCAAATGAACATTGGTGTTTATTGTATTTTTTTTTTATCAGCTTATAAAGATGCACGTTTCAATTTTAACTTTTTAAGTGCTATAGGATACACAGATTTCACTCAGATTTGGCCACAGGGGAAAAGTGCTCGTGACTGATTAAACACTTATTCTTGTGTTTTCATAAATTTTATTGTATGCCTAAAACCCCAACAAATTCTTTACGTTTTTACACATGCTTGGTGAATAAATCTAATTCTAATTTACTACACAACACCTACTACATATGCTTCACCCAATGGTTCTCACCTTCCTTTTTCCTGTTCAGTTTGTGCAGCGTTGTCATTAAATGTTTCCTGAATATCAATCGTGGTTTGTCACTTAAACACGCAGATCCACAATGGCGATTAAACATTCTAATAGAACATTGTTTTCTGTTTGAATGTGCGGATCACGGAGGTAGCAACAATTAATGGAAGCAGCCGAAGGAAGAAAGGAAAATTTTGCTGTCCCTGATTTCTTTCAACGCAAAAAAATATATAAATAAATTTCTAAAATAACACCTTGTTTGAATACAAATATTCACTTAACGTCATGGAAAAACAAAAAGGGAAGCAAAACTATCAAACTGAACAGTACTAAAAAACATTGAGGGAAAAAAACCTGCAACTCTAAACATGATGCAAAACGATAATGATCTGGAAGTCTCAGCTCCATATCAGATTTAACACCTTCCTTTACAGCAGCGCATAACAAAAACTCAAAATGATCAAGCTAGAACTGTATTTTGATGTCTGCCTCTAATACCCAAGTCCACCTTATACTATTCCAACTGCTCTTACCAACAAAAACATCTGTGTTGCAATGCACAGCAACCTTTTTACTATGGTTAAATATTAGATCAGATACTTGTCACCTGTCCTGTTACTAGCATTCAATGGGTAGAGATCCAATAACAGCAACAAATAAAATGAAAAAAGAAAGGGATAATCTGTGTGTATTACAGTTTGATTACAGTTAAACTGTAATGCCAAACTGTATTATGAAAGATATTCTCCACTAAAAGCAGCACAGTGGTGCATCGGGAAGTCGGACAACTATTAGACTAAAAACTAATCACGTTTTAACACTAGGTGTCATTTTGATGGAGGGATTGTGTTTAGCAACACACTGGTATATGCACGGGTTTGCAGGTTTCATCACATCAGTGGACATTTTCTAGTTTCATCCCTTTTACCAAACAAGGGTTGGCACATTGATGAAGTGCATAAACGTGTGTGTGTGTGTGTGTGTGTGTGCGTGTGTGTGTAAATTCATGGTGTATTTATGCTTTCCCAGAACAAACTTTAGACTCTGCACCACCCTAAAGATGAATGATAAATGATGGGAAAACTATGTTTCAATAAGATCCCTAAACTCCAATTAGGGAAAGGGGATTCCATTTTTGCCACATGCAGGATTATACACAGTACAACATATAGTGAAAGCTTTTCTTCGCATATCCCATCTTAGTAAGTTGGAGGTCAGAGCACAGGGTCAGCTATTGTACAGCGCTCCTGGAGAAGAAAGGGTTAAAGGTCTTGCTCAAGGACCCAACAGTGGCGGACTTGAGCCCAGGTCTTCCTGGTCTACCAATAAACAACTCGGCACCTTAATCATTTGAGTTACCATTGCTCAGGGATAAATTATTTGTTATAACTCTACATAGACTGTTATTAAACAAAAATAGACGAACAGTATGAAGAGGAGGTAAAGGAGGTATAAACTGAAGTAAGGTATTGTATTGCTGGATGATTGTGGGTTTAATTCCCAACACACCATGTGGACCCCTGAACAAGGCCCTTAACCTCCAGCTTTTTAAGTTGTGTGAATAAGGGTGTGGTTGTTGAGTAGGCTGTTATTGCAATTTCAATCATTAAAAACAACTAAACAATAAGAAAAACAACAACACAAAGGAAGCCATTATTAAATATCTCTTAAAAAAGGCGGAGGCGAGGAGAAAGCTGACTAACATAACGTTACTTAACACGCCCTGCTGTAAACGTCATAACTAGAAGCTACTTTGCATACCTGTGATTTTTGCTAATTAATTCATTATATTTACATCATGCTAACAAAAAAAATTTGGTCCTAATTTTTTTTTAATGCTGCCCTGTTTTCAGTGCAGTTAGCGCGGAGGGAGATTACAAGCTAATCAGCCACATAGGCAGCTAGTGATAGCATGCTAGCTACGTTTTATAGCCAAACTAATAACGTAGGTTTTTGTTAAATATTGTAATGTGTGCAGAATAAATCCTTACTATACATAACGAAAAACAGCTTATTTGAGTTGCAAAGGCGTTAAATGTATAAAAAAAATAAGTTAGCAAAGCGGGAAAATTCTAACCATACGTTTGCAGCTAGTTAGCGAGAAACTACCAACTTGGCGGCATAGACTTGGGCGGAATCGTAAATTGCACTTTAGATAAAAAAAAATGTTCAATAAGACAAATATGAATCACGTTGTATTTAATGTATTTAGACAATCTCCGTATAACTACTAGGAATACGATTAACGCGGGCTAAGTACACAGCTAAGTAGCTAGCATTTTAGGATTAGCTTGTATTTAGAGACGGCAAATCAAATTTAGAGACTGTTTAAAAAACACGTGATAACTTTTATGAAAAAACGATTCTGTACCGTAAGTCCGGTTCCCAACACGATAACGTCGTATTCTTCATTCATTTTGCCTCACGAGTTTAATCCCTTTTCCTGTGTTTCGGGCCTGAATTAGAAAATGGAGATCAGCGGCAAAGCTGGAAATGAAAGAAGCGGTGAACGTCAAACAGGCTGGGTGGAGAGAGGCGTGGCTTGTATGAATGGGCGGGACTAAAAATCTAGGGGAGGAGCTAGGACTTTTTAAGCTATTTAAATAAATTAAGGGCCTATAGACGAGTTTTGGCAAGAGTGAAAGGGAAAGTTTATAGGTCTGTAGTGAGGACACCGATGTTATACGGTTTAGAGACAGTGGCGTTGTCAAAAAGACAGGAGGAGGAGCTGGAGGAAAGACAGGAAGAGGAGCTGGAGGAAAGACAGGAAGAGGAGCTGGAGGAAAGACAGGAAGAGGAGCTGGAGGACAGACAGGAAGAGGAGCTGGAGGAAAGACAGGAGGAGGAGCTGGAGGAAAGACAGGAGGTGGAAGAGTTGAAGATGCTGAGATTTTCATTGCGTGTGACAAGGATGGACAGGATTAGAAATGGGTTTTTTAGAGGGACAGCGGTGCATGTAGGATGTTTTGGAGACAAGTTAAGGGAGACTAGGTTGAGATGGTTTGGACATGTGCAGAGGAGGGACATGCAGTATATTGGTAGGAGAATGCTGAGGGCGGAGGTCCCGGCTAGGAGGAAAAGAGGAAGACCAAAGAGGAGGTTTATGGATGTGGTGAAGGAAGATATGCAGGTAGTTGGGGTGAAAGAGGCAGCTGTAGAGGACAGGGGTAGTGTGGAGAAGAGTGATCTGCTGTGGTGACCCGTTAGGGAGAAGCCGAAAGGAGAAGAAGATGAAGATAATCTCTAATAATAATTTATTTGTTGCTTTCATTGAAAGAACTTACAACCGCTTAGCCTTAGGAAAAGAATGTATTCAAACAAAAGCACATTTGAAGTTTGTTATCAAACTAAACACAACACAATGAATGTACATCTACTTTTATTTCTTTAAAAAAAGAAATCTGTTCTGTTATTATGATTTAATATCTGGACAGCTAGGGCGGCGCTGTGGCGTAGTGGATAGCACAGTCACCTCACAACAAGAAGGTCCCGGATTCGAATCCGGGTCGTGGATCTTTCTGTGCGGAGTTTGCATGTTCTCCCCGCGCTTGCGTGGGTGGGTTTCCTCCGGGTGTTTCCTCCCACAGTCCAAAAACATGCAGATGAGGTGGATGGGTGATTGTAAATTGTCCATAGGAGTGAATATGTGTGTGAATGGTTGTTTGTCTATGTGTTGCCCTGAGATGGACTGGCGACCCGTCCAGGGTGTAACCCCCGCCTCTCGCCCTATGTGTGCTGGGATGGGCGCACCAGACCCCAGTGAGCCCGGATTTGGGAATAAGCGGGTAAGAAGATGAATGAATGAATGAATCTGGGCAGCTGTTAAAGTCTTTCGAACACCTTGGTTATATCTGGCTTTCTAGCATGCTGTCTAGCTGTAGTACCCGTGATGTCCTGTGTGTCTGCGAGTCCGAGCTGCAACAAGGTCCTTGTTGTGATCGCATGCTGGCCAATGCATGCCATGTGCAAAGCTAGAAAAAGAACAGACACTGAATTAAGGTGCACCAATTTGTAGTTGTTTTTAAAAGGCTACATAATAACCAGAGATCATTTTACAAGTGAACCACTGTTTAGTGTTTTCCTGGAAGAAACCATAAACCTAGAAAGTGCTTGTGATGAAGGCCTGGCTTTTGGAATAGACTATGGCAGCTTAAATTAACTCAATGACGTTATATTTATTCGTTAAACAAAAAGCAGTTCATGTTTGAATGAGTTAACATAAGAAGTCTGGAAAAACGGTAATAACTTCATGGTAAAAGATCCACATCAGTCATAGATCTAAAAGACCTTAGACCTTTCTGTGTATGTTCTCCTCATGCTTGTGCGGGTTTATTCTGGGCACTCCGGTTTTCTTCCATAGCCCAAAAATCTGTACATTAAGTTTATTGGTTATTCTAAATTGTCCGTAGGATTGAGTGTGTGTTTGGCCATGTGACCTGCCCAGGGTGTACTCCTCCTGCCTTTCGTCCTTTCAGAGAGCCAGTGTAGGACCCCCCTTGACCCCAAATTAGGGAATAAGCGGGTATAGAAGATATAAATATGATTTACTAAGCAATGTATCTACAAAACTCTTTTACCTGACCGTCCTTTTTTATCCTTGGCATGAAGATCAGCTCCTAACTGCAACAGGGTTTTAATAGTGCTTGTATGTCCTTCCTGCAAAATAAAACAGGACCAGAAAGTACATTTTCAGAAAGCATTGTACCGTAACACTACCCATAAGACACTGCAGATATTTGAAAAGATAGTTATTGTATATTCATTTAGAAATTGTGTGAAGGACAGTGACCTTTGCAGCGTAATGAATTGCTGTAAGGTCCAATGTTGTAGCTCTCACATTCACGTCAATACCGAGCTGGTGTACGAGAAAACACAGTGCATCGTCCTGGGCGGTAACGGAAGCCTGGTGTAAAGACTGTGCTCCCAAAATATCTACAGCATTCGGACAGGCCTGTTTTAAAACACACAGTATTTAACAAACATTTTAATTTGAAATGAATGCTTCGATTAGTTAATTAATGAAATAGTCTTTTACTTTGTGTTTTTTCAGCAGCAGCTTAGCTACACTCAGATGTCCGTTTCTCACAGCATCCATAAACGGTGTAACTCCACAGCTGTCTTTCTCATCAGGCTTATAATCACATCTGGATGACATAAGATTTTTCAGTAAAAGATGATACACTGGGAATAGAGTCACATAAAAAAAAGGAACATCATGTGACATTGAGTTATTTGTTTAAATAAAATGTGAATAAAGTGTAAGAACACACAATGCATGTCATGCAAAATGTAGGTGTAGCTGTTATCCGGAACTCATTTTTCTTCTCCTTTTTTGCTGTTCCCTTCAGGAGTGACCACAGCGAATCATCTACCTCTTCTTTGGCCTTCTTCTATAAAAGTCCAAATGTTCTCAATCAGGTTCCTTAGGCTTTATCCTTCAAACATGAGTCTTCTCTCGGATGTACTCATTCCTTTTTTTTCCAAAGATATATATTTTTTGGGGCGGCGGCATGGTGGCGTAGTGGATAGCACGATCGCCTGACAACAAGAAGGTCCCGTGTTCGATTCCCCGGCCAGGAATTTGCACTTGCCTGAGTTTCCTCCAGGTACTCCTGTTTCCTCCCAATGGCCAAAATCATGCAAATTAGTTTGTAAATTGTCCATAGAAGTGAATGTGTGTGAATGGTTGTTTGCCCTGTGTTGCCCTGAGATGGACTGGCAAACTGTCCAAGGAGTAACCACTGCCTCTCGCCCTATGTGCGCTTGGATAGGCGCCAGCAGACCCCCGTGATCCCGAATTAGGGAATAATCAAGTAAGAAGATGAATGAATGAATGATGAATTAATATTTTTGGGAATTTTGCTTTTATTTATTGGGCAAAATATATATAATAAAATATATATAAGTTTCGCAGGTGGCGCGGTGGCGTAGTGGATAGCACAGTCGCAACAAGAAGGTCCTGGTTTCGAATTCCGGCCGGGATCTTTCTGTGTGGAGTTTGCATTTTCTCCCCGCAATTGCGTGGGTTTCCTCCGGGTGCTCCGGTTTCCTCCCACAGTCCAAAAACATGTAGATGAGGTGGATTGGTGATTGT
>JAOTRA010000011.1:5140614-5152705 GCA_026260255.1 Pseudolaguvia tuberculata | reverse complement strand
TATATATAAGCATATGCAAATGTTGATCTTTTGTACCAGGAAAAAAAACCCTTTCCTTAATTGTTATAACCAGGTTATATGGCATTCTAGTTATTTACAAGGATGCGCATATTAATCAGTAATATTTGATCTTTTATTATACATTTATACAATGATTATTTCTTATGCATTAAATATTCAATTACAACATGTCCCAATCCCAATTTTATTTTAAATCCCTATCACTGTTCCAACCTCTTCCAACATATTTACTCTAAGAAATGAGACACCACGACTACACCACGAGTACACATCTTGGTATGTATTGTAGAAGTTAATTCCCTGTTTATACACCAGTGTAATGTTAGCAAACATTTAGCAAAAGATTTTTTTAATAATAAATTTTATTTGAAGAATATGATGGTAAAATATGAACACAGCGTTAAATCTGATTATTGGCCGTTATATGGAAGCGAGACATTGATAGGGCTAAGGTGTAGAAATAGGACTGAGCCTAGGTGTTCTAATATCTAGCAAGTATCCGATATTAGTACTTTACCTGACACATTGCGGTCTTTAGGATCCCTTTGTAGCTTTATTCTTGCATGAGGAAATGGGTACTGCCTGGTCTTCATCTGCGCCATATTAAATAATCACTTTTGAAAACATATGTACAATTTTCTGTTTGCCTTTAAATGTTAATTTGATTGCAATGTCTTTCTCATTTAATATAGAATAGATATTGAAAATATTGGATTGATGTATAAGAAAGTGTACTGTACCTATGTGTTTAAAGTGTATATAGGTTAGTATATTGGAGCCTTCACCTGTCTCCTGTCCAAGCCCTGTCCATCCTCTCGTGGCTTGTCAAACCAGTCAGTCTCCTCACGGCGGAGATGGTATGCTTTAGAAAAATTAAATCAATATTTTATCCTATTGAAATATTTGCCAAGTTTGTAGATGAAAACTCCAGCATAAGGCAGACGATAAGTGTCCTGATAGGGTTTCCAGGCAGGTTACAACTAATCTTATTAAACATGCACACGCAGGATATTGTGCAGTTGGAATATTCATGTTTCCGCTGGTAAAAATGAAAGGTATAAAAGTATAAAAAATTTGAATTATATTTTCAAATAAAGTCAGGGCTTTGTCTAATTCTGCCCAATCATATGGTGTATATTCATTCATTCATCTTCTTACCCGCTTATTCCCGAATCCGGGGTCACGGGGGTCTGCTGCACCTATCCCAGCACACATAGGGCGAGAGGCGGGGGTACACCCTGGATGGGTCGCCAGTCCATCTCAGGGCAATACATAGACAAACAACCATTCGCACACACATTCACTCCTATGGACAATTTACAATCAGCAATCCACATGTTTTTGGACTGTGGGAGGAAACCGGAGAAAGCGCGGGGAGAACATGAAAACTCCGCACAGAAAGATCCCGGCCCGGGTTTCGAACCCAGGACCTTCTTGTTGTGAGGCGACTGTGCTAACCACTACGCCACTGCGCCGCCCTAAGGTATATACAATTAATACAAATTTAGACCTGTCTTGGCAAAATATAGAAACTTATTTGTTATCTGAAAAGATATCTAAAATATTTCTGTATCATTTATGATGTAGTCTAGAAAGAAAGAATTTCAGATTTTGACACCAGAAAGGTGTGATGCAACAATATTTAACATTACAAACAATTTTATCTCAGATAAAAATGAGTTATTTTTTCCAAACTATAGTATTTAAAAATAGCTATCTTAAGTATACCCTGCAGCTCTGCTAGGTCTTGTAGCTATATGAATTTTGGCTCCATCATTTTTTTTAGGGTAGATGGTGAGCATGTATGTAACTAGGCAACGTCCTAATCTTAAAACATGACATATTTGTATGTTCCATTACATGCATAACCCTAGTGATGGTAAAATGTAATGGTCTACAGTAGATATTTTTAGATAACCAATGAATCATCAAAAATTCAACGCAGTACCTTTTGGATGAAGAGAATAAAACATGCATTATAAACTGTATGTATATATGTATTAATGGACTACTGGTATTGTATTAATGGCTGCTTCTCCTACTTCCCACATGGAAATGAATTTTCACTCAATACGGTAGACCATGTGTTTATGGGTGATTGAGAGTCGGGTGATTATGGTAGAGTGGGTAAGCTTTTTGGGTGTTAAAGGGTAGGGAAATGGTGGTTGTTAGAAGGGAAGGATGGGGAGCTGAACGCTATGGTGATTATACTCTACCGTCTGTGAGATTTTCATGTGTGTTTCCTGGATCATCTCTGTTCAGACCCATCAGGGATTCGCTTAGTGCTGTAACCAAGCAAATGAATTTACTTCCATTATGGAATATATGATGTGCTCATCATGTGGTATTAATTGTGAGGAGACCATCACAATAAAAATGAACTGGATGTGCACTATCTGAGTTTGAATAGTAATATCTTAGAAAGTATATAATTATTGGTTATGTATATTGTATAAATAGCACAATTAATAGTTTAAACACAAATAAAGAATTTTAAAACAAAAAGATGATTTATAGCAGAAATATATATATAAAAAAAAGTTTGCCATGCAGAAATCTATAGACCATCAAGCAAGAAACAAAAGAAAAAAGGAAAACACATGCATAATAGTTTTTATTGTAAAAGCACAAAACATGCATGCAATAGAAAATAAAGAAATAAGGAAGCAGATCATGCGAATAGTATAATAAGATTATAAAAAAAAAGTATATGTCCCTTTTTATTAAAAAAGGTCTAAAAATGTACATCTGGAGAAACGTGCAAAAGTTCAGTTCCTTCTAGCTGGATTTAATTTTTTTTAATTACTGTTTTTTAAAAACCTCTATGTGAATTCATGAGCTATGAGATTCTGAAAGTATCTCTTAAAAGTAACCACAGGAATCTATCAGCATGGAGCTAATTATTAGCTTCTGAAAAATACAATTAAACAACATCAACCACAATAATAATGCTAGTAATAATAATAAGTGTACTTATTATTATTATTATTATTATTATTATTATTATTGTTTTTGTTGTTAATTATTTATATTATTTCAGTTTTTTTTTTATTCAACTGATTTGCTAAACTTAAAAATAACTTGGTTAAAAACAATTCCTTTTGGAGTTATTTACACAATTCAATTTTAAAATGTATTTTCACAAAACAAACATGAAATAATCATTCTATATAAACTAACTGTGGGAAAAATTACATTTTTTAGCCGCCAACCACAAAGAAATATATCAAATGAATAAAAATAAAAATAAAAAACAGTGATGATTATAAACGATTATTGCAACACACTTTTGTGATTAATAAAGGCCTTTACATAGATACTCAGGAAATTCAGGAAAAAACAGAGCAGATGGCAGCCAAAGGGAACTAAAGCAAATGGAAAGGATCTGGTACTTTAGCATAATAAAATCAACAATACCTTCACTATCGGACATTGTGCCCTGCAGGTCATCTATCAGCATATAACTGCGTCCTCTAGTAGAGTCATCCCTGAGGTGCTGTTGTTGGGGATCCTGAAGAGAGAGACATGACCCGAACTGGTCACGGGAGTCGGCGGATATAGGCGGGAGCGGACCTGCAGATGCCCGTGCCATACCCATCGGCTGACCCACCGGACTTAGCGGGCTCTCTTCCTCAGAGTTTTGTGCCACAATAGGGATTCGCCCACGCCCACCCTGACCAATAGCCAAGCTGGTAGGCTTTGTTCTACCTGACGGCACCTGATAGGCAGCAGTCTCTGAGGAAGGGTCACCCTCTGATTTCAGTCTCAAAGAGGAGCTAGATATATCCCTTTTGATAGAGAGATCCAGGCCATACATAGAGGATGGCCTAGAGGAAGGGCGGGAACGGCTTCCACTTGGATAAGCAGAGTCCTCTCCCATAGATGACCTTATACCAGAACTTAAGTTCAGACTCCCTAAGTTAAGTGAACCAGCCAAATTGACCCCTAAATGTGAGCCCATGTACTTTTGCTGCTCTGCAATATTCTTATGAAGCCCAAAAGTGATCTCATCCTGTAACAATCGGCTTGATCTTGTTGAGGCACCACTAGAGCCCAAATAACTGTTATAATCTGTCTCTAAGCCTCTATTGTCCTGGAGGGAATATTTTCCTATACTGCTGGTACTTTTGTGTTTCTGGTAGAGCATAGATGTTGGAAGTTGTTTGGCTGCCTGCTTTTCCAAGGTTAATCTACTTATACTGTATTTCTCTGTCTTTGGGAAAGCCCTATATCCTCCACTAGTTACACCTGTGCTAGGGGTATAATGATGCGAAAGGTTAGCTAATTGATCAATGTTTTCAGTCCCCCCTGTGCTCCTTCTAAACTCCTGCTTTAATTGCTGCTTTAAAAGCTTCAACTCATATGGCTCTTCCATAGGATCTTCATCATCTTGAGTCTTTCCATAGGAATGAAGTCTTGAAGAGCTGCCAAGGTAATCGGTGCCAACATCTGCTGCCGTGCGTCTTAGCAGGCATTCTGCTTTGGCAAGTTCCCTCTCTGCAATTCCATAACTAGTAGATGAAAGACCAGCTGCACTCTTGGAAAGTTCAGTTGCATCCTCTAGGAGTAGGTAACTTCTAGGTATTTGGTGATCTAGGTCAGTATAGAAAGAGTCCACAGATACATTAGACATGGGACTTTCTGCCATGTTGCCACTACGGTCTTCCAAGCCATGAAGATCAAGCTGACTGCCATATTTCCCTCCCAGATAGGATGAGTTTTCATAGTTGGTAGATACTTTGGTGGCATCAAGTTCAGACAAAAGGGCAGCTTGTTGTCTTGCTTTTTGCTGTAGTAGAAGCATCTGGTGATAGCTCTGCTGCTGTGAAGCAGTAAGTGAGGGCACAGAAGAATAGATGGATTGTGACTGAAAGGGTTGTGTCTGGTAAAGGGACTGCTGATACTGGGGATAATGATACTGTGAGTACTTGCCATACTCGTATTTAGTCTGTGGAGGAGCAAATTCATCGAGTTCTGATTGTGGAGCAGTGTGAGGTCTTTCAAGTCCGAGACCACCCACCTCCTCTCTATCATCACTTCTTCTTGTCTCTCGTATATTGCTCACTTCACTGTCAGACATGTAGTCGCGGTCCTCTGCTACACTTTGCAGATATGCCCTTTCTCTCTTCTCTCTTTCTTTTAGCAAAGCATCTTTTCTTCTGTTGATGCCCATCTCCAGATAACGCAGTTTAGCATCAATCTCTTTCTCCTCTTCATCCAATTCGGCTTGTTTCTTACGAAGTTTAGAGGATTCCCGTTCTACCACATCAAGTTCACGGTCAATATCCTGCAAAATTTTTGCCCTTGCCATGTTAGAACTTCGGCAAAGCCGGCGACGGGCAGAAGCAGTACTGTATGCTGCTTGTCCTGTATTGGCAGCCTCATCTTCTGAAGGTGGGTTAGGTAGTGTTCGCTTCACTTTCTTTTGTGTGCCAGGGGGAGTGCTACTTGGAGAGCCTTTACCCTAGAAGAGAAACACACCAATGCATGTATCAAGCACCATAACTGTAACAATAATACCACTGTTACATGTAAGTGATTTTTAATTTATTTCTGAATTGACAAAAAAAAAAAAAAAAAAAAATCAAATACAGTGGATGCAAGCTAACAAAAATTACTTTTTGTTGATTTGATAAATAAAAAGAAATGAAGAGACAAAAAAATAAAAGAAATAAAAAGTTAAATGAGACCATAACACATAAATGAAATAGACACAGTTGTTACACGATTGTTACATGTTTGATAAGAAGCATCACTCTAATGTACATTACTTTATTAGGAATAAAAAAAACTCACAGAGTAACTCTCAGAAAATTGGAAGTTGGCAGCTCTTTCTTCAGAAGTAGGACTCATAGGTTTCGGGTCAGATAGTGATCGCTGAATGACTTTTGTTCTTGGACTACCGGGGACCACTTTGGATAAATCTGCAGAACAAATTTTCTGTGGGCTGGTTTCTCCACTTGTTTTTTCATAGGAAGCAAATTCAAGGGATTTGCTAGGGGACATACAAGGAGATATTGGTGAATAAAGGACTTTGGGGGATTTGGGGGGAACAGGAGAAACCTGTAGACATGATGTATCTGTTTTGAGATGGGGAGACTGACTTATTTCTAAAGGGGACGGGCGTCTCTTTGGAGAGGAGGTTCTATCAGATTTAGAAAAATCAACTCGAGTGTCCGTCTGAACACTATGTCCTTTACGTGTTCCGGAGGAATCAGTCTGTACAGAAATTTCTGTAAGTGCCTGCACCGCAACTCCACAGCTATCACCAGAACTGTATTTACCACCTTGTGATCTGCTACGTCTTCCACGACTGGGAACATCCCATTCATCTTGGTCTTCATCATCTGTTTGAACGCAACTGTCTACACTCTTCTTGACAGTCTTCTTTTTTCTTCCTGCAGAGTAGACCTTTTCTGTATTGTCTTCCTCATCTGTCTGACAACCACTGTCCATCTTTTTGTCAGTCCCCACAATTTGTGTTTGCTCATGGATTTCACCTGGATACAATTGTCTATACTTTTGCTCCTCTAGTTGCTGCCTCAGCTGCTCTTGAAGCCTTTGAATCTGTTCCAACTGCTCCTGTTGCTGAGCATATGTCTCTTTTTGCATCATGAGGTGAGCTTGCCTTTCTTCCTCTTGTTGACACAGAATCTGCTGCTTCATGACCTGGAGCTCCTCTAGCTCTTTCTGAACTAGAAGTTGCTCCTGCTCTCGAAAGCGCTGGATCTCTTGTCTTTCCCATTCTAGTTCCTCAGCAAGACGTTGCTGTTTTATCTTCTCCAGCTCAAGAAACTCACGTTCCATCTGATACTTTTCATCACCTGTAATCATGGGTGAGGAGAGAGCTTCTAGCGATGCTGCAATTGCCTCAAGTGAGGCATCTGTGTAGTCCATTGATTTGGCTGTGGTTATTGTTGGAGCATTATCCTTAGAAACACTTAGCTCCAGGTTTAAAGGTATGTCATGTTGTTTCTCTGCCTCAGTCACAGCAACAGTGGAAAATAAACTATGTGACCTTGTGAGAGATTGATTTTGCAAGTTTGATAATGATGGCATTGTATCACTAGTATGCATGCCTGATAGAGAGTTGTATATTGTACAGAAAATAGATCCAGGTTGGGTAGTTATGGCATATGTAGAAGGAACTGGTGCTGCTACAGAGGAGTAAACTACACCATTTGAAGATCTCAAAACACTAGAACTTCCAAAGAGAGTTCCAACAGCAGAGGTTATTCTGGCTTGGGTGTATTGCGGCATTATAATGCCAGTAAATTCCCCTGTAGATTTACTTGAGTAGTCCACCGCTTCACCTGTTAAAAATTTAGAATGTACAAAAAGCTTACATCATGTTCACAGCACATTTTGGTAAATATAGAAAGCCATGCCATGCTGAAGATGCAAAATATAAAATGTCACTTGCAAGTTTTGGGCGTTTGCATGCAAATACACACCTATGAATGGAATTAGGCAAAGAAAATACAATCATGCATGTATAAAAATTGAAATCTGAAAAAAAGAAAATATTTTTAAATGGGAATGAGAAAAGCTAACTTAAAATGGCATCTCTGAGAAAGATCTGCAACATTGCACTGACCTGCTTTAGACATTTTTCCAGATGTAAGATCTACAGCACCCTCCATTTCCCCATTGTAATCATAACTATTCTTACTTTTGTATAGAAAAAGACCAGCTTCTGCCAAATTTGTATCAGACATGGAGGGCTTGATTCCACCAAGTCCTCTCATGCCATAGGGAGAGCGATTAAATTGGTAGTGATCATCCCTGTAGCCAAATCGATCCTCCGGCAACGGAGCTGTGGGTTGCTGAGCTGCACAGCTACCAGCAAATGAAAGCTTGTACATTACATCACAACACACTGCACGTTTTCCTGCTGTTAGGTCCACCGGTTTGCCATCATCCTCTGGAATCACTGTTGTAACGACTTCTGAAGAGGATCCATCTACAGAAACTATAGTCTGTACTGGCTTCACAGTCGTAAGGTCAACTGCACCAGACGTTTCCAGTTGAGATGGAATGCTAGCAACATTATTTGCAATAGTAGGGGTTGTTGTCACCAATGCTGAATATGGTTTGCCCAAAGATGTTGAAAGATTTATTGGTTTTTCTGGCTGAGAAGCAACTGGACGATAAATTATTTGGGAAACAGGTTCAAAGGATTTAGTTGTTGTTAATTGTAAAGGTGATGAAGTGGTATGAGTAACATTATTGATGGTATATGGTATAGTCGCTGTACAAGTGAGAATAGATATGCTGTCAGAGTCCATGGACAGTGATGAAGTATCAGCACTCAAGTTTATTACAGATGACTGAACTGCACTTTGATGTCGCCCATCGGCCAGGAATGACTGTCGTTGTGACTCTGATGATGACAGATCTATACCTTTCATATATATCTCTGCATCTGATTTTGGAGCACGTAGATCAACAATCACTCCTGAATGATACGCATGTACATTTTGTAGTGCTACTGGTTGGGATGTTGTATCTACTGGGACTGCAGGTATCCCAAAAGTTCTGGGAGCTGTTGGTGGAGGTGTTTTTCCAGGCATAACAGACATGGTTGGACTTTGGAATTCAGTAGTTACTACCTGGATATTTGTCCCATTGACATGACTCATGTTTGCGATGACGTTTTCTTGATCATATATTTCATGCCGTTCAATAGGTTCTATTATTTTTGTGAATGCTAATTGTGTCCTACTTTGTGGCTGGGTTGACAGTTGTGGTTGTGGTTGTGACTGAAAATTAAAATGTAAATAAGACTGTCTGCTTGGTGATAAAGGACCAGAACTTGTTGGGGCTTGGGTTGTCACACCCTCTATGGGTGAACCAGGCTGAGATGGTAAAGTGATAACCACATACGTATCATATAATCTCCCAAACCTAGGAGATGTAGGGGTCTTTATTGGTGACCCTGGTTTTACCTCAGATGCAGGGCTCAAATTCAAAGCACCATCTTCAGTGCTTGTTGGGAGTATGCTTGGTCTGACTGCAGGAAAAATTGAAGAATGTGGTTGAGCATTTGACATGGGCTTTGGGGCTATTGGCGGCTTAATGGCTTCCACTGGTCTGTGGCTAAATGCCAAGCCTGCAGGGATTGTGGAAGGCTTTGGTGGGACAGGTGGGGGAACATGTGGCTTGTTATTTGGTACAGTAGGGTGTCTAATTTGTGCATTTGGTCCAGTATTTGGAATGCCAGGTAAAACTGTTCTTTGCGGGACCTGAGGTGGAATCTTTTTGGAATAAAGAGCAGGCTTGGGAAGAGTGGGTGGTGGTAAGGGAGGGGGAGCAGGAATGTCTGTTTTTTCCTGAGATGCACCTCTTCGTAGAACTATTGGCTTGGGAGGTACAGGTGGGGCAGTTGATATTACAGTAGGTACTGTTGGAGCATATTGTGGTACAGTGGACAAAGGTGATGTAACTGAAATAGATGGCCTAGAAGTTACACTTGGAATTTGAGGAAGTGAAGTATCAACTTGAGTTAAAACTGTAGACTTTGACAAATCAACAACATCAAGCTGGACTGTTGTTTCAGCCACCGAAGTGTGTGACATTGGTTCTGAACTTAATAAAACTGACTCTAAAACAGGCTCTGATTCCAGCTTTGAAGCTGAAGGTTCATTTCTTTCCTTAGATAACTTGACAGAAAATGATATTGGCTCAGTCACAGCAGCCCGTGTAGATGTTGATGAAACTGAAACTGAAACTGTTTTATCATCCTGATTTTGATCTGACGTGATCTCTTCACCAGATTCCTCTTCACCTGAAGAACACTGAGTCACTGTCAGATCTGGTATGGGAAGAATTCTTCTTTGAGGAAAACTTCCTGTTTTTGAATAATTTGTAACCCCTGTTTCCTGTGCTCTGTCATCTAAATTGGAAACTGTTTGTGTTGGACTGGTGCCTGGTGTCAGGACTTCTCTCTGTTTTCTCATAAGTTCCTCATAGGCTTCCTCTGCGTCTAACAGTGGTTTTCCATCTTTCCCAACCTGGCCAGAAACACTTGTGGGTAAGGTCTCTTGTCTTGTGCTAGATGTGTCTTTGATGGAACGAAATACACTGTCTTCAGTTGCGCCTGTTGTGTACTCTTTTATTGTGTTATTTTCCTTTAGCTGTTGTTCTTTTAGCAACATCTCTTTCTTTATTTGCATCATGTCTTCATATACTTCATCTGGTGATCTTAGTTTTCTTGTTCTTTCTGGTAGTGACATTGTATCTTTTTTTTTCTCTACATTTGTTTCTTCAACAAGCGAGTCATAGGCATAATCTTCAATTAGCATGCCACCATAGAGTGACTCTTTTCCAGGTGGAATATTTTCTGTAGTTGGAGATTTGTTTTTTAGAATGATTTCCTCATAGGTTTCATGTGGATTATGTGAAGGTTGATTTTCAATAGTTTCTCTAAATTGAACATTAGTATTTTGTTCATCTGTTGGAGAATATAAAGAGACAGATGTTGGCAGATGATACACCTTTTGAACAGCAGCAATCTTTTCTGGAAGAATTTCAAAACCCTCAGGCTCAGACTCCATGCTTGGGGAGAAATCCGAACAAGATGATCTACGGAATTCCTCCATCTCCGCTTCCTGACGCTGCTCCTCTGTTGGAGACGCATCTTCAATTGGTGAAAGGTTGCTGGGTGGAGTTTTTGGTCGCTCTCGCCTTCTCTGTGCTCGAATTTCCTCTTTGTCTTTCTTAGATTTCTTGCTAGAATTCTTTTGCTTCTCTTGTTCTTTCAAAAGCTCTTCTTCTTCCCGCAACTCATCTTCCTCTGATGAATCTTCAATAGTGGGTAACATTTGGCCCGGCTGCCGATGCTTGGCTTTCCTGTGCTGTTTGCCCTCACCACTGCTCTTAATATGGCTTGGGCTGCTGCTATCACTGTCTTCATCAAGTGATGACAGTGAGGTTGGAGATGTGCCTGGGGTAAAACTAGATGCATGTAAGCTTGAAGAGCCTTCCCCTCTAGACCTGTCATCAGGGGAATCTGTAAGGCTCTCAGGTTCCCCATCATCTGAAGCCTGCCGGACACTTGCTACAGTGTTAAGTTCAATTGTTTTGAAATGGCGAATTCCACCACCATTATCTTCCATGGTCTGTTCATTTTTACTTAGTTCCTCAATGTTAGCCACAGAAATAACAGTTTTGCTGTCTAAGGCTTCATCAGGATTAATGCTCCCAGTTTTGACAAGACACCTTGCCGTACTACACTCATTTTTTTTTATGTTCTTCCTTACATCCTCTCCTTGTAGTTTATTTTCCTGATCAGTTATTGTTTGTTTGGTAAGATTTTCCACAACCGATTGTGATACAGCCTCATGGGAATTCGCTACAATCACTTTATCTGCTGACCTGGTACTGTTCACATACATATCTTTAACATCTACTGGTTTATTTTCAGTCTCATATAGAGGTGAAGATTCTCCTTCACTACTATCCTCCAGAAAATCTTGTTTAAGTTCTGCTGGAACAAGCAGCTTTTTCCTTTCTCCTTTAAGTCCTAATGTATCTTTTTCTTCTTCTTGAACCTTTTGGTGCCTGTTTTCTTCTGAGGAAAGTTCTGGAGACTCCTCTGTAGACACCTCTAGTTGGCACTCTGCCCTTACTGATTCACTTTGAGATTTATCTTTATCTGATGTGTTTTCAGCCTCAAGTATTGGAAGAACAGTACTTTCCAATTTGGCCAAATCTGAAGGACTTGTAGGACTATACTCTTGACTGTTACTGTCTTCGTTTTTAGGTTTCATCAGAAGCCCCTTGTCTTCCACAGGCTGGGTAGCATCTTCCTGTTTCTACAAGAAAGGGGAAGTGTACAATTTCAGTGAACATTAGAAATTAGATAAATGTTAAAATCATAGATTTACAATAAATCTAAATCCATTTTATCTAACATTTGTTACTGCACAAATAAATTAAATACTTTCAAATAATTAACCTCTTTAACTTTTTCAATAATATGTTATTAAAGCTATTAGAGGGACGGCGCATGTAGGATGTTTTGAAGACAAGGTGAGGGAAGCTAGGTTGAGATGGTTTGGACATGTGC
>JAOTRA010000011.1:5125292-5136004 GCA_026260255.1 Pseudolaguvia tuberculata | reverse complement strand
TGTGTGTGTGTGTGTGTGTGTGTGTGTGTGTGTGTGTGTGTGTGTGTGTGTGTGTGTGTGTGTGTGTGTGCAGATTAAAAACACTTAAATGTCTAGGCAGCAATTCTAAGCCATTTGAGCTGAAAGCAATGAGAGGGAAAAGTTGTGAAGGAAACAAAGAGAGAGAAAGAGAGCAAAAGAGAGAGAAGAACAGTTTTGCATTTCATCTAACTTGTTTGCCTGGTTTATATCCGTATAGTCCGAATCCTCTGGGCTGCCGTGTGTGTCAGAGATTCGGATCCCTTTGTGAGAGGATATTCACACACACTCTTATATATTTACATTCACAAGTCAAATAGTACAGTCATATGGAAACATTGCTAGTGGTTCCATTGGCATTCATTCATTCATTCATTCATTCATTCATTCATTCATTCATCCTCTTACCCGCTTATTCCCTCATTTCGGGGTCACGGGGGTGGACTGGTGCCTATCCCAGCTCACATAGCGCGAGAGGCAGGGGTACACCCTGGACAGGTCGCCAATCCATCTCAGGGCAATTTAGAATTACCAACCACCCGAGTACCCGGAGGAAACCCACGCAAGGGCGGGGAAAACATGCAAGATCTTTACTAACACAAAGTGGAATTATAGAACAGAGGAGGCTTAGTCAGGATTAGCACATAACTAAGTAATTGCCTACCACCTTGTGGTGAAGTGGAGTTACAGCATCATGGACTCAAACCTTCACGGTTCTTTTTCTTTTTTTTTTAAATTAAATTTGTATTTAATAATTCATTCATTTTTTCATCTTCTCATCATCCCAGGGGTCTGCTGGAGACTATCCCAGCAAACAGGTTGCCAGTTCTTCGCATGGTCACACTCCTATGGACAATTTAGAATCACCAATCAATTAATGTACATGACTTGGGACCAGTGTAATTGGCTTTTTTTTTAATTTTAGTTTTATTGATTTAATTTAACATTCATTGTTAACTGATGAAAAATGTATAAGTCAGAATCAATCTATGTCCCTTTGCTCCCTAACTTTTATTAAAAAGTAAAACCACATCGGGACATTTTATAAACATGCTTTTATAACCATTGGCCTTAAACACATGAGAAATCCGTCCAATTGAGACACATTATGTTTTGGACGTCTGATGTCATCGACCAGAAAGTAATGCATCTTTTACAACATGTTGAAAAATGGTAAAATGGTGAAACTCATATTTAATTCAGCAAGAAACTCAGTTATAACATCTGCAAACCTTCTCCACTAAAACCAAAACTATGCCACATTCATCATCTGGAATAATTCAGAATTAATATTCATCTAATCTTCTCCTTCTCCTTTCGGCTGCTCCTGTTAGGAGTCGCTACAGTGGATCGCTCTTCTCCACACTAGCCTATCCTCTATATCTGCCTCTTTCACCCCAACTACCTGCATGTCTTCCCTCACCACATCCATAAACCTCCTCTTTGGTCTTCTTTTTTTCTGTCCTCTCTCACCTTGTCTACAAAACATCCTACATGTACCGTCCCTCGAATAATTTCATTTCTAATTCTGTCCATCCTCGTCCCTTCCATTGAAAATCTCAACATCTTCAACTCTCCCACCTTCAGCTCCGCCTCCTTTTGACAACGCCACTGTCTCTAAATCGTACAACATGGCAGATCTCACAACAGTCCTATAAACTTTCCCTTACTCAACTAATAATATGACGATAAAATTTAATGAATATTAAATATTGCTCCAGACCTGTTTTACTAGTTGTGGACTGCGCGGTGACGTAGTGGATTGCACCTTTGCCTCACAACAAGAAGTCCCGGGTTCGATTCCTGGCTCGGAATCCCAAATGTTATAGAGTGGGCGGCACAGTGGTGTAGTAGATGGCACGGTCGTTACACAACAAGAAGGTCCTGGGTTCGATTCCCGGGCCGGGGATCTTTCTGTCCGGAGTTTGCATGTGCTCCCTGAGCTTGCGTGGGTTCCCTCCGGGTACTCCGGTTTCTTCCCACAGTCCAAAAACATGCAGATGAAGTGGAATGGTGATTGTAAATTGTCCATAGGAGTGAATGTGTGTGTGAATGGTTGTTTGTCTGTGTGTTGCCCTGAGATGGACCGGCGACCAGTCCTGGATGTACATAGGCACTGTGACCCTGAATTAGGGAATAAGCGGGTAAGAAAATGAATGAATGAAATTGGTTGTAACAGTTTTGCAACTGATCAACTAACCAGAAGTAAAAAAAATGATGCTGACGTTATTGTGGGCCAGCTATCCAGCCCTGGGAGGTGAATTTGAAATCTGATTGGTTAAAAAAACAGTTGTATTGCTAATATAGTTTCAGTTACATAGGAAATGGAATGATTCTGAAGGCCCAGGGCAATTGGTTGTTTAGATCAACCATCTAGGGTCACAGGGAGCTGCTGGAGCTTATTCCAACTCTCTGAAAGGTGAAAAGCAGGAGAGATACATCCTGGACATGTCAACAGTTTATTAAAGGTCACCAGTCTATCACACACAATCATTCCGACGGGAAATTTAGAATCACTAGACATGCAATCACAAGAACATGCAAACTCGTTTTGTTGTTAGGCAACAGTGCAGACTCATTCAATTACGTTATTTCATTGTTTTGGTTGTGTTTTAGTTTTTTTTAACATTAGACATTGTTTCTAAGCAGGTTTACTAAGCAGGAAAAAGTGATAAAATAAAGAAGAAACCTTAAGAGGAGCCAGAATTAAGAGGGAACCCATACTCATCTAGTTGACACTGCATGTCTGTTTATGGTAGTAACTATCAGAACCGGTTCTTGACACCCATAGAAGGGTGGTCAGACAGATATCCCAGGCAGGTGGGCAATTGAAGGGGTATTTTCAATGCCTCAGATCTGAATTGTTAATCATTTTGTATTTTTTTTTTATTGATTGGAGTCAGAATTGTCTTTTGATGATGGACTTTTTAAAGCAACAGATGGATACTATTGTTGCTAACAGGCTTTTTAAAGGCCACAAAAATGCTCTGCATGTGGAAGTGAAGATTTCCACGCTTAATGGATATCCACGCTTCTCTGTAATACGTGACAGACTGGAAAGCAAGTGTAGACGGGGGCTTTTATTTAACAATCAATAAGGGGGTTTTGTGTTGTGATTAGCCAGGGCTGAATCTACACCCCTTCTTCAAATTTCTCAATACAGATTCCACCTTAGACTGCTTTTATCCAATCATTCATTCATTCATTCATTCATTCATTCATTCATTCATTCATTCATCTTCTATCCTGCTTATTCCCTAAATCTGGGTCACGGGGGTCTGCTGGAGCCAAAGAAAATAAATACGTCTTTATATATCACTGTCTTCACTACAAGACAGATGTTTGGGTGGTCCTAGCTTACTCCCACCCGTGACTAGAGCTTGTGTATAAAACTGCCGCATGTCTGTCAGCCAATCCGAAAGAAATAATTGGAATAAAATGGAAGAAAACCGTGGAAACATTACCGACCCATATATAATGATAAAAGAAATATTTATTCAGACAACCGAAACATGCCAGAAATACCCAGTGACAGTTTTAGAAGCTCCTGTCTCCCTTCGATTTTCCCAACTTAACATTTTTTTGGGGGATATTACACTACGTTTTGTGATCTAGCGTAGCAGCATTTATCTGTTCAATGATGAGACTCAAAGAACTTATGCCAGTTCCAGTTAGTCATTTGGTAGATGTTCTTATCCAGAGCGACTTACATTTGGTCTCTCTTTTTTTTTTTTTTTTTTTTTACAACTGAGCAATTGTGGGTAAAGGACCTTGCTCAAGGGCCCAAAGTAGTTGCTTGGTGGAGGTGGGAATCGAATCCCGGTCTTTCTGGTACTAATCCAACACCTTAACCACTAGGCTACCACTTCCCACTTCCCATTCCCATTTTGCCCTGGATAAGGACGTCTGCCTAAATGATGGAAATTTAATTGCAAGAAACACTAAGCACACTTTTGCATTTTAACATTATACAGTTTGGTGGGTGAGGATATTTAAGAAAAAAAAAAAAAAGAAAAAAAGATTACAGCTTACCAATGCACAAAAAAAAGGGAGGGGGGTATTTTTATTGTCTTCTTAAAATGATATAAAAAATGTTCACATCTTTATATTTATGGAAAGGAAGTTATCACACACAAAACACTGACAGTTAAGGAGATACAATAGGTTTCCAATGCACATGCGCTTTGTATTCAATGGCTGTCAGTCCAATGTTTAGTCTACATATTATTACAAGAGTCTCACATCTAACAACATTCGAATAAATTGTTCATAGCTCCATATTTTGCAATTTCAAATACAGAATTATTAACAAATCTATTTAGGGGTATTACAAGAAAAAAAAATCATAGCGTTAAGAGAGACAAAGAAAATAATAAAAATCCATAAACAGAACTTTTCTCATGTTTGTAGGTTTTTTAAAAGAGTGTTCAAAATAGGTTTAATTCCCAAAAAAACAAAACAAAAAAAAACAAAAAAAAACAGATTATTGGTCCATTCATGTGCTTTGTCATATTTCAATCCTTTTTTTTTTTTTAGCTTAAAACATTACAATATCAAAAATAACTGTAACCCTTTCAAATCAGCAATAAATAGTCATGTAGGTGTTTGACTGTATATATTTACACTTTCAGTCTAAGCTACAACGTAGACTGCAAGAGCACATTTATTATATAAAGGCATAAAAATAACTTAAAAAATTCTAACTTTTTGGGATGATGTGAAAAACAAAACAAAAAAAACCCCTCCAAAATACTTTAGCACCTTAAATGCAATGGTTAACACAGGACAATTTCCCCCCCCCCTATTTAATATGAAATGAAAAACTTAATAATGTTAAGACCCCCCCATTTGTTCAATAGATTTGCAATGCAACCTCAGTCAAAAAAAAAAAATTGTATTCAGTTAAACATCATGCAAAACATATTCCGTATGAATTCTGCAATGAAAGGCAACCTGTTTTTGACTTCTTAGTTGCGACTTCTTAGTCCATTTGAGTGATTTGTTTCTTAGGAATATACAACAAATTATTCGACTAACATTTAAGTCAAAAAGTTACAAGAGTGAGGCGGGCTTGGTAGCACGAACCATGTAGCAAGGTTTTTGCTCGAACCAACATTTCTGTTTCGTATACAGTGTCCACTATAGTGATGTACTCCTATAGAACTGTGGTTGGCAATCAGATCAATGTCATTCCAGTTAGGGACTCCCATAGTATGTTTTGGATCTCATTATCGTTTGGGCTGAACACACAGTCCGCATGGTCTCCATATAACCGTAGTAACAGGTGTAATGCCTCCAGGAAGAATTGGGGTAAATAGTCAATAGGTTTGATTTTTACCCCTGAATAAAACATAAGGATCTCCCTGGAAGGAGATCCTTTTGCCCACTTTGTAGCAGAGAATACAATTGGCAATTCCTGCTCTCTCCCTCTCTCTCTCTCCCTCTCTCTCTCTCTCTCTCTCTCTCTCTCATTCTAACTAACACTAGAAATGTTTCTATGTACAAGAGTGTATATCAGTCCACAACTATACACATTATGTATATTTTTTATTTAATTATTTTATTTTATTTTTTTTGCCGTTAGGTCACTGTTATTGTGCTTCTTCGGATTAAAGCAGTGACACGTTTCTCCGTCTAATGTTTTTGTGCTTTTGTTTACATGTTTGCAACATCCCCATTTATAAGAGTTGCTGAATCGATGATGGCATGTGTAAAGGTTTCGATTAGTGAGCGGTGGGTGTGTATGTGTGTTCGGTTCTTTGTTTCACACACTACGAGGAGGTCTCTGTTGCTCATGGGTACGCCGATTGCGTCCCCTTTTATTCTCCTGGAGCTGTTTCCATTTGGCTGTGCTGGCTGGTGTTCTTCGAGATGGTGAGCTGACCCTCTTTCCTTGTTTCTGGTTCTGGGATGCCTGAGCACTTGGAAGTTTAAATGAGGTGCTTGGACTTGGTGTCTGGTTGTCCATGTTGGTGGTTCCTTGTGAACCTTGGATTCTCTGTATTTTGGGAACATTTGTTGATTTTGTGCCATCATTTTGAATCTGGGCTGAAGTTTGTGAATTCTGGCTGTTCTTCTGTGCCTGAACTTGAGCAAGTCCCATCCCTGTTTTTGGAGTTTTCTTGCCACGTTGTTTGCGTTCCTTTTTCCAGACATGCTCACAAAACTCATCTACACTGTTAAGGTCAGGGTGCTCCAGCAAACTAAGAAAGTCTCGATACCAAATCTTTTGTTTGGAAGACAGGTCTCGTTCAGCAGCGCTGGTTCTCAACAGAAGCTCTCCCACACGTTGAGATGGGATGACCTGCAGAGTAAGGCGCAGGAGTGGCTGAATGAAGCCGTGCTCAACAGCGTGGCAGTAATAGACTCCGGTGTCGGCTTGCGTCAGGCTGCGGATCAACAATCCACGTTCGGTGTTGCTCACCCTCTCGTCCAGCTTAATCTGAAACCAAAATAGAAAAAAAGATTCTTTTCCAATGCCGGCTCATGGTTTCCTGTTTAAATTGATCTATAAATGTTTCAAACCATTTTTATTTTTTTACAATTTATTCATTCATCTTCTTACCCGCTTATTCCCTAATTTGGGGTCATGGGGGTTCATCTGGCGCCTATCCTAGCTCACATAGGGCAAGAGGCGGGGTCGCCTGGACGGGTTGCCAGTACATCACAGGGCAACACATAGACAAACAACCTCTCACACACATTCGCTTTTATGGACATTTGAATCTCCTATGATTTAGAATCACCAATCGACCTAATTTGCATGTTTTTTAACTGTGGGAGGAAACCGGAGTGCCCGGGGGAAACCCATGTAAGTGTGGGGAGAACATGCAAACTTCACAAAGAAAGATCCTCGGCCCGGGAATCGAACCCGGGATCTTCTTGTTGTGAGGCGACCATGCTAATTTCTACGCCACCGCGCCGCCCCCATTTTATATAATATATTAATCATTAATAATAATATATTTATTTTTAGAGGCGGCGCGGTGGCGTAGGGGTTAGCACGCTCGCCTCACAACAAGAAGGTCCCAGGTTCGATTCCCGGGTCTGGGGTCTTCCTGTGCGGAGTTTGCATGTTCTCCCCGCGCTCGCGTGGGTTTCCCCCGGGTACTCAGGTTTCCTCCCACTGTACAAAAACATGTACATTAGGCAGATTAATAACTATTAAAAATTAGCCATAAAATACCCAGCCATTAGGGGGGCAGCCTTAGTGCCGCTCAGATAAATGAGAGGGTTACGTTAGGAAGGGCATCCAGTGTAAAACACCACCAAGTCGAATGTGCAGATCACAGGAGTGATCCGCTGTGGCGCCACCTAGTGGGAGCAGCCAAAGGACAAAAGAAAAAAAAAATATTATTAAACTACTTACTAATGAATTATTTAAAATGGCTTCTTCCTGCTGCGTTAAGGGATTTGGGGTCATGAGGTCAAGTTTTTGTCCATAGTGGGAGAGAAGTAAATGGAGAGTTATTAAATTATCATCATTACAGTTTTAGGTTGAGGGTTGAGATTACTATCTGTAAGAGCAACACAGCTGCGTGTGTGTGTGTGTGTGTGTGTGTGTGTGTGTGTGTGTGTGTGTGTGTGTGTGTTGTGTGGAGACTCCTATGTGAGCCTTTACTAAGACAAGACACTGTTTATTAGTTATGTAGTAAGTATGATACATTGCAATATGACCAAACTGTTACTATAAATCATTCGTGTTATTTACTCAAACATGTCTACCCCAGGGGGGCGCGGTGGCGTAGTGGTTATCACAGTCGCCTCACAATAAGAAGGTCCCGGTTTCCAATTCCCGGGTGGGGGATCTTTCTGTACCGACTTTGCATGTTGCGTGGGTTTCCTTTGGGTATTCCAGTTTCCTCCCATCGTCCGAAAACATTTACATTAGGTTGATTGTTGAGCTCTCACCCCAATGTGCGCTGCGATCGGCACCGGCAGACCCCCGTGACCCCGAATTAGGGAATAAGCGGGTAAAAAGATGAATGAATGAATGTCTATCTCAGACAAATAGAGACATACTGGAACTGGAAGATTTGATATAATGTATTGATCCTAATAGTGAATGTGTGTGTACATGCTGTACCTCAAACTTTCGCTCATCGTTGGGTTTCTGTAGCTGCCAGTAGATATGAGCTCGCTGAGATTTGGAGCTGCACTCTAAGAACATACTGCTGTTCTCAACACCATATACATTTCTCTCTTCTATACTGCTGAAGCCTTCCAGATCATCTACAAATAGACCAGGCACACATTTTCAGTGACAGTGAATTTATTCACCTGGAAAGCACTATTAATAAGAATAAGAATAAGAAAACATTTTTTGTATAATTGTTTATTTTTTTCTATTGAGGGAATGATCACCATTTTGTTGGAGATCTGAACACTGTGACAAAGGATCTCCATTTCTGATATCTTGACGCCGTGTTCTCCTGTAAAAGAAAATGGTTTAAAATAAAAATTTATTTAAGACATGAGATTATTAGTTATCAGTGATGTGATGTAAAGACATCATCATATAACATTACTGTTAATGGGGATTATTGATTTAAAAAAATGAATTGATTCATTCAAAGAATGATTCATTTATGGTATTGGTCCAAATTTTAAAGAGTGGGCGGATCTTTTAAACAAGAAGGTCACGGGCTCGATTCTCGGACCGGGGATCTTTCTGTGCAGAGTTTGCATGTTCTCCCTAAGCTTGCGTGGGTTCCCTCCGGGTACTCTGGTTTTCTCCCACAGTCCAAAAACATGTAGATGAGGTGGATTGGTGCTTGTAAATTGTCCATAGGAGTGAATGTGTGTGTGAATGGTTGTTTGTCTGTGTGTTGCCCTGAGAGGGACTGGCGACCCGTCCAGGGTGTACATAGGCACTGTGACCCTGAATTAGGGAATAAGCGGGTAAGAAAATGAATGAATGAAATTGGTTGTAACAGTTTTGCAACTGATCAACTAATCAGAAGCCAAAAAATTATGCTGAGGTTATTGTGGGCCAGCTATCTAGCCCTGGGAGGTGAATTTGAAATCTGATTGGAGTTTGCATGTTCTTCCCGCGCTTGTGTAGGTTTCCTCTGGGTACTCTGGTTTCCTCCCACAGTACAAAAACATGCAGATGAGGTGGATTGGTGATTGTAAATTGTCCATAGGAGTGAATGTGTGTGTGAATGGTTGTTTGTCTATGTGTTGCCCTGAGATGGACTGGCCGACCCGTCCAGGGTGTACCCCCGCCTCTCGCCCTATGTGCGCTGGGATAGGCACCAGCAGACCCCAGTGACCCCAGATTTGGGAATAAGTGGGCAAGAAGGTGAATGAATGAATGAATGAATGAATGAATGAATGAATGAATGAATAGTGTATTTATACCACTGTGTTTCAGTTTTTCTTTTGCTTGTCATGGTTGAAGTATGTCTGTGTCTCATGTTGTGGTTATAGATTATCCATCACAATAATGGATAATAATAATAATAATAATAATAATAATAATAATAATAATAATAATAATAATAATAATAATAATATAGATTATTACATCATGTCCAGTTATGTTATGTTAGATTTTCTTATTTTTGTTTTTCGTGTTTCTTTTGTTTTATTTTGCTTTTCATCTTTTTAATCCATTCTTTTTTAAATTCACTTTCTAAAGATATATAAGAAAAAAATGATTTGAAATTAATTGTCCGGACTTTTTTGGAAAACCATTTGATGGTTAGAAAGCACTGACACATACATGTTTGTTTATAAATGTAGCTGGAATTCCTGTTACGAAAAATTATTCAAAACATGACCGCTAGAGTGCACTGTTGGGATATTATAAAGAACTCAAATTTAGCAACGCATACAGCGTCTCACTCGGGAAAAGAAAAGAGTGACACATACAGTTAGAAGATCAGTTTGTTCACACAAACAAAATGACTCACGCCTGGGACACTTCATTCATTCATTCATTCATTCATTCATTCATTCATTCATCTTCTTACTCACTTATTCCCTAATTCGGGGTCACGGGAGTGTTCTGGAGTCTATCCCAGCGCATATAGGGCGAGAGGCAGGGGTACAATCTGGACAGGTTGCCAGTCCATCGCAGGGACAATTGATTCATTTATTCATTTTTTGATGTGCAGTTAAAAACAATGTCGCCTAACAACAAGAAGGTCCGGGTTCGATTCCCGCGTTGGGGATCTTTCTGTGCGGAGTTTACATGTTTCCCCCGCGCTTGCGTGGTTTCCTCTGGGTACCCCGGTTTCCTGCCACCGTCCAAAAACATGCACGTTAGATTGATTGGTGAGTCAATCTTGCCCATAGGAGTGAATGTGAATGATTTGTCTGTGTGGCCCTGCGATGGACTGGCGAACTGTTCAGGGCGTACCTCTGCCTCTCACCCTATGTGCGCTGGGATGGGCACTAGCAGACCCCCATGCCCCCGAAAAAGGGAATAAGCGGGTAAGAAAATGAATGAATGAATGAGGGAAACATGTCACACTTTTATAACAGGAGTTTAAAGGATGTGTGGATTGCACAGTCGCCTCACAACAAGAAGGTCCCGGGTTCGAATCCCAGGGCTGGGATCTTTTTGTGCGGAGTTTGCATGTTCTCCCCGCGCTTGCGTGGGTTTCCTCCGGATACTCCGGTTTCCTCCCACAGTCCAAAAACATACAGATTAGGTGGATTGGTGATTGTAAATTGTCCATAGGAGT
>JAOTRA010000011.1:4997304-5010824 GCA_026260255.1 Pseudolaguvia tuberculata | reverse complement strand
GCTTGCGTGGGTTTCCTCCGGGTGCTCCGGTTTCCTCCCACAGTCCAAAAACATGCAGATGAGGTGGATGGGTGATTCTAAATTGTAGGAGTGAATGTGTGTGTGAATGGTTGTTTGTCTATGTGTTGCCCTGAGATGGACTGGCAACCTATACAGGGTGTACCCCCGCCTCTCGCCCTATGTGTGCTGGGATAGACTCAGCAGACCCCTGTGACCCCGGTTTCGGGAATAAGCGGGTAAGAAGATGAATGAATGAATGAATATATATTAATTTGTTCGACGCGGTGGCGTAGTAGTTAACACGGTCGTCTAACAACAAGAAGGTCCCCGGTTCGATTCCCGGGGGCAGGGATCTTTCTGTGCGGAGTTTACATGTTCTCCCTGCGCTTGCCCGGGTTTCCTCAGAGTACCCTGGTTTCATCCCACAGTCCAAAAACATGCAGATTAGGTGGATTGATGAGTCTAAATTGCCAGTAGGAGTGAACGTGTGTGTGATTGGTTGTTTGTGTATGTGTGACCCTGGCGAACTGTCCAAGGTGTATCCCTGCCTTTTGCCCTATGTGCGCTGGGATAGGCTCCAGCAAACCGCGAGCTAGGAATCGAGCTAGGAGCCCCAGATCTCAATTTCAAGATGGTGATTTTAATATTCTTCTACAAACATCCTGAACGAGATGTTCCCATGGGCACCACTTTAAAGTCATTAAAGGTCCTGAGACCTGAAGCACAAAAAAAATCAAAGGTCCCCGCAAGGACCTTTATCCCTCTGAAAATACATCATCTTTAGTGAATATCAGTGGGACCATTTTCTCAGTTTGCTCCATCACCAATGTGGTATAAAGGACAATGTTCTTAGAAAAGACTACATCACAAAATCACTGGAAGGCTGTGGATTCTTTCCCAATTACAAGTGCTGACAGAGAAAAGCTAAGCTGGAGGTAAAGTATTCTGAAAGGGTCAGTCTCCTACGGCTTGGGTGATTACTCTGAAATTAATTCTGCAGAAAATAATACTCACTAGTAGCGATTTTACAGCTCTGTGAAGACAAATTAACAGCTCATAACCACTGTGAAGCCTGAAGGTAATTAATCTGAGTAATGCAGATATGTCTCAGTGTTTACGTCCAGTTAGAAAACATGGGTGTTTATTTATTTAATTTTTAAGCAAATGAACAGATCTGGGCGGTGCCGTGGCGTAGTGGATAGCACGGTTGCCTTACAACAAGAAGGTCCCGGGTTTAATTCCCGGGCTGGTGATCTTTCTGTGCGGAGTTTGCATGTTCTTCTTGCGCTTGTGTGGGTTTCCACCAGGTACTCCGGTTTCCTCCCACAGTCCAAAAACATGCAGATTAGGTGGATTGGTGATTGTAAATTGTCCATAGGAGTGAATGTGTGTGTGAATGGTTGCTTGTCTATGTGTTGCCATGAGATAGACTGGCGTCCAGAGTGTTCCCCTGCCTCTCGCCCCATTGTCAGCTGGGATAGGCACCAGCAGACCCCCGTGACCCCAAATTAGGGAACAAGCGGGTAATATGAATGAATGGATGGTGGAAAATGATGGGAAAAAAATGACACATTGCATTTTGACAAACAGTATTTATGTAGTTAAAGTACATTAGAAACAGTTACAGTAAAATTACAATACTCAGTATGTACTGAATAATTACAAAAAGTTATCACAAAACTGTACATTTCATGACGACAAGTAGTGCACATTGTTTTCTCTTTGCCAGATACGAGACAAAAAGCACAGAATTTCACTGAGGAGACATTTAATGGCCTTAAAGAATACCACTTTTCAAGTTTAATTCAATATTTCACAATAGATGCAACAGGTGTATAAAGTTATATAAGATCACAAATTTAATTATCGTATACAAATATTTTACACCAAACAAGCCATAGAAATGCACTTCTTACATTAAGAAACTCAAGTATTTACGCTCAAGTATTGATGCACGTGGTTACTTGAATGAGGATGAAATACAGTAGTTCATATTGTATTATGAAATAAAGAGAATGATGTCAAGATGCTACAAGAATGTATTACTTTTCGTTTGTACTGGGGCAGAAACATAGTCCTACTGTGCAAATCAAGTTAACAGTACACAGCCATTGGATTTTTATGTTCATTGCATTACTTATGTCAACAAAGGACAGCAATTTTAGCATCGAATTGGGGAAAATACATGCATCTTTAAAATGATTTGCTATGATTTTACAATGATCTGTGCACAATAGAATAGAAAATTCACAATAGAAAAAAATGTTTTGCTATGGTAACAAAAATCAATGGCAAATGGCAACAGAAAATCATTGTGTAAATCATTGATTATTCCTTTGGTCCAAAAAACGGTGCATATCATTTTAATGACTGGAGCTAATTTGCATAATAGCAAAGTGTTCAAGATTTACTGCTGCCTCAGCGGTTTTTGTTTTCAAGCAACCAACCGGGAGAAAAATCAAACTTTTAGGTGTCTAATTTCCTCCGTATATGCATGTTTTTCATTTTTATCCGGGTAGAAAAACATGTTTTGAATTAATTATTTCGAAAAATAATTATTTCCATAACATCTCCAAGAGGCAGAGGTACACCCTGGACGGATCGCCAGTCCATCGCAAAGCACACATAAACGAACAATCACTCATTCACTCCTATGGGCAATTTAGAATTACCAATCAACCTAATGTACATGTTTTTGGACGGTGGGAGGAAACCAAAGTACCCGGAGGAAACCCACGCAAGCGCAGGGAGAACATGCAAACTTTGCTCAGAAAGATCAGAAAAATAATTAGGGGTCAGGGGGGTCCGCTGGTGCCTATCCCTATGATTTTTAGGGCAAGAGGCTGAGGGTACACCCTGGACAGGTCACCAGTCCATCGCAGGGCAACACATAGACAAACAACCATTCACACACACACACACACACACATTCACTCCTATGGACAATTTACAATCACCAATCCATGTAATCTACATGTTTTTGGACTGTGGGAGGAAACCGGAAGAAAAGCGCGGTGGAAAACATGCAAATGTTGAACTAATTCTACATCATTTTATAGAATTTAATTTTGTTTAAAATATTTATTATTGAACTTTTCCAGTTTCATACTTTGTCTGAGACATTTGTGTAGGAATACTTCAATATTTGTAGAATACAGTAAGAATATTATTTTAAAATTTAATATTCAACCAATTTGAATTAGGTTTTTTTTGGTTACTATACTGAATGTGTATCTCAATACTCATATAAAAGTTTGCTATTTTTCCTATGCATTTTATGACTGATGGAAAGAAAGCCTCAAGCTACATTATCTGCTACTGTGAATTTTGCCTTATATAAAATCGGTATTGGAATAAATGCGTCATTTGACAGATCAGATTAACTTCTTTCCTAAAATGTGCTTTCAGCAGCCTTACTAAAGTAACATTCCTGCTCTCTTCCCGCATTGTGTTGCACTTTTTTTTGTTGTTAAATTATTAAATTAGACATATGGCTTGCTGGGTTCTAGCTCTTATTCCATTCAGGTTGAAAAAGAAAGCACCACTTCCCTGGATTTCTTTCATAAGCCTGAGATCTTTCCCAGGAAATTTCCAGGAAATTGTTGATTTAAATTCCTACATGACCATTTTTTAATAACAAAAAAAAAAATGTGTATGATTTAAAACAGTTTAATGTAAAAAAAAAAAAAAAAAAAGATTATAATAAAATAAAAAACCTGATTTCTGATGAACAGATTCTTTCCAGGATTTTCTTTTCATTATGTGATTAATGATTACAGAAAATGAAAAGTTAAGAAGGAATTCTTCACTTGAACAAGACCAGGAAATGTATACGTTCCCATAAAGTAGGAGTAGAAACATTTGCATACATATTCACCATATGTATTGACATATGTACATCAGGTGAATATTTTTGGGTTTTAAATTACACACAAAATTAGGTTAGGCTTTAAAATTTGCATGCCGCTATTATGGTTTTTGGTTAAAAAAATAAATATTTCAAACATCAAGTATTATGATCTTTTTTTATATTATGCAAAAGACAAAAAAAATAAAGTTTGCTTTTGATATGTCGGTATCATTAATAGACTGTCAAACATCACATTCTATCCCATCACCAGTCCGAAAAGGGTACTGCTTTTAACCAGCACACACTCAGCACACCTTCTAAAGGTAATCGAGTGATGTTACAATGCATGTTATCCTAAATTATGAAATTTAACAAGTTACAGTGAGTGAAAATAAGAAGCACCGCTAGAAATTTTGGGCCCTTTACCACACCCATTCCAAACCAAACATACGGATACATTACTAATAGTACTCTTACTACTGATAATACAGATTTCGGGACCCCCAAAGTGCATGGTCCCTTAGAATCGCTCTAACTTTCCGCCCTCTTAGTGGCACCCCGGCTGGTGATATAAACCAAAAACATGGCAGCTAATCTGTATATGAAGATTTGTTTTTTTCATGATCTCATTGTGGTTATGGAGTTAGTGGTGGTTTGGGTGAAGGGCAGGAACCCTGGCTTTCGAAACTTGATCCTCTTCCTGGCCACTGTTGAAGAGAAGAGGATAATGTTGTAGCTATGTTAATCCACAGTGGCGTCTGTAGAATTGATTCAACATTTTTAGACAAACTAACACACTATGTAAGTTCATAAATTGATATTCCATTCTCTTTACCTCACAAAGAGCGTGCCAATGGGTGATTGGTTTGCGTGGGTAGGCCAGCATCTCATTCCAATGGTCTCGACCCAAACCTTCAGCATCAGGGCCTGTCCGACACACACCAATTATCTCATTGTGTCCAACTCTGGAAAAAAAAAAAAAAGATATGTAATAAGTAACATTGATATATTATCATTCTGGACACCAGAACATTACATTCATATGTATTTTCTGTATGAGTTCTGTAACAAACTTAATAGTCCCAAGAACTTTCGAGTCTATGTTTTGGGCTTTACTATTCAGCCCCAATATTATTAGTTGGTTGAGGAGGTCTGTGTGACAATCAACATCCCAGTTCATCCCAAAGTTGCTCTGATGGTTTGTGCACAGGGTCATTGTGAAACCGTGCTTGGATTTGTTGAAGGAATAATATAAGCCATTATTATAATATAAGCCCTGAGCAAGGTCCTAAACTCATATCAATAAAATAAATAACTGTAATCTGGCCAATTAGTGCTACAGATTTACTTTATAATTCATTTTCATGACAGGAGCCAACAGAGCTAAGCCATGTGCTGTAAAATGGATAAGTTGACTTGTTTACCTGTCGTAATCCATCACCATAATCGACAAGCTGACCTGCTCCACATTCTCAGGAGGGATGTCAAAGACGATGGCCTCGTTGTACACAGGGTTAAGTGTGCTCTTTTTAGTGGTGGTCTTCCGTTTCTTCAGCCTTCGACCATCGCAGATCAAGGACACTTTTACGTATGGGTCTAAGGGAAGCAAATGCTCTTGTTATGGTTTAAACTATGAAGATAGAAAGAAAGAAAGAAAGAAGAGACATTGACTCTTTCTTCTTGCTCTCCTTTCGGCTGCTCCCGTTAGGGGGCGCCACAGTTGATCGTTCTTCTCCACACTACCCTGTCCTCTACAGCTGCCTCTTGCACCCAAACTACCTGCATGTCTTCGCTAATCCACAACCATAAACCTCCTTCTTGGTCTTCCTCTTTTCCTTTTGTCCAGCACCTCCATCATCAACATTCGTCTACCAATATACTGCATGTTCCGCCTATGCACATGTCCAAACCATCTCAACCTAGTCTCTCTCACCTTGTCTCCAAAACATCCTACGTGTTCCTTCCCTCTAATAAACTCGTTTCTAATCCTGTCCATCCGCGTCCCTCCCAATGAAAATCTCAACATGGTTCACACAAAATCTAATAGTATATATTTTAGGTGTGCATAAATTTCACCAAAACTCACCTGAGGAGCCAGTGATGTCCATTGCTTTTAGATTCCGACACTTGATGACGGTCAGAGTCATACGACCAGCCGTGGGAAGGTAGCAGAGGGAGTACATGATTTCCCCTAAATCCACATTCTCCTACAAAGAAGCAATTACATACCATCAAATAATACTTCAGCAAAATTAAAATGAAACAAAAAATTGTTAGCAAATAATATGGAGTACAGTTATAATGATTTTCTTTGACCAAGTGGAGACAGCGACTGTAATATGAACATAAATTATTGATACTATAAATAAGGAATTATCTCAGCAATGAAGATGCCCTTGGAGATAGGCGAATCTCTGGAGTCTCTTTAAAGCTGCCTGTGAAATGTTTAATTGTGTATGAATGTTTAATTATGTGTCGTTCTCTCAATAATATATTACATATATTAATAATAACAACAACAGTTTTCTTGTTTAATGAAATGTGTTTCTGTAACGGGATATATAGGAGTAACTACTCGAGTCCGATTAAACGCCAGAACTCTTTATTCACGGGTAAGTACACTCCACTTTCTACAAAACTAAAATCAACAAAACAAAATCGGCCAGCAACGCTGCTCTAACAAAACAAAACTTAACTTCGGGACTTGGAACGAGGAGACAGACACAGAGAACAGACGGGGACTCGAACAGCGGCAGATTCAGAGAGTAGGCGAACATATATCCACATAGCAACCATAATAATCCGCGCTCTTGTAAGGTTGCCGCTCAAATTAAATAACGCACCATCACCCGGCTGATTGCCCCAATCAGCAGGTGATGGTGGTTAGTGACGAGATAGAAGTAGAGCGTGACAGTTTCTACTTATACAATAATTAATGAATGCAGAAATATTATTATCATTATTACATGCATGTCATTTAGATTAGCTCAAAGTGTCCTGGAAAAGTGTGGTAGAAAAAAAAAATCTTTTTTTTTTACGCTGGATACCCTTCCTAACGCAACCCTTCCATTGATCCGGGCTTGGGACCGGCACTAAGGCTACTCCCTAATGGCTGGGTATTTATGGCCAATTTAGACTCACCAATCCACCTAATGTACATGTTTTAGGACAGTGGGAGGAAACCCGAGTACCTGGGGGAAACCCATGCAAGCACGGGGAGAACATACAAACTCCACACAGAAAGACCCCAGACCCGGGAATCGAACCCGGGACCTTCTTGTTGTGAGGCGAGCGTGCTATCCACTACACCACCGCGCCGCTCAAAATACTTTATTTACTCTTAAGTAAAAAGAAAAAAGGATAATGACTTCATAAGTGTAACTTAACCTTCCTGTTGTCTTAGAAGTTTTAATTGTCTGTGTGCACTATGATATGCTCCAGCAGACCCATGTGACCCCAAAATTAAGAATAAGCGCCGGTTAGAAGATGAATAAATGAATGTCAGTGCTTTAAACGGAAGCTCATTATCTAGAAATGCTACAAATGACAAAATTGCACAGTGCTGCAATACACAATTACCCATGACAAGAAAGTTACAAATGGTCCATGACTATCTATTGTATAAACATGGGACAAGAGAGCTAGAAAATGACAAGAATGTCACAAAAGAACAAGAGGAGCAGTCTTTTAGCAAAATGTTATACAATGATGAGGACCACAACAAGAAAAGAGTTGTTTTTTTTTTACAGGATTTGAGTGAAAAACAATGTTGTGCAGAACTATTCACATGCTCTTATCAAATTCCGAGAAATCACTTCACATCAGTACGCCATAAAACATTACAATGATTGGAATCGCAATACTACTGTGAGATGTTTTTCCCCCTTAAATTATGGTCCAGATTCTGCTGGTTTTGCCAATTGGTACAATAATAAATTCAGGACAGTACAGTGGCTTAGTGGTTAGCTCTGTTGCCTCCCAGCAAGAAGGTTCAGGTTCAATTCTTTCTATGTGGAGTTTATATGTTCTCCTCGTGCACCCTACCGTCCAGGTTGATTGGTGTTTCTAAATTGCCCAAGGGAGTGAAGATGTGTGGTAGATTGTGATAGACTGGCGACCTATCCAGGGTATACCCTTCCTGCCTTTCATCCTTCAGAGCAGGAGTATATAAGCAGGTATAAAAGATGAATGAATGAATGAATAATGAATTTCCTTTCCACTATGACAATGAATCAGAAATATTAATATGGTTTCCTTTATACTTTTTTACCTGCTATATAAAAGTAACATGGAAGTACATAAAAGTGAGTAAATATTTTTTTTTTCTTTGTGAGTATTTTTTAATAAACCTGCCTGCATAACTTGGTTATTTTAGATGTACTGTATATAGAACCTCGCCATTTGTCCGCCTCTCTACTCATAGAACTCGTTATTCGTCGAACTTGTTCAAGTAAAATTCAACTAGTTGAGCCACACGGTCACTTCAGCTCAGTCTCGTCACTATTTCTGTATGATACACATCATCCACGCAAGCGCCGTGAAACTTTCTGCTATTTTATTGTTAGTGTTATTTTATTCAAAATAGTGCAGCCATGGGTCCAAGAAAGATGAATGATTCAAACAAGCCTAAAAGGAAAGCAGTGACAACGACAACTGAATTGTAAAAAGAACTCGTTGCTATGTCTGAAAGTGAAACTCGTGTCTCTGACCTGGCAACTCAGTATGGCATGGCAAAATCAACCAACTCGTCTATACTGAAAAATATATAGAGACATAATAAAATAGGCTAATGTGGCAAAAGGAGTGAGCGTTCTTTATCTTTGGGTCTGGAACGGATTAAAATAATTTACATTATGTCTTATGTGAAAAAATGATTCGCCATTTGTCCTGCCTCCTGAAACAAATTGTGTACGAATAGCGAGGTTCCACTGTATTTTATACTCTGCATAAGTGTCATGTAGCAAATGTTTTGCTCTTTTGTTTCAGGTTCAATGGAAATAACATTGTATTGAACTGATAGACACTATAGTGTAAGGTGTTACTCCTTTGGTTTTAAACATCAACCCTCATTCGATCACAGGATGTGTGTAGAGCTACAATTAGTTCCCAAATTAAACCAATGGCGTCAACTGGCGATGAACTGCAGGGTTAGAATGTGAGTCGGAAGTGTGACTGCTTAGGGCTACAATCAATGGTGTAATCTATTCTTGGGGACAAGAGTAACCAGTCTGTCTCCACAGTTGTAGTTTAGGAAACAGCTGGCTTCGAGCATTAGCTTTGTCCCTTGAGCATCACAAGCTTGTATGTGGTTCATTGTACTAGACATTTTATTAATAATTCTCATGTTGTTAGCTATCCTAAAACCAATTAAATAAACAGTTAATATTATACAAACTAAACCTTTGCAAACATTTTAATACTGTACTGTAAGAAATTCTTTATTATATGTAAAAAGGTTGGATTATTAAATAACCCATACAATAAGAAATTAATATCAAAATATACAAAAATGGCCTTTTGCTAATGTAAAGCACTTATTTTTATTTGTATAAAATATATGTAATATAAGTGGAGCGCGGTGGCGTAGTGGATAGCACAGTTGCCTCACAACAAGAAGGTCCCGGGTTCGAATCCCGTGCCGGGATCTTTCTGTGCAGTGTTTGCATGTTCTCCCCGCGCTTGCATGGGTTTCCTCCGGGTGCTCCGGTTTCCTCCCACAGTCCAAAACTTGCAGATGAGGTGGATTGGTGATTGTAAATTATCCATAGGAGTGAATGTGTGTGTGTGTGTGTGTGTGTGTGTGAATTGTTTGTCTATGTGTTGCCCTGAGATGGACTGGCAACCCGTCCCTTGGTGTTCCCCTGCCTCTCGTTGGGATAGGTGCAGCAGACCGCCGCGACCCAGGATTCGGGAATAAGCGGGTAAGAAGATGAATGAATGAATATGTAATGTAAATATATTATGAAATCTATTTACAATACATATATTTTATACAAATAAAAATAAGTGGTTTATTTGTTATATATACTTAAATTTTTTTCTTTGCATATCTCATTTTATATGATTGAGGTTAGAGCCGCAGGGTCAGCTATGATACAGCACTCCTGGAGCAGGAAGGGTAAAAGGTCCTGCTCAATGACCCAACAGTGTCAGGACCCCTACCTTTCGTACTGTGTGCTCTCCAGTAGACCCCCGTGACCCGGAATAAAGGAATAAGTGGGTTAAACCATTACATATACATGGGCAGTTTGATGCTGAATTGTTATTTGAACCCCACCACATTTGGATGACCATCGGAACAAATCCTAGTCCACGGGTGCTGTATCATAACTGTCCCTTCTGCCAACCTCCTAAGATAGGATATGTGAAGAAACAAATTTCACTGTGCTGTAAATGATATATAACAAGCACATTTACTTGATCTTTCCTAACCACATATATTTATATTTGTATTGGCTGAAAAAGAAAAATAATAAATAGATCAACTTAACTTTTGACAGGACCACCTGAAGAACTAGAGGGAGATGCAGTATAATGTGCAGACGCGACGATCTGTGATAATAAAATCCTACAATGACTTATGTGCCAAACTATTTCGAAGGGAGATTAGAGACATAACTCTCAGCAGTAAAGAAAAAAGGTCAACTTCATATATATCCGCTTGAGCTTTTTAGCAGGGTGCGTGGACTTTATTAGAAAACATCTTTACGGAGAGATAACTCAGTGTGATAAGGTCTAGCCACTAATATTTTAATGGCATTTGCACTCACATCTTTTATAGCGTGGGGTAGGGTTGATATTTCTTTGCCAGTGTTGCTTACTGTATATTCTATAAATTGTCTCTGGAATTTCAAGTGCCAGATTATTAAAATGTGCACTGCTATTGAGACAAGTAAGAAATGTTGTGTTGAAAATTTATTATAGGATTGTGTGATCCATTAGGTTGGTCGTTTTGCTAAAATAGCACATAGCAAAATGTTCTATTCCATTTACGTTACAACAATTTGTAGCAATTAAAATGTTTCAATTTGGATAAAGAAGAACGTTTGTCAAGATGGCTGTGACATAGCCTGACTGTAGTTTTGAGTGGGATCATTTTGAGTAGGATGAAGAAGAAGAGCAGACAATAGAACATGTCTAGAGGCTGACAGGAACAGAAAAACAAGTTATGTCTGTATGTTTTCTGGAATCACGACAACAGTGCTAAGGTGGGATGGTGGGACACGGCTAATCGACAGTCTGCTGAATTAGTCATGTCAATGTCTGTAGTTTCCAGTGGTATAATAGGGAGCTACTTTTGTCTCCTGGGATGAGGTGTGTGGGTGTCTGGAAGTGGGAATTAGTTTTGAGTTGAACTCTTCCTCACACCTGTTTTTGATAACAGAATATTCGGTGGTTAATGAAAGTCTCTTGTTCCACTCTTGCAAAATTGGTTTCTTATAGGATTCAGATTTTGAGAAACAATTTTTAAAGAATGTTTCTACCCGCTTATTGCCAATCAAGGTTGCATGGATTCCAGCTGTTATTGGGCGAAAGGCAGGGGTACGTTCTTGACAAGTCATCAGTCCATCACAGTGCCACATATGGACAAACTCACTTCTATGGGCAATTCAGGATCATTCATTAACTGAATACACATGTTTTTGGCTGTAGGAGGATGAGGATACGAACCTGGGACCACAAATTTAAAATGTGATGAGAAGAAGCTGACAATTTCTGAAATGCATTTAGATTAGATTGTTTCTCCCACAAAACTCACGATACTCACTGTAGTAGATGCGAGAATGTCCTTCCATACCACAGCCTCACGCGATAAGTCTGACAGCTCAAACAGGTTGTCCACCACTACCTCGCCGATCATGTCATGACTTGTAAAGCGGTCAAAATCGAAGACGCTGAAGTGCAGCTTGCGGTTGCATAGCTGGTCGTACTCCACTGGGAAACAAAACACCTCATCGAATGTAGGGTTGAGCGTCTTCCGATGGACCCGGGTCTGGAACTTCTTTTTACGCTCAGGGAGCAGATAGATCTTTACATAGGGGTCTGAAGTACCTGTGAAATCCTTGGCAGGCAGGTCCAAGGCCTTAAGAATACGTACAACTAAAGCCTGCTCCTCATAATCGTATTTCAGTGCAAAGCTAAGTTTGCCACATGTTTCCACAGGCTCGTTTTTGCCATCCTCCAAGTCCACAGACTTCTGCTTGTAGAGTTCTGGCTTTATTCGTCCGATGCCGACTGCTGAGGACTGTCTAACTGGCAGTGTATCCATGGGGAAGTCAATGCTGGTGACATTCATCTGGCGTCTGAGATGTCGACGAAAGGAATTGTGTCTAGCAAGAAAAGGAGATGGATTATTGCAGAAGATTCTATAGCTCTCTAATTCCTCTATACATTCTTAACATGTTAATTCTCACTTTGTGGTGGTTGTGGATGCATGTTGACTAAACCAATCTGAAGTAGGTGTGTGGATACAGTGGGGAAAAAAAGATAAAAAAGCAAGTGCTATTTAATAGCATTATTTAGTAACCTATTTCGAAACTGTACAATCCACAGTTATTTAAAAAAAATAAATACTAATCCACATAAAGGGGTTTGCTGACTGGAAGTAGATGACTGGAAGTAATGAATTATCCCTGAAGCTTCATACTTAAGTGAAAACCAAACAATAACCTGTAGCCTATATTTGTATACTTATATTAGTACAACAAACTATATTTGTTGTTACATAAATAATATTCAAAAAGTGAAAACAAATGGCCTTAATGGATTCACCCTAATGCATTAATTGAAGTATGATCGAGACGGAAATTGTACATGGACACCCTTATCGAGAGATAAGCGGTCAAAATCATAGACGCTGAAGTGCAGCGTACAGTTGCAAAGCTGAACGTACTCCACGTACTTAACGAAAAGTTAAGGGGCCTTGACCTTCAAACAATTAGCTTCCTATTTGCAGTCCAAACCTTAACCACTGCTCTACCACTTCTCCAATAATAATGTCTTTGCCACGTTGTAAAAACATATTTTATTTATTTTTCTCTTTGTTATGGCAAATATAACAAAATTGCAGGAAAATTGTCTTTCAATTTTCCTTTCCCAAACTATTGTCGTCTCCATTTGACCAATGTTGGCGGTTTGCCGTCACATAAGCTCCAGTTGGACTCCCAAAATCATTGTTTAAATAGTTTACTTATAAATGATCAAATATCCCCATTTCTCTCTAAACATCTTTTCGTTAGGAAATGAATTATTTTATAAAAGACAATTAACATTTCCGAGTAGCTGGAGTTTAACAGCAAGTTCTTTCGAAGCGTCATGAGAATCAGCATGAAAATAATCAGAACCGCAAAAATCTGAAAAAACAGCTCAGATCATTCAATCTGCCATAAACAACTGCAGGCAATAGTTGTACATTTAGTAAATTAAATGGTTTCTGGGAATTTAACCCACAATCATCTGATTATCAGTCCAACACCTAAACCACCTGTGCTACCACATCCTTTATCAGGAACATAATACTTAGCTATACATAGTCATGTAGAAATAAAACAACAACCCTTACTTCCTATGACTGTTTTGTGATCTTTCAGGGATGTCTCTGGTGTCTTCAATGACCTGGGTTTTACTAGTGGGAAGTGTTAGCCTAGAGGGCGGCGCGGTGGTGTAGTGG
>JAOTRA010000011.1:4977700-4989053 GCA_026260255.1 Pseudolaguvia tuberculata | reverse complement strand
GGAGTAGCCTTAGTGCCGGTCCCAAGCCCGGATAAATGGGAGGGTTGCGTTAGGAAGGGCATCCAGCGTAAAACCTCACCAAGTCTAATGTGCGGATCATGGATCCGCTGTGGCGACCCCGAACGGGAGCAGCCGAAGGACAAAGAAAGTATCTGTAAGTCATTTAGTTTTTGGCAACAGGATTTTCAAGTACTTGGCGCCGACTGCTATTTACAAAAGCCCAAGTATGGAAGGGTGGCTGGGTCTGGAAATGGATTGGGATTCTGTGTGATGACTAAATAAATTAGAAATTAATTATATTACAGTATTTAATTAATAATCACTTTATAATATTAATCTCGGTACTCTGGTTTCCTCCCACAGTCCAAAAACATTCAGATTAGGTGGATTGGGGATTGTAAATTGTCCATAGGAGTGAATGGTTGTTTGTCTGTGTTGCCCGGAGATGGACTGGCGACCCGTACAGGGTGTACCCCCTGCCTCTCGCCCTGTGTGGTGGGATAGGTGCAGCAGACCCTGAATTTCGGGAATATGCGGGTTCGAAGATGCATGAATGAATGAATGTTAATGATCATTTGTTTTTGCCTTTTAGAGTGAGTCTGGTAGGAGAGCAGATAACAATAGCAGTTCTCCTACATTGTCTCCATCTCCATCCAACCCAAGCAGCAGTGACAGTTTTGGCACCAAAAAAATCCGTGCTTCATTTGGACGGGGTTTCTTCAAGCTTCGTGGTGGAAAAAGAACAGCCAGCGCTCCTTCTTTAGGTGTGTGTCTTCTAACTTTTAAAGTGATCGAAATATATGAATATATAATAATTATTCATTTGCATATAGAAGCATTTGCATGGAAAGTTGACAAATACTTAAGTCCTTTCCAATATTTAGTAGTTAAATGCTAATCGTGTAGTGATGTAATAAAAATTAAAAGCCTGCGGGGGTTTTTTTTAAGAATAGTTTTTAATCTGATGATATTTTTTGGGCCATGTTTAGCAGCAGAGGCCGAGAGAAAGAGGACCGAGCATTTAGATCTGGCAGGTTCTCCATCTCCCAAACTGAAAGATGATGCAATCTCACCTGAGAGTAAAAAGAAAGCTAAGGGAATACGAAGATTCCTCGGAATGTGAGTATATTTTTATTAAATAACAAGAAGGTCCTGGGTTCGATTCTCGGGCCAGAGGTCTTTCTGTGCTGAGTTTGCTAGTTCTCTCCATGCTTGCATGGGTTTTCCCCAGGCACTCCAGTTTCCTCTCGCACTCCAAAAACCTGTACATTAGGTTGATTGTTGATTCTAAACTGGCCAAAGGGGGGAGGGAGGGGGGGAAACCCAGAATTAGGAAATAAGCCGGTTAGACAATGAAGAGCTTATTAGAGATTTCATTCTTTTTCCACCAGTATGAGGAGGAGCCAGTCTACTTCATTGAACCCGGATGATGCTTCAGAGAGTGACTTAAAAAGAGGCGGTCTTAGAGCCACAGCTGAACCAAGGCTCGGTTGGTCACGTGACCCACAACGGAGCAATAACAAGTAGGTAGTCATTAAGTGTATTTATGAATACAAACCAATTAACCGAGCATCCGTGGTTCACTATATACTTTTAAATGAAAACGTATAATTTGATATCCATCCTTTATTTGTCTAATTATGGGTTAGTTGTTTTTTTTTTTTTTCATTTTTATTATAAGGATATTATTTAAGCTATTTGGTTTATTTAGTGTTTGTGCTATAAAAGTTGACTACATATTCTGTTTCCCCGTTTGTCTGTAATGTTCTTTTTTGTAGCGAGTTAGACACCCCGTTTGCACGTTGGAATACGGAACGAGTGTGTGAGTGGTTGCAGGAGCAGGATTTAGGCCTGTATGTGAATCAGGCTCAGCAGTGGATTCGTTCTGGGCAAACGTTATTAAACGCCCCACAGTATGACCTCGAAAAGGTCAGAGCATGAAGGAGATTCTTTTAATGAAAATGTGAAGATTATTGGTAATGTGCTTGATTTATGGTTGAATATACTTGGTGTGTGTGTTGTAGGAGTTGGGCATCAAATATCCTCTCCACAGAAAAAAACTCCAGCTAGCTCTTCAGGCGCTGCTCTCCGAAGAAGACGACCCCAAAAACAAACTGGATTTCAACTGGGTTACTCGTGAGTCACTGCCATATTTATCAGTAAATAAAAATATCCAGTCGGAGAAAGATCCTATCATGTATCAACTGTAACACCGATTGGTGGAGGATTGAGCGATAGAAAAAGTGGTATTGAACTTCCTAACTATGAATGAATGTTTGTGTGCTTCAGAGTGGCTGGATGACATCGGCCTGCCTCAGTATAAAGCCCAGTTTGATGAGGGACGGGTGGACGCACGTATGCTTCATTACATGACTGTGGTATGTCATATATGGCTGATCATTACGGTGTTTTATTTATTTTTTTTAAAAAGCCAAAACATCGGAATACTCTTCTCCACACTACCCTGTCCTCTACATCTGCCTCTACATGTCTTCCCTCAGCACATTCATAAACCTCCTCCTTGGTCTTCCTCTTTTCCTGCATCCTCAGCATTTTTCTACCAATATACTGCATGTCCCTCTTCTGCACATGTCCAAACCATCTCAACCTATAGCCTCCCTCATCTCGTCTCCATAACATCCTACACTTCCTCCAGCTCTGCCGGGACAACACCGAGGCGTTCCCATGACAGCCGAGAGATGTAGTCCCTCCAGCGAGTCCTTGGTCTTCCTCTGGGCCTCCTTCCGGTGGGACATGCCCAAAACACCTCTCCTGGGAGGCGTCCCGGAGGCATCCGTGACAGAGCTCCTCACCCTATCAAACTTCTTAATGCATATTAAACAACTTCCTTCTCCATTCCTGTAGTTGGCACATGTGACAAACATGAGAGAGAGAAAACATACCTCTAAGTATAGCAGTATATATCGTAGATGAAGTGGTAGCTCAGTGGGTAAGGTGACTGCTAATTGGAACACCAGGGTTTGCCATTTCTGGCCTCTTGAGCAGAGACCTTAACCCCAATTGCCCAGTTGTATAAAAGACAAAGTCGCTTTTTGTAAGTCGCTCTGGATAATGGAATCTATTGTATCGTTGCCTTGGCGGCGTGGTGGCGTAGTAGTTAGCACGGTTGCCTTACGACAAGAAGGTCACGGGTTCGATTCCTGGGCCGGGGATCTTTTGTGTGTAGTTTGCATGTTCTAATTTGGTGATTTGTAAATTGTCTATAGGAGTGAATGTGTGTGTGAATGGTTTTGTCTATGTGTTGCCCTGAGATGGACTGGTGACCCGTCCAGGGTGTACTCCTGCCTCTCTCCCCATGTGCGCTGGGATAGGTGCCAGCAGACTATTAGGGAATAAGATGAATGAAGGAATGTATCGTATAGGGTAATACACAGCCCTTTTACTCTACTCTATAATGTATACTAAAATATCGGACCCGGATCCTCTGAAATAAATGTTCTAATAATACTTTGATACAAATGTGTGATAGGATGACTTGCTAAGTCTAAAAGTTGGCAGCGTGCTTCACCATCTCAGTATCAAGAGAGCCATCCAGGTGCTACGTATCAACGATTACGAGCCCAACTGCCTCCGGCGCAGACCATCTGATGAGGTTCTACTTCTCCTACCAACATTTAACAGAATATACTTGTATGTTTGTTTAATTGTAACGCTCTGTGTTTAGAATAACATCACACCAGCAGAAGTGTGTCAGTGGACCAATCACAGAGTGATGGAGTGGTTCCGCTCAGTCGACCTGGCAGAGTATGCCCCCAACCTCAGGGGCAGCGGAGTGCATGGAGGACTGATGGTATGGAGATGAAACGGAAGGTTCCGCCCCCCCTCCAACCCAGCTTCATGTTTGTGTTGATTTTGCACCTCAGGTTCTGGAACCTCGGTTCAATGTTGAGACGATGGCCCTCCTTTTGAATATCCCACCTAGCAAGACGCTCCTGAGGCGTCACTTGGCCACCCACTTTCACCTTTTGATTGGGGCAGAAGCAGAGCAGCTCAAGCAGGAGTGTCTAGAGCATCCTGACTACAGCATGCTTAATGCCACAGCTAAAGTGAAGGTATAAGTGCTTCCTTTGAGTTATTTAACTGTTTCTTCAAGAATATCAATCTCTCTTGTTTCCTTCCTTCTTTTTATTGTATTTGAGTAACACGCACATTCATTCATTCATTCATCTTCTTACCGCCAGTCCATCTCAGGGCCACACCTAGACAAACAACCACTCTCACACACATTCACTCCTATGGACAATTTACAATCACCAATCCACCTCATCTACATGTTTTTGGACCGTGAGAGGAAACCGGAGGAAACCCACGCAAGCACAAGGAGAACATGCAAACTACGCACAAAAAGATCCCCGGCCCGGGAATCGAACCCGGGACCTTCTTGTTGTGAGGCAACCGTGCTAGGGTTATATAGAGCTAAATACTATAAGTAATCATCTATCGGTATCAATTAATCGGGACACAACCAATCTGTGGATCTCTAATTTCCTGAATGTTTCTAATCAATATCTGTTGTTGCTGTCTCTTGAACGTCTTTTTTACATATTTGGCCAAACAAATTTTTGGTAGGGATGCGCGGTGGCGTAGTGGATAGCACAGAGTTTGCATGTTCTCCCCGCGCTTGCGTGGGTTTCCTCCGGGTACTCCGGTTTCCTCCCACCATCCAAAAACATGCAGATGAGGTGGATTGGTGATTGTAAATTGTCCATAGGAGTGAATGTGTGTGTGAATGGTTGTTTGTCTGTGTGTTGCCCTGAAATGGACTGGCGACCCGTCCAGGGTGTACCCCTGCCTCTTGCCCTATGTGTGCTGGGATAGGCGCCAGCAGACCCCCTGTGACCCCGGATTCGGGAATAAGCGGGTAAGAAGATGAATGAATGAATGAATTTTTGGTAATCAGTAGTACGTTATCTAGAGAAAATAAAAAGTTGTCCCTACTGCAATGGACTTGTCATTGTGCAATAGTGTAAATCTTCCGGCGGAATAATTTCGGCTCACTTTTAAATCCATCTGGTATCGCTGGATACGAGCGTCTGCCAAATGCTATAAATGTACATGTCCTTTCCAGCCGAGACGTCTGTCCTTTGGCGGATTCGGAACGTTGAGGCGGAAGCGATCAGAGGAGAATGAAGAGTTTCTGTGCCCGCTGGATGTGCAGATGCCCCAGAATACAGACTTTCACATGGAACAACCTTATCGTGAGGACAAGCTGCACCATTTAGACCAGGTCTGGGAGTCTTATATTATTACTCCAGTCTACCCTTTAATACCACCGTCATAGAAAGGTGATGTCACATGTACTTTTTTCGAATGTCTTTGTGTTGATAGATGGAGGACTGTGAAGGAACAGTGAAGCAGATCGGAGCTTTTTCAGAGGAAATGAACAATCTTACTGTAAGATATCCAGTTAGAAACACCATTAATGTTTGTGCAGTAAAGTTTACACACTCTTAGCTAAGTGTCCATGTGTTGTGTAGAGCATGCTAACAGACGACGACGAGTTCTTCATGGAAATCCCATCTCGTTCTCCTGATGCTACCTACACCGACTCCAGCATGAATACAAGCATGTGTTAGCGGATGAGCCCGGAGAACCCAATGCATGTTCTTTTACTGTTTTTTTTTTTTTTTTTTTCCCCTGAATTTTAGTCCCCTTAGCTCCTTTTTATAAGTCTATTGTGATGCTATTACTCCAAAAATTCTGGTCTTGTCTGTTTGGACTAGTTTCTATTTTTACAGCATTATAGGATAATGCACCAAAGACTCCAAATGTTGACCAAAGATATATATTTTTTAATCTGGTTTTAGCTTTAATTTTTAAACTTTTTCATTTATATATACATTAACTTGTGTGTTCTAACCACATGTGATTATTCGGAATGTCACTGCCTGGCAGGTACATTGGGAAAATAATATAATAATCTCATTTAAAACATTTATTCTGCACATCATTGGATGTTATACTGTACCAACAATACCTGTGATGTTTGGTTTTATAAGAGTCAATAAAATTGGGAATCTTTTTTTTTTTTAATCCAATAGGCTGTTCTTGAATAGTTTCACTCCCCTATTGATGTTATTTGATTGGTACACGAAGGAAATTGGCGTGGCGTAGAGTTTAGCACAGTCGCCTCACAACAAGAAAGTCCTGGGTTTGATTCCCAGGTCATGGGTTTTTCTGTGCAAAGTTTGCATGTTCTTCCTGCGCATATAAGTTTCCTCCGGGTACTTCAGTTTCCTCCCATGTACATTAGGTTGATTGCTGATTCTAAATTGTCCATAGGAGTGAATGTGTGAGTGGTTGTTTGGTCTGTGTGGCCCTGCAATGGCCTGGTTGACCTGGTACCCCTGCCTCACACCCTATGTGCGCTGGAATAGGCTCCAGCAGACCCCTGTGACCCTGAATAACGGAATGAGTGGGTAAAAAAATAAATGAATGAATGAAGGAAATGGTACAGAACATTAAGTATAATTTTATTCATTAATGAACAATTGAGGAGAAAAATATTTTTGTGAATGTGCAATTATAATGTTTTTGTATTTTAACACAAACTTAAGCCATAACAGTTTGAACAGAAACTGTACTTTCTTGTAGGATAGGGTATCTAATGACCCAATATTTCTTTACCTTAATGACCCTATTGTTACTACCCTAGTTACTTTTATTCTGTTCCATTAATTACCACATGCCTTTGCCCTAACATTCCTACTTTTTTATTCCTACAACCCTTTGTTTACCTTTTAATGATTCTACCCTAATGACCCTATTCTTTACCTTAACCACCGAACCTTTGACTCTACACCAATGACCCTTTAATTCTTTACCTTAATGACCCTATACCAGGGATGGCAATCTCAGTCCTGGAGGGCCGGTGTCCTGCAGTGTTTAGCTCCAACTTGACTCGGCAAGTTTAACTACAATTAGCCAAAGCCTGATTAGTTGATTCAGGTGTGTTTTAATAAGGGTTGGAGATAAACTCTGTAGTACACCGGCCCTCCAGGACCGAGATTGCCCACCCCTGCCCTATACTAATGACTATTCCTTTACCCTTATGAAAAGTCTCTAACTTGCCCCAATCCACCCTTTTCCTCTACCCTAACCATTGATATTGTGTTAAGCATACGCATTATTTTTTTGTTCATCTTTTTTGCTCTTATTAAAAGAAACTGACGGTAGAATCTTTTTATCAATAGATCCTTTATTCTTGTAAACCAAGCCAGTACAATATTATATAGGATCCGTGCTCGGTCCAGGCAGGTGATGATGTAAATATTTTTCTGCACAAAGCTGGATTACTATCTTCAGTTGCTGCAGTTTAGCATTTATATGACATATAGAATCAGCTTTAAAAAAAAAAGAAAGCAGGCCACTGAAATCAGCAGTAAACGGATAAACTTGCAGCAAATATTTGCTGACAGTCAAATTTAAATATTGATCTTTTGAATTAATTAAAGCCAAACGGATTGTGTTTAACAGTAAGGTGCTCGGTACTAAGGCACTTTTACAATAAATTAAAAAAACATTCAAACATTAAATGACGTTCAAATGAACTCATCAAATGCTGTTTCTGGAATATTTAACAAATAATACAAAAACAATGTTTTCTTGAAAGTTGGACCACCCCCCCCCCCCCGCCCAAACCAATCTTCCACTCATACAAAGTAGTTGTGTGACAACTAGACACTAGTATGACCTACTCAAGTGCTTATTCCAAAATGGGGATGAGTGCAATGTCTAACAAAATAATTGCATATCAATATACACATGTATTTGGAAACACCATGATTAAGATGAAGCTGAGCTTTTTATTCTTCTTTAGCACCCTGGCCCTTGACCAGGTATAAGTATTAGTGTGGTAGAGTTTAGGCTTAAAAGTTGAAGCGTCTACTAGACGAATGACCCACTTTATCCAGGTTGGGGTTGCAGGCAAACTGTATCATGGGTGGAGGACCACACATAAGGATGAGTGTGTCATCTGCAGGGGGAGGAAGGCGGTTCCGCACCATCTCCTCACTGATGAACCCCTGGCTGTACTCCCAACCTATAATAAAGGATAAGAACGGTGGTTAATTGATGGCCAATTTATATTTTTAATATGTAATAAACACAATGAGTGTATCTGTATATACAGTGACTACGTCAGAGGTGTTGTAAAGTTGCTGTGTTAAACAAGGACTAACGTATGTTGAGGGGTCAGTTGAAAGCTGTCAAACATTTGTGAATTCTCTACGCTTGAGTGGGTTTCCCCCGGGTACTCCGGTTTCCTCTCACTGTCCAAAAACGTACATTAGGTGAGTCTAAATTGCCCATTAAAAACCCCAACCATTAGAGTTGCACAAGCCAGTGCATCCTTAGTGCTAGTACCAAGCCTAGATAAATGGGAGGGTTGCGTTAGGAAGGCAGCGTATAAACGCACCAAGTCTAATGTGCGGATCATGGGGGGGTTATCCACTGTGGCGACCCCTAACGGGAGCCGCCGAAGTGAGTAAACAAAAAAGAATTGAGTACTAAAATTGACGAGTTAAACTGTCCTGGGCAACTGCAGTTAAACCAGCTGCACTTTTATGAGAACTTGTTTACTTTAAGGTTCGAATCCCGGGCCGGTGATCTTTCTGTGCAGAGTTGTTCTCCCCGCGCTTGCGTGGGTTTCTTCTGGGTACTCCAGTTTCCTTCCACAGTCCAAAAACATGCAGATGAGGTGATTGTAAATTGTCCATAGGAGTCAATGTGTGTGTGAATGGTTGTCTGTCTATGTGTTGCCCTGCGATGGACTGGACACCCGTCCTATGTGTGCTGGGATAGGCACAGCAGACCCCTGTGACCCCGAACTAGGGAATAAGCGTATAAGAAGATGAATGAATGAATGATAATTATGTGGGGCGGCTTTTAAATACATCGCGGTAACAGCACTAAACATGAAAATAGGTATCACGTATTAAGTGTTTATATAAAAGTAAATGTCTTTTCAGTCAAACTAATAACTTCACGTTTAAAAGAAGACAAGTAATGTTTTAAAACAAAAACAATTGTTGTTATTCATGATTTTTTTTTTTTACTAATCTTCATACCTCTCAATAGGACGGCATTATTAGCTGATTGAAAATCATTATTAAAAAAGGATTTCAAAACCAAATCAGATCACTTAAAGCTTTATGCTCTTCAGAATTATCAAGTGATGTCACTGTGGAATGTTTCAATAATTTCAGCATAACGACATAATGCTTATTAAAATGTTTATTTTTAAGTATTTAATGATCTAGGATTTCAAGTTTTAGATCATTAAGTCAACATGTTATAATTAACTCCTGATGCTGTGAGAAGTGGTAGACTAGTGGTTAAGGTATTGGACTAATACCATGAAGACCAGGGTTTGATTCCCACCTCCATCAAGCAACCACCGTGGGCCCTTGAGCAAGGCCCTTAACCCACAATTGCTCAATTGTAAAAAAAAAAAAAAAAAAAAAGAGACCAAATGTAAGTCGCTCTGGATACGAACGTCTACCAAATACCAAAACTGTAACTATGATGATAAATTATTTTTGTTGTTTAAATCCACAGTGGGCGGAGCAGTTTGCACGTTCCTCTGGGTATTCCGGTTTTCTCTCACATGCTAATACATGTACATTAGGTTGTTTGCCTATAGGAGTGGTTGTTTTTCGACTGGCGCCGGATAAATGGGAGGGTTGCGTTAGGAAGGGCATCCAGCGTAAAACCCCGCCAAGTCGAATGTGCGGATCACGGATCCGCTGTGGCAACCACGAACGGGAACAGCCGAAGGACAAAGAAGAAGACCTGTCCAGGGTGTAACCTCGTCTCTTGCGATATATGAGCTGGTATAGGTTCCAGCAGACCGCTATGACCGCGAATTATGGAATAAGCAGGTTAGAAGATGGTAGGGATTATGTAACGTTCAAAATTTTGTCGCACTACCCATAAAAATTGTAGTTTCTAATGGTCTGGAAGAACATACTTAATCAAATGTAGTACATACTTAAGTAGAATATGATTTCGGATGGAGCCAAGCGGTTTTTTCATAAGGATGTACATTAAAAATGTTCCCAGGTAAAGGATAACCAGTGTCAACATCCCAGGTTCTACAGACCTTCTGGAGCTTTATCAAGCGTGTACCACAGGTTAAAGCGGTTTGGATGATTGGCCTGGATCTCCTCCAGCTCATCACGTAGCAGGATATCCTTTTCTGTCTGTTGGAGTGAGAAACAAAAGAGTATTTTTAATAGTTTTTTTAAAGATCGACTGCAATAATAAAACTTACCTGATTAGCAAACAGCAAGTAACAAATAGTTTTGTCTTTTGGATCCTTCATTATTGCCCGAATGATTTGCAGCATGGGAGTGATTCCTGTAGAGACAGAAGCATATGCTTAGAAAAGCTATTCTGTGATGCTTTTGAATGAGGAACTCCAAATGCATGCTGATTTGAGTATAATGGCCCTGTCCCAATACTCATATTGCACACACACACCCCATATTTATGTGTTCATGCTGAGTGGTACAAGTGTATAGGATGTTTGCTGATGAGCTTCTCCAACCTGCCTATTTGTGTCCATAATACACATTTTCTGCAAGGTCTTTATTTTACCCAAATCTGGTGGTGTGACAAAAAAAGAGCATGACAAAATGTACAAGAACTGGAAAGTTACTTGTAACTAAAACAACCATTCACACACACATTCACTCCTATGGACAATTTACAATCACCAATCCACCTAATCTGCATGTTTTTTGGACTGTGGGAGGAAACCAAAGCACCCGGAGGAAACCCACACATGACACATTTTGAGAACATGTGTGGGTTGCATGTTTGGGAACATGCAAACTCCGCACAGAAAGATCCTGGCTTGGGATTCAAACCCGGGACCTTCTTGTTGTGAGGCGACTGTGCTATCCACTACGCCACCGCGCCGCCCTAAGTAAAAGTTTCTTCATGTAATTATATAATTTCAATATGTATAAAATACTGATTACAACATAATTATTTTTTTTGCCTGATGTGTGTCAAGATGATGTAGTAATGACATGCCTCAAACCGTCCTAATTCTCATAAAAGAATTTTTTTATTTTGCACTTCCAAAATAGCACACTTCGTAAAGTTCTTTCATATAGGATGGGTATTGGTACTGGGACAATGTGTTTATTTATAGTGTTTCTATAGTAACACCTTAAAACATCAACATTCATTCATTCTTACCCGCTTATTCTTTAATTCGGGGTCACGTGGATCTGCTGGTGCCTATTCCAGCTCACATAGGGCGAGAGGCGGGGGTACACCCTGGACGGGTCGCCAGTCCATCTCAGGGCAACACATAGACAAA
>JAOTRA010000011.1:4959464-4969905 GCA_026260255.1 Pseudolaguvia tuberculata | reverse complement strand
GATTAAAGGTCTTTGTGGTCCATTAATCCACCATTTCCAAATTACATTAATATATTCATTCATCTTATTCCCTAATTCCGGGTCACGGGGGTTTGCTGGAGCATTTATTTTAATTAAAAAAAAAACACACAACCTGAATGGAATTAAAAAGTTTTATTCATGTTTAGTCGTTGATTAAAATAATCTCAAACATGGTCCTGGATTGTATAACATTCAGTCTGATGTATGCTGTCGAGTTGGAGATAATATCCATATCCATGCAAACATACCTATCATTCCAACACTTCTAACTAAAGTTCATCGGATAACACACTTAAAAATAGAACCTTACAATTGTTACCTACTTTAATGGGACAAAGTGAGTGCAAATGTTTGTAAACCTTTTGGACAGAATAAAGAAAACAGAGAAAAATGGTCATTTATAGCAACAAGATATTATTTGAACTTTATTACCATTTCTAACCTTTTCCATCCCTCCGTCCCCCGACCAACGTTCAAACTAATGAAAGTACCATGTGAGATGTTTATATCTATAGCAGACATCAAACTTTACATCCCTCTTAACAAGACTAGTGTTCATACTGGACTCATGGACTAATCTAATCTACTAGAAGTATGAAAACCTTTTTTTAAAAGAACTTTTCTTCTGTTCTCTTCACACATTACAAGAGATGCAAACATTTGACCCTCAATTGAATAAATACAGGACTGGCGACCCGTCCAGGGTGTACCCCCGACTCTTGCCCTATGTGTGCTGGGATAGGCGCAGCAGACCCCCGTGAACCCGGATTTGGTAATAAGAGGGTAAGAAGATGAATGAATGAATGAATGAATAAATACAGTCGATTAAAACGAAAGAAAAATTAAAAGAATCTTCACCCCCATTGGTTAAGTCTTTAAGTGGCATTTATGGTATTATGTTTAGGATAAATTTATTTAGGATAAAAATGTAGGAAAAAGTTCATCTCATTACTAATTACTTCCAGGACTTCCTGGTGGTTTTGGTTGTCTTGCTGTACCTCTGATGATCATTGACACGATTACGTAGCACATTGATGTCATACTTCTGCCTCTTTAGTGTCTCACCCAGGTCAAACTTTTCAGCATGGAGCTGCTGTAGCCACTGCCAAAGATCTCTCGCCTTTTCAGCCAGTTTCTCCTGGTTAAGATGGTCGATATTGAGTGGCTTGCGGCGCTCCATGAGAACTTTGGTTTTCTTCTCTCGTTCTGTGAGCTTTTTACCCTTTTTCTGTTCTACTTTCTGCAGGTAGCCTCCATAGCCCTTATTGGCCAGAAGTTTCTTTTTCTTGGCATCCTCTTCAGCGCGGAGTTTAGCCACCTCTTCCTCACGCCGAGCCCTTTCCTCAGCCAAACGAGCCTGTCTCTCGCGTTCTTTTTCAGCTCGAATGCGTTGCTGCTCCGCACGATCTGCACGCCTCCGCTCGATGCGGGTCTTCAGGGCTACCAGCTCATCTTCTTCTTTCTGTCTGCTGCTAAAGTGTGCCTCAATAAGGCTCTGAAGCTCGTTGTAGTCCTTCTCAACGCGTTTACGATGAAGATCATCAAAGTCTACTTTCTCGCCATCGGGCAGCTTTGGAGGGACAATGGCAGGGACGAATAACTTTGGCTTAGGCTTGGAATCTTCTTCCTCTTCATCGTGTACCTCCATTTCCTCTTCTGCCTCATTTTCTTCCTCCTCTATGTGAGGTGCTTCCTCTACATTTTCTTCTTCCTCAAATTCTTCCTCAGCTTCTTCTTCTTCTTCCTCTTCATACTCCTCTGTAATCTCCTCAATGTCAGACATTGTAGCTAAGCTGTGTCTTGTTTTCGAGAAAACAGAAGTTTGAGGAACAGCCTCGGCCTACCACCAACTAGAGATAAGAAGACTGAAGGGAATGAGCTTTTATAGTGTCCTCCTGGATCATGTGACTTCTCTTGAGTGTAACCACTCAAACCTTGTACTGTGAAAGGAGGTTTTTGGACAGATGCACTGAGGGCTATTTTCTTCTTTAGACCTTTCCAGTGTCTCTGGGAGCCATATCTAGACCCTGACCTCTGGTATGCGTTTCTGACTAAGTCTACCGAGTTATTTTTTCAGTCACAAAACAGATGCACATATTTGTGCCTCATAATAGGTTCTCTTTCAAGTTGTTTAAATCAGACTTTTCCTTGAGCATGAATTATTCTTCTAAGACTACAAAGTTACGAATAAAAATGTCTCAAGCTAGCTAAAATAAAACCTTTATTGACTTCTAGGAACCAGATCTTTCTTGCTTTCTAGTTTCAGTACAGATACAATAGTAACACCTTATACAACACATGAGACACAACATTCCTGTCTGATGAGACACCAGTTTATAAAACAAACAGATTACGAGTCATTGTATAACCTAAAGATTGCTTAGAGTAATATTTCTTTTGTTTTTTATTCAATCTACAGATATTTGATCCACTGTTGACTTATTGTAGGTTGGACAAAGTGGACAAAGAATTGATCAGTCTATAATTTGATTAGTGGTAGAATAACAGAAAAACATAGTTTTAAAAAGTTATACATTGATTTGATATCAGCAATCAGCAAGATATTTGGCTTCAAGGTGTCTTTTATACAGGTAGCGAGCTTAAGACGATGGTCCACACAAAATCAATCAATCAATCAATCAATCAATCAATCAATCAATCAATCAATCAATCAATCAATCAGTCATTCAACTAATCAACCAATCAAATTTCAAACCTATGGCCATGATCAAAGATCTGAACAAGGATATCAGGGACAAGAATGTAGACCAACTCAAGGCGGATATGGACTACAAAACCAGCAGTTTGGTGAGAAGGTCACAACAGTTGGTGTAATTATTCGTAAAGAGAAGAAAACGACAAAATTATCGAGTCTCCCTCCGCTTGAGGCTACATGCAACACCTTCCCTCATAAAGTTTCAATGATCAATAGAACAGTATGGAATCAGCCCAGAAGTAAACTGGAGGATTTTGTCAATGATCTTAATGCAGATGGAACCATAATCACCAAGAATACATTACACTGGGAAAGACAATTTATTTTGTCACATAAAGGATTATAGTTACAGTTTGTGCATATAGTGAACATGTGTTTTTTCTTCTTCGCATATCCCCATCTTAGTAAGTTGGGGGTTCGAGTGCAAGGTCAGCTATTGTACAGCACCCCTGGAGAAGGAAGGGTTAAGGGTCTTGCTAAAGAACACAACAATGGCAGACTTGAGTCCAGGTCTTCCTTGGCGGTGGTGGGGCTTGAGCCCAGGTCCTTCTGGGTTCCCGATCAACAACTCTGCACTTTAACCATTTGAGCCACCACTGCCCCAACCAAAGGCCTTGCTTGAGAAAGCACATGTATAGACCTGTCTAAAGTTTAACCATAAACGTGTGAATGATTCCAAGATGAACTGGATAAAAGTGTTTGATTCGTCAAACGTAAGAAGTGGAAACATTTGTTTTGGGGGAAAGGATAACTTCACCACATCCATAGGACAATGTGTCTTTAGGTGAGAACCTTCTTCTTTTAGCCAGGGCATTGAAAATGGGTCGTGGATTGGTTCCATTAACCCAAAACACACAGCCAAGGCAACAAAGTTGTGACTTAAGAAGAAGCACAGTAAAGTCTTGGAGTGATCTTACCAGTCACTAGATCTTAATCCCACCGAAAATCTGTGAAAGAAGCTGAAGGTTTGAGTTGCCAATCGTCAGTCTCAAAACCTTAATGACTTGGAGAGAATCTGAGAAGAGATTCCAAGAGAAGTTGAATAAAATCCCTTGTGAGATGTGTGCAAACCTGGTGGCCAACAAAAGATTTAAATTTTTTTTTTATTTTTATCTCCAGTCTTGTTTTGCAAAGGGGTCAACAAGTTTAAAATTGAAGGTGGCGTAGTGGTTAGCACGGTCGCCTCACCAAATTGCATGTTTTCCACGCGCTTGCGTGGGTTTCCTCCGTGTACTCAGGTTTCCTCTCACAGTCCAAAAACATGTAGATGAGGTGGATGGGTGATTGTAAATTGTCCATAGGAGTGAATGTGTGTGTGTGAATGGTTGCTTGTCTATGTGTTGCCCTGATATGGACTGGCGACCCGTCCAGGGTGTATGAAGGACGTCCGATGGTCCCTAAGCACTTTACTGGAAACGCAATTTATCGTATGACGCTTCACTTCTTTTTTGGCTGCAAAGAATCACCTTAAAAAAAAAAAAAGCTTATTAAACCTAAATACTCCTTTAAAATCTGTAAATGGTTTTAAAATGATTTGAAATATTCTTAATCCCATTTTATAAGGCGTCCATTTATAGACATCCTCTATAGGTGTACAGTTGTTCACCATATGCTGTTTCTCAGCCCCACCTTTTTCCTGTCAGTCAACAGTAAGAGACCACCAAAGTACCAGCCATTACTGGTGTAACATTTTCAGCATAGTAGCAGGCGACTCAGGCTACAACCTTTATTTTCAACAATAAAATAGCTAGTGTGTGGATGTACAATGCATTTTATTGCGCTCCACAAATAACTTCCTGTTATCATGAAAGATCCTGTCAAGACTCACGCCATGCCTTTCTGTCATTTGTAAGTGGCAGGTGGTGTGGTTGCTTTTAAATCCAGTCTCTGTTAGGACGCACGCAAGGACAGCTGAGACTATTCATAGAAGCACTTGTGATCATAGATAAGAGCCAAAATGAACCGGTTCTGAAAGGGTTAATGAACCCTTAATGAAAGGGTTATTTCCACAGCATAGTTTTACAGAAGAATACTTCAGTGATTATAGTGTAGAGGTGTGTTTATTTTTGCACACTTGGTGTGACCTGTGCTATTTTTACTAAACAAACATACAATTTGGAGTGAAATATGAACATTTTAAATATTAAACAAGATATATAAATATAAACTATAAACCAAAATGTTGTAGTCTTTATATATTAAAAAGGAATGTCTTTCAATTACTTACACATCGGGTCAGTTTTATTTTTGTAATTTGTAAATAATTATCAAATATTTAAAGACTTCAACAAAAAAGTGTTACCAAAGTTCTATAAATAAATTAAAAACCAACACTTGAGTAAAAGTACTGTAGTCACATTCATTCATTCTACTTCTTACCCACTTATTCCCTAATTCGGATTCAAGAGGGTCTGCTTGTGCCTATCCCAGCGCACATAGGGCAGGGGTACATCCTCGACAGATCACCAGTCCATCGCAGGGCATTGTTACACACACACACACACACACACACACACACACACTCCTATGTGCAATTATGACACACCAATCAACTTTATCTACATGTTTTGGACTGTGGGAGAAAACCGGAATACCCAGGTAAAGTGAGGGAACATGCAAACTCTGCACAGAGAATCGATCCCGGGACCTCCTTGTTGTGAGTCGACTGTGCTAACCAACCAACTAACCCCTACACCACCACACAGCCATTCAAACTACAAGTACATGCAAAATCAAAAAGCAAAAATGACATAAAAATGGTGGATTGGTGATTGTAAATTGTCCATAGGAGTAAATGTGTGTGAGTGGTTGTTTGTCCATGTGTACCCACCGCCTCTCACCCTATGTGTGCTGGAATAGGCACAGCAGACCCCCATGACCCCGGATTAGAGAATAAGCGAGTAAGAAGATGAATGAATGAAAATTCTCTATAAAAAATGTTTTTGAAAGAATGTCTTTGATTTTTTCCTTTTCTTTAATTAATGGCTGATGTTTGTTGTTTATTATTATTACTATCATTATTATCACTACTATAATAAGAGCAGCACAGTGGTGTAGTGGTTAGCACGGTTGCCTTACAACAAGGAGGTCCCAGGTTTGAATCGTTTGCTTCCGCAATAGAGCCCAGAGCCTCAGTTTATGAGAATGTCACATGATGAACCATTCGGTCCGAACACTAGGAAGATTCATTTATTTAGTCTCCCTGTACAAAAGAAAATATTCTTGCGCATGCACAGGCAGATATGACTAGTTCATGAACTACACATTGTCTTTATATCATAGTGAAGAAAAATCTGATAAGACATTAAAACACGGGTAAAGTACAGATGTTATTAAAAAGATGATCAAATTTCAGAGAAATTTATAGACAATAGAAAGGAGAATCCTACTGTCAGGTGTCCTTTCATCCAAAACAAGGACAGATTTCCCCCGTTATATTGTCTTACGGGATTGTCCATTGCTACTGTTTGCTCATCCAGTTAAATCCAAATTTGACTTTAGACTTTTTTCCCCCCAAAAAAAAACAAATAAAAAGACACCTCTACTGTTTACATTGTATTTATTAAACAAGCGCACAAATGGACAGATTATACAACGTGACGTTAACACTCGGTTTTAATTACACAGATGACATTTACATATAAAGACGCCGTCAATGAAGGTAGATCAAAGGAATGATACGTGGTAAAAGGAGGGTCAGAGGACGAGGGAGAGACTGAGACGGGAAAGGGCCCCTGATTGTACAGTAAACACAAATCACATTTATTGTTTACGATTTCAAAAATAAGAATTAAAGCCGATATACACAATGATATAAATTATTAAAATATATCAATTGGTCCAAGACTAAATAATAGAAAGCACATACAATAGTAAATATAGTGTGTATGTGTGTATTAAACTATTTTTATATACAGAATTCTGTGCCGAGAGAAGTCCTAACCCTTAACGAGAGTAGAACATAGTTTACTATTTAAATACTTATTCACTTTCTTGTTTATTTATTTATTTATTTTTATTCAAATTTGGATGAGGTGTTGGATGCCAAACTGTATAAGTGGGGTTTATTTATAAATCACACATTTTGGATTAAAAAAAACAAACAAACCTGGTTCTTCTTATTCAATTTCAATAACGGAAATGAGTTTAATTGCTCATTTGAAAACACACAATAAGTAACAATCAGTGTGTGTGTGTGTGTGTGTGTTTGTGTACAGGAGGTCCAGGACAGTGTGGTCACATATGAGAACCTGTATAAACATACACAGATACAAACATTATTTAAGAACAGCTTTTCCAACAGTTGTGGTTGATGTGAATAATAATACATGCAATTACATTAAAATAACACTGTAATCCATCCATCCATCTATCCATCCATCCATATCAACCAAACAAACCTGTCTAAGGGCTGTTCTGTCTCTGGACCTTTGAGACTTTGGCATGACCAGCATCTTCATTGTGACGCTTCCCAGTGGTTTGTGTACAGTTGGAGTGATGTCCCTGCCCTGTAACATAGATATAGACATTGTTCTAGCAGATTTCTAATGAAAACTTATAGACAGTACAGATAAATCCCCTAATCACAAGTGAGAACAGTACATAATATCTGATATAGAACTACAATAGAAGATTATAAGATATAAAATATACCCGAGGTTGCGGCAGCATCCTGGTTGGCCTCTGCAGAGGACATTCCCATAATGCTTGTAGAGTTATCCCCGTTTCCATTCGGGTTGGAAGGCACCATGGCAAGCAATCCTAAAAGAGCCAAGACATGATAGTATAAGTAAAAAATATATATATATATATATATATAGATACACACACACACGTTTCAACACCTGGTCATTGGCAATTGGTTTTTCCTTGCATATCACAGATTAGATAGCCAAGACACGGTGGTGGTAGTGGGGCTTGAAACACTTTTTAAAAAATATTTTAATTTGTTTATTTTCCTTGTTCTCCTTTTTATTTTATACTTTATATTAAGTATTTATCTTGTGACAATCGGCAAATTAGAAATTTCCATCACTCCTGGTAAGCTTCTGATTTATTTAAAAGTCAAAAAGACAAGACTCTAGAAAAAACAACTAAATGGCAACTGAGCTGGAAAACTGGGATTAACTGTTTTGAAAGACACTCCATGTATTTATTATCTGTTTACATTTACAAGCAGATAAAATCAAAATGTTTAAAAATGTCTGATTACTTTCAGTGTATGTCCTTTTGTGCATGCCTGATTTTGAGAAATAAGCAGCATGTCATAAAAGTATCGTTTCTATTCCACGACTGTCAACAGTTTTTATTTTAGATAAGTAAGAACAGCACAGTACCCATAGTTAGCGTTATAAAGCCATGCAGTTGATATTTACAGGGTTAACACAGGAAATGAGAAAAGTCAGAATAATATATAAAAAAAAAAAAACAGGACATACCCAGGCCTCTGTAGCAGGAGAGCTGCTGGTAGATCTGCTTCATCCGCTCTATGTTGAGCCGGCTGGCCTCAGCGTGGTGCACCATGGGCTTCGGGTAGTGCACACCAATTACACACTTGGCTGTCTTCTGCACACTATCCGGGGCATTCCACGGGTCATAGATGTACTTGGCCGGAAATCCTCTCAATACAGGCAAATATCGTCTACAGGGCAATAGAAAGCAGAAAAGGTATAAAGCAAGCCGATACTCAAAATAAAATGGAAATGTGTAAAATGTGTCATTTAGCCCAACTCACCGAATGTAGTCGCCATTGGGGTCAGTGCGGCGGCCGAAGCTCACTGGGCAATAGCAGTGAAAAAATTGCTGGAAGAAGGAGCTGCAGGAGAGCCACATCCAGCTGCCTGCATTTACACTCCAGTCTGCATCCAGCAACAGTTCCTCAAACACCTGGTGTAACATAAGAGTGTTACACTGACTCCTAGTGGATAGAACATGCCTGGATATGCTTGGACAAAAAATATAAACTGGCTGGTTAAGAATTTAGACTGCAAAGAAAGAAAAAAAATCTATTACCTTTGCTAATGCCTAACACTGTTTATTCAATCCAAACAAACAAACAGTTATTTATTCAAGCATTTTATTGAAAACAGGAAAATTAATGTCACTGCTGCTGGAATCTTTGTGCAATAATAGTTCTATGAATTACACCACAAGAGGTATCGGTATTAGGATTAGTATCGGAGTGTACGAGTATGAACACAAGAGCTCAGTATCAGGGTTGATCCCAACATTAGCATTTATTTAGAACAACTGAGATAAATATTTGTAATTTCTTATATAAAATAAAATTGTATTGACAGTATACTTCAGATACGGTCTGAACCATTTGTTTAATAAACTGGGATGGTTTGATTAGCTTCACGATGTCTAATGTCAATTAAGTCAGGCATATGAAATACATACAATACATACAAACAAATTTACCTTCATGCCTTCCTCCCAGCTGACCCACAAGTCTCCACGAGTCAGGAAGCAGGCCACAGCATGGCGTGCCAAGTGGTGGATCCACCCCTCTTGTCTCAGCTGGGTCATGATTGCGTCGATCCAGGGGAAGCCCGTTCTGCCCTCAGCCCACTTGGCTAGCGCTTCTGGATTACGGTCCCATGGGATTTGCACGCATATCGGGTTGCCCTCCATTTTGTCAAAGCGTGGATTGTTGGTGGCGGCTGTGTAGAAGAACTCGCGCCACAGAAGCTGCCCGTAGAGTGAAAGGGGTGGCGAACTGTTCTTCTTCACCTGAGGGATAGAGGTCCGGAAATAATAGAATGAGAAATGGAATAGAAATTCTCAAGAAATAACTTGAGTGTAAAATGGATGTATGACTTTTCACCTTCTTGTACAAGTCGGTGAGTTTGAAGTAGAAGAGTCGGCATGAAAGGCAGCCGAATCTCAAGTAAGGACTGAGACCAGTTGGACTCGCCAATAGTGAGTTGGAGTTCATTCTGGGGCGCTCAAAGTTTGCCACCCAAGCCTGAAAGCAAAGTTTAGTGACCATTAGTTGAATGAATAGTTCCAAACTACTAAATTCATGTTGCTGGTAAAAATGAAAACTAAATCGAAACATTAACAAACAATAGTTTCTGACCTTTCTTTCCAGATGCCTCTCAAGCCGTGTAAGGGCTTCTGTCTCTCCCCCAGGCCACACTGCTGAGGACAGCCCCTCTGTGTCGAAACCTAAACATAGAATTATGAAATTATAAACAATTAAACCAAACCACAGTAAATGTACATATTTTTTATCTGGTTACAGTAAAAGTTCTAAGATAATTGCTTTGACGATTAAAGAAAAAAGATGTTCATGTTTAATTCTTGCCTCAGGCTCATGTTAAAACATGATTTGGTGGCCTTGAAACGTAAATAAAGTAGGGGTAGGATGGAGTCATTTGAACTGAAAATTAAACGTTCATTAAAACTAAACCATTTGAGCTTGTATTTAAGAGAAATATAATCTTATTTTTTACAGAAATACAAACCTTTCCAACCCTAGCCTTATGAAATCAATTATTGATTTGGACAAGTTCAGCAGATCTGTAATATACTACAGTGTTCCCTCGACACTACGCGCTTCAGTGTTTGGCGGTTCAGCAGCAGCCCCATTGTGGAAAGGAGCGTTGTTTCATGTTGATGCGCGCGAGAGAGAAGGAAACCTGCATGTCAACCAAAGAGATGAGTTGACTCAGAGTACTGTACATACCACGGGCTTTC
>JAOTRA010000011.1:4936358-4955038 GCA_026260255.1 Pseudolaguvia tuberculata | reverse complement strand
GTTGACTCAGAGTACTGTACATACCACGGGCTTTCATAAAGGCGCCTGATTGGTTTCCGGTGTGACATCGACCAATAGGATTACATATTTAAAAAATTCTTGTACAGTATCCGCCTACACAAAAATTCCTAAGGGCAAATACTACTTCGTGGTTTTTCAGCTTTCGCGGAAGGTTCTGGTCCCCATTAACCACCAAAAACGAGGGATCACTGTATATTGTTTCTAGTATCACATTGTAACTTCTGCAATACAGTCAAGATGTTTTCAAAGAGATCAGTTTAAGGTAAAAGCTAAACTGCACTAAATGAAGATGAAGGCATCTTGAATAAAGCCAGAATAACATTATAATAATAGACGCTCACCAAGCTCCTCTAGGGAAGGTACCCCAAACTTCTCATCATGATCTTCTAAAAGAGGAGTGGTGCATGAGCCCATAACTTCTGCGGTGATGGCTTCAGCAGGAGTCTCCACTGCCTCCATCTTGCTGATAAGGGTCTGGAAGCGTTTGTAGGTAAGTGGAGACTGACCACCGTTGAGCTCTATGATTCTGCCAGTGAGAGAAAAGAGAGAGAGAATTATACTGGAAAAATGAACTGCTACGGTCTAAGATTTAAATACAACAGAGAAATTACAGTAGTAGTGACTGATGGTAGGGGGGTATGGTACGGGGTACATACTTGTCCAGATTGTAGAGTGTGTGGGAGATCTTTACTGTCACCTCCACTCCGGCTTCATTGGCCAGCTTTTTAATGGCTGCGTCTCGTTCCTTTCCGAACGGCTCGGAGTCATACTCATAAGACAGACGGTTGATGTTCCACTCCTAGGAGTGGATCAAGAAAAGAAATCATTAACATTACAAATTTGCCTAGGCACACTAATCTTTAATGAAACCACCAATAAAAAAAATAAATAAAATTGCCAAATTACAGACAGCCGATTAAAGGCAGATGCAATCTGTCCTTCGACTACAGTGAACTTCTGGGAGTGTCGGAAGATGTCCCCCATTTATCCTGCGACAACTGTCAAACTAAGAAACAATAGCAGCACCAAACCCCATAACCCAAGCTTTTCATTCATTCATCTTCTTACCCGCTTATTCCCTAATTTGGGGTCACGGGGGGTCTGCTGGTGCCTATCCCAGCTCACGTAGGGCGAGAGGCAAGGGTACACCCTGGACGCACACATTCACTCCTATGGACAATTTAGAATAAGCAATTGACCTAATCTGCATGTTCGTGGACTGTAGGAGGAGACCAGAGTACCAAGCGCAAGAACATGCAAACTCCGCACAGAAAGATCCCCGACCTTCTTGCTGTGAGACGACCGTGCTATTCACTATATCATATAGAACTATTAGAAAAATCATATATATATTATGTATATTATAAACATTACATTATAAATACTAATTTAATTAACAGATTTATTCAATGTTAATACATTTACCAAGTAACTTTTTCTTTTATATCAATAAATGTAATTACATTGTTTGAATATTAAAGCTGGCAATTTCAGCCCCACCTTTTCCAGTAAACAAGTATTAGATGCTACCGGTCATTATTCAATTATTTCATTAAGTTGTACTGTGTTATTGCTGGAAGTTTTTTTTTATATTTATCTTAACCATTAAAAATTAAATGAAAGTTTAATGGAAAGCATTAGTAAATATTCGCCTATAAGAACGATGTTAAAATGACATCACTGCTTTAACACAATTCTTCCTCAGACATTCATTCTAAAAGCTGCTTCTTCTGTGGCTCAGGCTTAACATTGTAGAACATCATTTTATATGATCAAAATATATATTACACAAATATTACAACAATTAAAACATTTATTTTAAGTTTAATTTATAAGTTGACGGTGGTACCTTAAAGAGCCTGGGGAAGACATCTGTGGGCTGGCCACGGATTACAAACAAGCGGGAATTAAGTTTGCGCAAACTGGCATCCAAATCCTCCAGACACTGTAGTAAAAATCTGGGGAACATAGAATATGTGTAATGGTCAAGCAGAATGCCTTCCAGATACTAACTGTGTGTCTAAAGTAATCATGTAACAGTAAAACCAGCTCAGCTAGATATTACGGGAGAGCGATCAGCATTATGCCAGTAACAGTATTAATCTGAATTACACAATCTTTTTAATAGCATTAAACGTTATGCAAGCAAAAGATCGTATATACGGTTACTGAGATCTTCCTCTTACTAGCAATGATACAAACAGGACAAATAACCGTTTTAATCCAGTTTATGATGTGAGGACGTTTTTTTTTTTTTTTTTTTTTAATCAATTAATGAATAGCTCAGACATTTTCCATCCATTAAATCACTCCCTCCATCTTCGAACCCACTTATTCCCTAGCTCAGGGTCACAGGGGTCTGCGGGAGACTTCATACAGATTTAATTTATTTACATTTATCCTGATTTTTTTTTATTTTTATATAACTAACATTTTGAACAAATGTACACGTGTACTGCTGATTAGAGTCCCTTTTACCCAGCAGCAATCTTTCTATTAGTTGCCATGCAAGGTTACAAATCATTTTTACACACAGACAGACAGACAGACAGACAGACAGTATTTAAAATATAATGGTGATCAAGACCAGCCATGACAAGACGATTACTGTAACTGTTGTTTTATGATGGCCTACAACTAATTAAATTCCCATAATAACAAAGTCTTTGCACTTTCCACGTTTTACAGGAAAAGTGTTTCATTCCAAGAACAACATCCACAAAGATGCCCCACATTAAAGAAGTAAAATCATATGTAAGTTATGATAAGTTAAAGTTCTATGCAAGGAAGCTGCATGTTTTCCATTATACAACATTCAACTGGGACAGGTTTGCAAAATTCCAAAAGAGCAACTGGTTCATAAACACATGTGGGGTACCATGACTTAAGAGTGTCCCAACTAACAAGTTCGGGTTAGGTTCCAGCTTCGGACATCCTACCACTAATTAAATGACACAGGAAACACAACATAACATCCGCCCAGCATCTCAGTCAATAGCTAGACAGACATGTGCATTATCAAGCAGAGTGTAAATTCTGTACATTATTCATTCATTCATTCTAAAAACTAGTTCATTGCAGTATATCATATTGTATTGGGTTTTTTTTGTAATAGAATATTTATTATTTCATTCATTCATCTTCTTGCCCACATATTTCCTAATTTGGGGTCACAGGGGTCTGCTGGCGCCTATTCCAGCAAACTCCGCACAGAAAGATCCCCGGCCCGGGATACGAACCAGTGACCTTGTTGTGAGGCAACCATGCTATCCATTACGCCACCGTGCCGCTCTATTTATTTATTGTTATTTGAGTTACGTGATCCCTCACGGAACTAATTAAGATCAGAGTCAAAACCTGTAAGTAAACCACCAACACGGCACGCGTGTGTTTTTAACCTACATTTCTCAAAGCTTTTTTCTCAGAAATGAACTCTTACATATGCTGCCACTACAATCACAAAAACATGCGTCATTTGGTAATGCATTATAAAACCAACTTTGTCCAATTGCCAAAAAACAAACCACTTCAGTCTGTTAACACTTTACCAAATAATTGACAGTTTGTGTAACACAAAAGCCGGATTGGTGTCAGGCAACGTTTGGGTAAAAGCTTCCATTTCAATTCTGTTTCAATAAAATTCATAAATAAAAAAAAAATGTCAGGACACAAACAAACGTATTGATTTATAGTTCTGGATTATTTACAAATATAAACAACGAAAGAAAGAAAACGAACTGATTTTTGCGTTAGAAATCCTGTTGCCCACACTAGTCAGAAAATATTTTTTAACTAGTTAATAGCCACAGACACAGAAAGTCAGTGATTTGTGTATTCCGCCTGTTGCCAGGTAACAGGCTCGGTAGTATTTTTCTGGCAATTACTGGACACACTAGCAGAAAACATGATGAAAAAATCTTGCGTACTGTATGTTACACAGTTTTCTCCAAATGATTCTAAAGCAAGTATTTATACATTTACACACACATTCGTGAGAATTAAACTCTTCCATTTTAAATTTTCCATTTTAAAATTGGCTTCACTAGTGGAGTCCTGATCTTTTATACCTAACAAGAGAATGCATGTTGGACTCGAATCCGAGTCCTTTGATTTTGAGTATCTACTGATACTGAGTCCTGATCCGATACTTCTATAATATATATAAAAAAAGAATGCTTCATGCTGGTTCTGTGTTCTACTTTGCCGGCATTTAACCAATAGCGTCTCTGCAACAAAGTGATGTCATGCCGCACGCATTGCAGTTTCTGTGTGCCACCGCATAACTACAGATGCGTTAAAAAATAATGAGAATATACACACACACACACAAACACACAAACACACACACAAACACACAAACACACACACACACACACACACACACACACACACACACACACACACACACACACACACAGACAGGAATCCTGATCGGGAGGTACGGTCCGATTCTGATAGAGTCTGAAACCACGTGATCGGGCCCGATTTCTGATTACGTGGTCGGATCTGGACATAGTGGTTAAGGTTACCAATGCTGGACCCCTCAGCAAGGACCTTAACCCCAATTAATCAAATTTATAAAGAATATAAATGTAAGTCGCTCTGAATAGCTTCTTCTCTATTTCATAACTGATAGGCTTTAAATTTGATAAAGGAATATACTATAGTGATGTACGGCCAGGGGCATTGGCTTGGTGGTTAGCGCAGTCACCTCACAACAAAGAGGTCGCGGGAAAAAGGTAAGCGATAGAAGATAAATAAATAAATGTACAAGCAGCGTCAAACTGGTTAGTATATGCTCAGATCCACACCCTGAGTTATTATTATAATCACTTTTCCAGACATGAACTCTGGTTCTGGTGTCTGACTGCTGCTCATCGTCAGTGGAGTTTTGGGACTGTTAGATGAAGACAGTTATATTGACCATTGAAATTCATCTCCGCTTTTTATTGGCGGTTAATTTTCTCTTAGTCAGTATGTGTGTCTTTGTATCTTGTTATTGTCCCTGTATGTCCTTCACTTGTCCTGTGTCTGCACTTATTTTTCCCATTTCACTGTATACTGGACCTATACTGGCACTGTCATATATGGTTGAAATGACAAACTTCTTTGACTTTGACTTTAACCACCTTGTCATACGATATTAAGAGTCATCTTTTTGGGTTATTGCATTTTAAAGTCATACAATCTCATAATTACTGTCTAGTCCAACTATAAGAAAGATTTTGAGCTTTAACTGATACCAGTACAGAACAGTGTTAAGGTGGCGACAAAGGAACAGAGTTTTCAGTGCAAAACAGTTCAATTACAATGCAAAATAAACAGAGAGCAGCAATGAGAAGAATACAATAATAATATATTATAATTTCAATATTAGCATGCTATAATCATAATGAGTTCTGTTCCGTCTGTGGCCACAATGAAAAGTAAGTAGGTCACCAGGCCAATCAGTTACTGGTCTGTCATGTTACACTGACCCACTTGTGCATTTCTACAACATACACACAGCCTATAGATACACAAAAGGTAGAAGTACACCTGATGCCACCAAACATGCGGTCACATCAACAGCGTATATAAGGAAAAGACCCCCTCGTACACCACACCAAAGTGTTAAATACACACAATGAAATAAAGTGCTGCACACAGATCAATGATTGGCTGTATGTTTCTCCAAATGTATTTTAACTGTAAAAAGTGTCACATTCGTCCCATTACAAAATGAGAGCTGTTACGGCAGTCCAATTGTTCCAGGCGCCAAAAAAACGGAGTGCTGTTTCTTTTGCGCTGAAATGCAGAACTGAATAAACAGGTCAGAGGACTTTTGAGTCATGATATAACATTCGAGTAAACAGCGTCTTTCTTTAATTGAGGTTTCGGCATGCTTAGGGTTGCCATCTTACAGCATTTGTTCTAGCGATATGTAATGTTCAAGAAATCTATATTTAAAAGTAAGTAACTTAAATGTAAAGGTCTTTTTTTCTTTGCCACATCCTATCTTAGAATATCGAGTGTCAGTATCATCTACGATAAAGCATTCATGGAGTAGAAAGGGTTAAGGGTCTTGCTCTTGGTGGGGTGTGATCAACAATCACTGATTTGAGCCATTTGATTAATAGCAACCTACATACAGAGCAGACAGGGATGTCGGGCCTGTGCTTTATTTTAACTCTTACCTAGTCATCATCTTTGGTCAACACACCATCACCTGCATAAAGCCAGACTTTTTGCACTGTTCTTATTGTCTGTACTTGCTGTCTGTAGCACCAAGGTTCCGAAGAAACGCTGTCTCATTTGACTCTATACTGATTGGTCATACAGTGATCCCTCATTTTTCGCGGTTAATGGGGACCAGAAACTTCCGCGAAAGCTGAAAAACCATGAAGTAGTATTTGCCCCTAGGAATGTGTGTGTATGGGGGTTACTGTACAAGAATGTTTTAAATATGTAATCCACTCGTAATCTTATTGGTCGATGTCACACCGGAAACCAATCAGGCGCCTTTATGAAAGCCCGTGGTATGTACAGTACTCTGAGTCCACTCATCTCTTTGGTTGACATGCAGGTTTCCTTCTCTCTCTCGCATCAACATGAAACAACGCTCCTTTCCACAATGGGGCTGCTGCTGAACCGTCAAGCACTGAAGTGCGTAGTGGCGAGGGAACACTGTATATGGTTAAAATAACAATAAAACTTTTTTGCCTTTGACTTAGTAGCTCGTGTGAGATCCCAATGATCACCAGCTAAATTATTCAATGGTTAATCACTTATTGATATCGTTTCATAACTAACCAATCACTACATCCTTCTAGTCGAAAATTAAAAAGTGAATACCACTATATTTCAACTACCATTATCTGACTTTCCACAAAAGTTTCCCAGGAAATGGGTCATTCTGTACAGAGTTCTCCCGGTGCTTGTGTGAATCCTCTGGGTACTCCGGTTTCCTCCCACAGTCCAAAAACATGTACAGTAAGTTAATGAACAACTCTAAATTGCCCATAGGTGTGTGTGTGTGTGCAACCCAAATGTATTATTTATGCTGTACATAAATTATTAATAGATTTATATCTCTGCTTTGGTCAAAAACATTTATTCAATAACATAAGTAACAATTTATTATTTCAAGTTTAGTTTTAAAGCTCATATTCATTCATCTTCTTATTCCATAACTCGGGGTCTGCTGGAGACTATCCCAGCGCACATACAGTAAGAGGCTGGAGGTTCACCCTGGACAGTTCACCAGTCCATCACAGGGCCACAAATAGACAAACAACCATGCACACACACATTCACTCCTATGGGCAAATTTGACTCAGCAATCAACCTAACGCAAACGCGGGGAGAACATGCAAACCCCGCACAGATGGGAATCGAACCAGGGACCTTGTTGTTGACTACTACACCACCATTCATTTTATAGATCATTAAACTGAATTCTAGATCTTGCTCCCAGTGGCTCAGGGTGGTACCCGATAGTGGTAACCAGGCGGGACTACAACCCCGATCTTCCAATATTCTCCCAATTTCTTATGCTCATTTTAGCTGGTGCTTACCTCCACCGGTTGATCCCAACATTGGATGATCCAGCGAACCAGGGATCGAGGATGTAGACACAACGTACAGTATCAGCTCCCCGGATTGATTCTCTGAGGGAAGGATTGTCGTGGAGCCTCAAGCCCTTCCTGAACCAGTGGATTGTATTTACGACCATTACTTAACCGGACAAACCTTTTTTTAAAAGTCAATTTGATGTATGCAATTAAATGTTCTATGTAAAAAATAAGTCCAAAATAAGTGTGTGTTTTTTAGCCAATTAAATTAACCTTGCTCTAACAAAACACTTTCCATGCTGTCAAAGCTTTTAAACACCGGTCGCAGTTGAACCATTTGGCTAAAATTGCGTAGAACAACTCGGCAGTAAACCCGGCTGGCTTTAGGACCGTTTTGCGCGCTGTAATTCCTTCCCTGTTGTATAACTTGTTTTTATCTCAATAGAAAACAAAATACGAAAACGTCAAGAAAATTGATACCAAATAATAGTCAAGTCTTAATAAAAGATCTAAAAAAACTAAAATATTTGTTATGTTGATTTATTAGGTCGAATTCTTCAAGATCTCTCGTCACTAACGTACGTATCAAAAGCGTAACGGTTATATAAATATTCAATTCTGCTAAACCCTCAATATTGACGTTCCAGCGGGTAGATTTTAGTTCTCCGACGCACAACGCACGAAATTACCATCCATCGGAACAATTTCAGCGTTTACTCCGATATAAAATTCAGTTGTAGAACGTTAAACCAGCACACGTTCAGCGTACTTTCCCCTTGCACTCCCTCGCTCCACCCATAAGACTGAACACGCGGACCAACCTCCTCTGATTGGCCATTGCCTGCCTTGACGTAACCGATCCCAAAGTCACGTTTCTCTAGTGTGATTTTGTGGGACGTTGTGTTTCTTATGTAATTTATTAAACGCATAAGAAAGATGCATAAAAGTACAGGAAATATTTAATACTCACTATTGCATCTTAAACAAATGTCAAAAGTTCAAATTGTGATTTTTAATTAAAGCGGCGACGTACATTATATGTTTGTATCCTTTATGCTGATAGGTTGGATTTTAAATACCCGGATAAGCACATGACATCGGGCATGAACGAATACGGAAGCACTTTTGTACGCATGCGTGTCTGTTCTTTTTTGCTTTTAGCTCGGCTGGGATTTTTGAGGAATAAATGTTCCGTTCATTCATTCGTTTTCTTACCCGCTTATTCCCTAATTCGGGGTCACGGGGGTCTGCTGGAGCCTATACCAGCTCACATTGGGCGAGAGGCAGGGCTTACACCCTGGACTGGTCGCCAATTTAGACTCACCCATAAACGTAATCTGCATGTTTTTGGACTGTGGGAAAAAACCGGAGTACCCGGAGGAGAACATGCAAACTCCGCACAGATAGACCTCTTGACCGAGGTATCGAACCCGGGACCATCTTGTTGTGAGACCAATATGATGTAAATAAGAGCTGGAGCGTGTTGAGGATTAAGCCGACACACCTGCACACGCCTGCACTGCTACTGTTGTCCACTAGTGGGAAGCAAACGCATATTAAATCCACATTCCTCTATCCTCGACCCCATCCTTAGGATAAACTGGAACCCAGACTTTACCCAAGATCTCTTATCCAACATTAATTAATGTTGGAATTTAATGCTCTTGTATCTGAGTGAACAAACCAACTCTAAACAGCATATTATTTAGTATCATAAATAAAAGTCGGAAAAAATATATATAATATAAATACTGGAAATATTTCCTTTTCCCAATCGTCCATAGTTAAACCTGGTTATGGTATCTATGGTACTAATGGTGACTCGTTGGTGTCTGTCAGTTTGTCTTGTTTTCTTATTCATCTATCCCAAATGTCCATTTATTCTTACATTACCATAACATCCCATGACAGTATTATGGCATCATTATCCATTTTTTTTAGTTAGTCGTCATGACTGGAAAGTTCATTAACTAGACGAGGTGTATTCTCCTATTAGCATAATGATGTGTTTAAGAGGAGGAAAAACAGTATGTGTCTCACAGCCGATACCATAAGACATTTTAATGGTTTCCTGGCAACTAGAAGTCATAAGAACATGCAGCAGTAATTTATAAGGAAGCATGTTTGTGGCTAAGTTAGCTACAGTTCACAGTAGCACTCTATAAAGGACAAATTAAATGATAGGCAATTGAGAACACAAGTGAAATATTTAAGCAGTGTAGCCATCATACTGTTTGCTAATCAGAATGTTCGGCCAACTTAAACAAAATATGCCAAAATACAAAATAATCCCAAGTTTTATCCTTTTTTTTTTCCTTGCCTAGTTGAAGCATATTGACTTTTGACCCCCCAAAAGATTTAATATGTAAAGGGATACTGATAATCTCTAAAAGCATTTGTTTCATTTGTCTGAATGTTTTTATTATTACAATCAGATTCTATTTGTATTATTTTATTAAAGTGAGCTGCGTGGTGGCGTAGTGGGTAGCACGGTCACCTCACAACAAAAAGGTCCCGGGTTCGAATCCCAGGCTGGGGATCTTTCTGTGCGGAGTTTGCTGGTTCTCCCCGTGCTTGTGTGAGATACCTCCAGGTACTCTGGTTTCCTCCAACAGTCCAAAAACATGCAGATGATTTTAAATTGTCCATAGGAGTGAATGTGTGTGTGAATGGTTATTTGTCTATGTGTTGCCCTGAGATGGACTGGCAACCCGTCCAGGGTATACCCCTGCCTCTCGCCCTATGTGTGCAGGGATAGGTGCAGCTTGTCTAAAGAAACTTGGAACTTTTCAATCTTGCTGATTGAAATGGATCAAATTCTTATTTCACTTATTAAAATCAAATCAACATACTGTATATATGTTTTTTAATAAGTTTTATTATGTCTCTCACTGTTATAATAAATCTATCATTACAATTCTACACGGATTATTGCTTCCTTAGCAGACAAGCATACAAAATCAACAGAGGTTCGAGTAATGTTTTTTCCGTATTGTAAAAGCCAGTATAAAATCGTGCAAACCTGAGACAAAAAACTCAGTTTTTTTAAGTCTTAAAGACTTACATTAAAGAAAATGTGTCAATAAATGAGTTCTCATAAATACTAATAATAATTGCTCCAGCGTCCTAGGAAGTAAATGTTGTGGAGATCATTACGCTTTTTTTTTTCTAATCCTTGATTGTAATGAAAAGGTGTCCAGAATAATCTATGTATAAATACGGCCAATTAAGCCCAAACAGTTTACGTGTGTATACTTCTTTAAAAAGGTTACGTATAAAAAGTGTTGATGGTAACTTTGTCCCAATTAAAAATCTGCATTACAAGCATTAAAATTCCTCAATAGTTCTTTCCCTAATGTAAAATTGCCTTTTATTGTCACATACAGTATGGTTTCTTAAATGAAAATATAATCATCATTTAATAAAATATGTATTGTTTTACATACCCCTGATAATAATTTACAGTGTTGCATATTAAGAGTATAATTCGTTCATTCATTCATTCATTCATTCATTCATTCATTCATTAATCTTCTTACTCACTTATTCCCTAGCTTAGATTCATGGGGGTTTACTGGAGCCTTTCCCTGCTCACACAGGTCAAAAGGCAGGGGTACAACCTCAACCGGTCACAAGTCCATCAGAAGGCCACACATAGACAAACAACCACTCACATTCACTCCTATGGACAATTTAGAATCACCATTCAACCTAATGTACATGTACCTGGAGGAACCCCATGCAAACGTGCAAAACAAGAACATGCAAACTCCACACAGAAAGACCACCGACTCGGGACTTGAACCAGAGACCTTCTTGTTGTGAGGTGACCGTGCTAACCACTATGCCATTGCGCTGCTCATCAATATCATTCATTTATTTATAATAAAGGGCTAATTTAAGTATTTTCTCCCACATATATGAGCCAGGACGTACACATCCAATCACATACTCTGATAGATGATGGGATTATTTGAGTGGTTTTGGAGAATCTTAGGGCATGTGCTACACTGCAGTGGCTGATAAGTACTTTGGGGTAAGACTGTTCTGCTCTGATTTTGGTCTTGTAAGCAAGCATGAGTGTGTTAAATCTGATGCAGGAAGTTGCCTAAAACCATTGAAAGGGTGATGTGTACACTTATTCAGAGTTGAAAACAAGTAGTACAACTGAATTCTGACTTGGTTACAGGGGTCAGCTGGCAGTGGCAGTTCTAGTAGTTTTCTCAAAATGACAGGAAGGCTAGAACAAATTTCAGTCCAGTTCTGGTTGGAATAATAGTTCAATTAAGCTGGTTAACCCTGTGATGGACTGGTGACCCGTCCAGGCTGTCCCCCCGCCTCTCGCCCTATGTGAGCTGGGATAGGCACCAGCCGACCGTGTGAATTAGGGAATAAGCGGGTAAGAAAATGAATGAATGAATGAATGGGCGGGTTGAAATGATTGCAGCTGGTTAAATCCTGGTTGAAATAAGGGTTGGAATGATGGTAGCTGGTTAGTTTATAGCAAAATGTATAAAAAGTGCATAAAAATCAAATGTGATCCTATTACTTGGAAAATTAATAACATCCATTAAAACTTAGATATTAACATGATAATATAAATACAACAAATTAGCACAGGGTAATTTATATGTATCAGTGCGGTGGCATAGCGGATAGCATGGTCGCCTCGCATGTTGTCTATAGGAGTGAATGTGTGTGTGAATGGTTGTTTATCTATGTGTTGCCCTGTGATGGACTGGCGACCCGTCCAGGGTGTACCGCCGCCTCTCGCCCTATGTGTGCTGGTAAGAAGATGAGTGAATGAATAATGTATATGTATAGCATTGGGCACTTACTACCATGAAGGTTTGGAGGATACTGGAGAAACTACTAGAAGCTCACACACTAAATAACCTGTAAATAACCAAAATCAACCCCTGAACCACTATGGCACATGTTTACTATCTGGACAATTGCACATAAACCAGCGCGATAAAAGACGTATGTTGATACATGTTGATGCATGTTGATGCATGTTGATGCATGTTGATGCATGTTGATGCATGATCTCTCATTTCCAATGCACAACAAACTGCTAAAAACAAACTGATTCCATTTGCCTGCTCGAAAGTCTAGTAAACTTAATTAAAAACTCTATTCCACAGTCCTTAACTGCCACTTGATTTGGTCTTAAAAATATAATTGGACACTGTTAACAACAAACAAAAATTGTATTGTATCATTCAAATCTTTAATTCCTTGATTATTGTATGCAAAACAGCTTTACCCCACAGCCCTATAGAGTGCCATGCCATTGGTTGAGTAAATAAACAACATGAGATTTTTTCATTTGTCCTTCAGCTGTTCCCGTTAGGGGTTGCCACATCGAAACACTCCCGTGATCCGCACATTCAGGGTTTTACAACCCTCCCATTTATTCGGGCTTGGGACCGGCACTAAGGCTGCACCCTAATGGCTGGGATTTTATGGCCAATTTAGACTCACCAGTCAACCTAATGTACATGTTTTTTCAACAGTGGGAGGAAACCGGAGTACCCAGAGGAAACTCACGCAAGCACGGCGAGAACATGCAAACTCTACACAGAAAGATCCCGGCCCAGGATTGGAACCCGGGACCTTCTTGTTGTGAGGCAACTGTGCTATCCACTACGCCACCACACCGGCTGAAATTTTTTCATCTGTATTTTTTTAAATAATTTTAGCAGTATATTTGTATTTACAATCCCTGATAATCAAAATTGATAATCCAATGGGTGACAGAAACGCCTCTCCTTTTTCAGAAATAAAACAGAATCATTTTGCCTACCACAATAGGAAATATATATACATCCCACTAATTATTATTATTATTATTATTATTATTATTATTATTTTTTTTTTTTTGTGGGCTGGGCGTAGGCGTAGTGGTTAGCTTGGTCGCCTCACAATAAGAAGGACCCGGGTTTGATTCTGTGCGGATTTTGCATGTTCACTCCGCGCAATTGTGGGTTTCCTCTGGGTACTCCGGTTTCCTTCCACAGTCCAAAAATATGTACATTATGTTGATTGGTGATTTTAAATTGCCCATAGGAGTGAGTGTGTGGTGGTTTGTCTATGAATGGTCCCGCGATGGACTGTCAGACCTGTCCAGCGTGTGCCCCGGCCTTTCGCACTATGTGCACTTGGATAGACTCAACCTTGACCCTGAATTAGGGAATTAGTGGGTTTGAAGATGAATGAATGAATGAATGAATGAATGAATGAATGAATGAATTATTGCTAGAAGTAGCAATAGATGAATTGTTAATTATTGCTTTGCAGACTGACCCTGGCTCAGCTTTAAACCATACCACCATTGGTGCCTTGACCAATAACATAGAAAGCTTCAGGGACGCTGCACCATCACTGAGGGTAGCTGAGGGTCTACACTTTGACACCAACCTTTGAAGGTGGGATACATAAAGAAAACATTCATACATGTTTATACTGTACAACATATAGTGTGACAAATAAAATATTGGAAATATTGGTGAAATACCCATCACCCAGAATTAGGGAATAAGCGGGTAAGAAGATGAATGAATGAATATTTCAAATATCTCAACACAATAACTAATACATTGTCTATTTGTTGCCCTGAGATGGACGGGCGACCCATCCGGGGTGTGCTCTTGCCTCTCGCCCTATGTGCACTGGGATGGGCACAACAGACCCCTGTAATCCCGAATTTGGGAATAAGTGGGTAAGAAGAATGAATGAATTAGTAACAAATACAGATACAAATATTTTCTAATGCAGAACACTTACTAATCGAAAATAAACATTTGATAAGCATAGCCAACTTATTTTCTAATTCGGGGTCACAGGGATCTGCTGATGCCTATTCCAGCTCACATAGGGTAAGAAGCATGGGTTACACCCTGGATGGGTCGCCAGCTCATCACAGGGCCACACACACATACACACTTCTATGGAAGACGTAGAATCACCAATCAACCAAATCTGCATGTTTCTTTGGAACTGTGGGAAACCTGAGAACCCGGTGGAAACCCGCCCGGGTATCGAACCCGGACCGTTTTGTTGTGAGGCGACTGTGCTAACAACCACCGCGTAATTATTATTATTTTTTTTTACAATTATATTGACTATACATATTTATACATAATGCTGGTGGATTTCAGTAATAGTAGTAGCAGTGTGTGTGTGCGTGCGTGTGTGTGTGTGTGTGTGCGTGCGTGCGTGTGCGTGCGTGTTTTCATTCTCGAACATCCTCTGCAGGCAGTGAGTGATGAGCGATGACGATTGAAAAATGATGCAGAACAGATCAGCTGTTAGACTGCAGTAAATGTCAGGAAGCAGCTCTGCCTCCATCATCGTGACTTCTGTGGGAAACATGTTGCTTAAGCACTAACTCACCTTATCCACCAATGCAACAATTGTCAATTTGTAATTACTTCATCATCATCATCATCATCATCATCATCATCATCATCATCATCATCATCATCATCATCATCATCATCTTCTTCCCTCTTGTTTATTTCTGTTCTTTTCTTTATCTGGCCGAGTTATTCGCCATTAACACCTTCTCCGGCTAAATGCAGTAGTCGAAATATCTATATAGAAGTTCGTCTCGATCTGTCACTCATCCTTTACCGAGGATTCTGATTGGACATTTCTCCAAATACATTTGCATATCGCCGCCCATAGAGAGGTTCTGCAGTGGTTGGAGAAGGTTTGGGAGAGCGAGCTGTCAAATTGCGCGCACTAAGTTGGAGAGGCTGTGATATTCCGGATGAAGATTCGCCTGTTGATTGTAATAGAAGTAAAAGGATTTGCTAGTCTACAGATGTGCACACACCTGCTTAAACGTTTTCGCGTTCATTATTTTGCTCGACTCTTTTTGCGCACTTAGATGTCGCCAGTTTTTTTTTTACCCTGTTCATTCCGTTAAACGCTAGGCACAGCCCACAATTATGAGGTGCAGCCATGGCAGGCAAGGGTAAGGCAGCCGCGAGGACGCTGGAGGATTTGACGCTCGATTCCGGTTATGGTGGAGCGGCGGACTCGTTTAGGTCGTCCAGCGTGTCGCTCTGCTGCTCCGACACGCACCCGTCGTTCCCGCATGGGGGAAACTGTTGGCATCTGACCGAATCCATGCACAGCAGACACAACAGTCTGGACACGGTGAACACCGTGCTGGCGGAAGACACGGAGAGCCTTGAGTGCTCGGGCCAATGTGCCAAACTGCCCGAGCTCGAGGAGGTTCCGTGGAGCGTGGCCGAGGTGGAAGGCGCGCTGCGGAAGGACGACGAGGCTGCGCGCTCAGCCTGCGTGTCCCGCGAGATTGTGGCCAAACTATCGGCGCTGCTGAGCCGCGCGCTAGTCAGGATCGCTCGCGAGGCGCAGCGCCTGAGCCTGCGCTACGCCAAGTGTACCAAGCAAGAGGTTCAAAGCGCCATCAAGGTGGTGCTATCATGGACCATTTCTGCCAACTGCGTGACTGCGGCGCTCGGTGCGCTCTCGCTGTACAACATGAGCACGGGCGATCGTTTCAGCCGAGGCAAGTCGGCGCGCTGCGGTCTAGTCTTCTCCGTGGGGAAGTTTTTTCGGTGGATGGTGGACAGTCGTGTGGCTTTACGGATCCACGAGCATGCCGCCATATACTTGAGTGCATGCATGGAGACGCTGTTCCGCGAGGTGTTCGGGCGCGTACAGAGGAGCGCGCTCGTGGAGAAGGAAAACGGAGTTCCCAAGCTCACAGTCGAGTCCTTGGAACAAGCAATCAACAATGACTCCGAGCTATGGGGTCTGCTGCAGCCCTATCAGCATCTCATCTGTGGCAAAAACGCAAGCGGTAAGCACCTGAAAGGGAAATTTACAATGTTATTCACTTGCGGTCCGGCTTGTCACCCGCGCGCAGTGACCCATTCACCTTATTAACACAGACTCAGGACCATGTGTGCCATGTGCCACCTACGCAATTATATAACGTACCATGGATTAACCTTAAAGTCAGACTAGATCGGTGTGAGTCAGTAGTTCTGACTAGCAAATGACGGTGTTGATGCTCCATTAATAAAGACCGCATTCTGAGATTGCCTACTTTCGTGTGGGAAGTTGGATTCAGGGCGAGAAGATTTCATTTCATTGTTATTGAAGGCAGTAACGACCTCAACTGCGCAGCAGATGTTCAGAAACTCTGTGGAATGTAGGCTAAAGCATAACTATATGGTACAGGTCTACAAATATAAAATACTTGTTTAAGCCTCATTTGGCATTATAGCTTTCTAATAACTTAGTTGTAAGTAAATGTTGTTTTAATTGCGACCAAGACTGAGGTTTCTGATCTAAAAACATCTCTAGATTTGTTAGTTTTACATTACATACAGATGTGTTTATCCAAAGTGACTAACATTTATCTCTTCTATACAACTGAGGAAATTGAGGGTTCAGGGGCCCATCAGTGGAAACATGGTGAGGCTGAAATCCTGACCTTCCAGTTAGACCTTTTAGTTAAAATTGTTACTTGCAGCAATGAGTCATAAGCATACCCATTATATCAACGCTTAGTTTTGCAATAGTAGCTTTTATATTCACATCATTTGTGAACATTGCGGGGTTCTTTTTATTTTTGTTATGGTTGCAGAGTAATGTTGCTAAAGGTGGTAACGAAATTTGTGATGAAACAAGTCAAGTTTTGGTGCTTTTAACTATTTACATGGGACAAGTCACATCAATAAAACACCGTCTCCGATTTTATTTATTCAGCGATTGATTCTTGCTACAGCAAACATGGAATAGAATGTAATTACATACGCATCTTTAGTAATAGAACATAGCACAAGAATAGAAAGTAAACATCATAACGTAATAATTCAACATCATTTGACTACAAAAATTCCTCAGTCATCCAATCAGATTTGAATATTGCACTGCGGTGTGATATTAAAACGAACACACAATGGATAAATAATATTTTATGTGTAAAGTAATTTGTAATTTGGTTTTAATTACAACCATAATGAAATTCTGGATCACCAAATCTAATAAAATTGGTCTTTGTCTTGTTTTGAAGTTTCTCTTGATTTACTTACTTGATATTCCTAAAGCAAAAAAAAAAAAAACCAAACAAACCCAATAGGCCTTTTGTTTTCTGCCTTGTTATTTATTCGGATAGGAGAACAGGTGCGAGCTGGCCATTTGCCGCTCTGCTGCACGGCATGTCGCACAACTGCTTTCTTCACCTGTTGGACCAGCCATGTTTCTAGTCCATGTATTGATGGAAATATATTTTGTCATCATGTTTTACGTTGTTGGAGGACGTTTTGGATTTCTTCTATTTCTCATGCTGGGTGTTACAGTGCTTATAGAAAGGGTCAATAATTTGAGAGAACTGTTATCTTGGTTTCATCATTTTAAACACTGTTTTAGAAAGACAGAGTAGGAACCCTATTTATGTTCTATCCAGCCGAATCTGTCATCTCTTCTGTCATGTCATCATCTGTATCATTAGCAGGGATGCATTTAAGTAGATCATTAAGAACCACATAAGTGCTTAACCACATTTCAGCTAAATAACAGGGCTTGCTAGGTAATGTCTGCATCTGTGATGTACTCCAACCCACTGATACTCATCTACATAGCATTTAATTAGGTATAGAAATATCACCCATATAAAATCTAATGGTATCACCACCAGGAACGTTTATCTATCAGGATCTAATGTAATCTTCTGTTTAAATGAAGAGAGATCTATTTAGTAAAAGTTTGGTTAAAGTAAGCAATCACATTTTGTTTTGTTCTGCATCAAATTGTTTGTCCCAAGAAATAGGACCATTATGAAGTTAGTCGAGATTATTAACTTCCCCTAATGTCTAGCTGGTCCTTTTATATATAAAAGCAAATAGATTAGAGAGAAAATCCTGAAAACAGGATCCAGTTTTGTTTGGAATACGTATCAAACTATCAGTTAACAATTCTGAGTGTGGCCTTTATTTTGTGACGTTTACCTGGTACCTTCTTGCTGTGAGGTGACTGTGCGGACCACATTCATTCATTCATTCATTCATTCATTCATTCATTCATTCATTCATTCATTCATTCATTCATTCATTCATTCAT